>VDFB02105785.1:261198248-261527798 GCA_007258455.2 Sequoia sempervirens
AACCCTATACCCTCAATCCTCTACCCTCAACCTTAAACCCTATACCCTCTACCCTATAAAACCTTAAACACTCAACCCTAAACCCTCAACCCTCAACCCTCAACCCTTAAACCCTAAACCATTAAACCATCTACCCTCAATCCTCTACCTTCTACTCTCAACCATAATCCCTCAATCCTTAAACCCTTAAACCCATTCAGTAAACTCTCTACCCTAATCCCTCAACCCTCTTGACCCTTAATCCCTCAACCCTTAAATCCTAATCCCTCAACCGCTATACCCTCTACCCTATACATTGGACACTCAACCCTAATCCCCTAACCCTATACCCTCAATCCTCTACCCTCAACATTAAACCCTCAACCCTTAAACCCTATACTCTCTACCCTCTACCCTATAAGCCATTAAACACTCAACCCTAAACTCTAAACCTTAAACCCTCAAACCTTAAACCTTAAACCCTTAAACTCTCTACCCTCTACCCTCAATCCTCTACCCTCTACCCTCTACCCTAATCCCTCAACCCTTAAACCCTTAAGCCCACTTAGTAAACTCTCTACCATAATCCCTCAACCCCTCTTGACTCCTTAATCCTCAACCCAAACCCTAATCCATCAACTCCCCTATACCTCTACTCCTATACATTGGACCCTCAACCCTAATCCCCCAACCATATAACCTCAATCCTCTACCTTCAACCTTAAACCCTCAATTCATAAACTCTACTACCCTCTACCCTCTACCCTATAAACCCTTAAACACTCAACCCTAAACCCTAAACCTAAACCCTCAACCCTTAAACCCTCTACCTCTACCTTCAATCCTCTACCCTCTACCCTCAACCCTAATCCCTCAACCGTTAAACCCTTAAACCCATTTATTAAACTCTCTACCCTAATCCCTCAACCCTCTTGACCCTTAATCCCTCAACCCTTAAACCCTGATCCCTCAACCCCTATACCCTCTACCCTATACATTGGACCCTAAACCCTAATCCCCAACCCTATACCCTCAATCCTCTACCCTCAACCTTCAACCCTTAAACCCTATACCCTATACAGTCAACCCTCAATTCTCAATCCTCAACCCTTAATCCCTCAATCCTCAACCCTCAAACCCTAAATCCTCAACCCTGATACCCTCTACCTTATACATTGGACTCTCAACCCCAATCCTTAGACCATGTGTACCCTCAATCCAATACCCTAATCCCTCAACCCTACAGTTGTCAACCCTATACCCTCTATTCTCAACCCTCTACCCTATACATTGGATCCTCAACCCTCATATATCTATGTCCCTCCCTCCTCTTCTCTCCTTCTCTCTATCTCATGTCACCCTCCATCTCTCTATCCATCCATCCCTCCCTATCTATCCTAATCCCTCAACCCTAAACCCTCAACCCTTAAATCCTTAAACACTCAACCCTAAACCCTAAACCCTCAATCCTCAAATCTTAAACCCTCTACCCTCTACCCTCAACCCAATACCCTCTATGCTAAAACCTAATCCCTTAACCCTTACACCCTTAAATCCAAGAAAAATATCTACCCTAATCCATAAACCCTCAACCCTTAATCCCTCAACCTCTACCCTCAACCCTTAAACCCTCTACCCTATACCCTCTACCCTATACATTAAACCCTCAACCCTCAATTCTCAACCCTCAACCCTTAATCCCTCAACCCTCAATCCTTAAACTCTAAACCCTCAACCCCTATACCCTCTACCCTTTACATTGGACCCTGAACTTAATCCTTCAACCATATACCCTCAAACATATACCCTAAACCCTCTACCCTCAACCCTAAACCCTAACCCTAAACCCATTAACCTTCTACCCTATACCCTCTACCATCAACCCTAATCCATCAACCCTCAACCCTTAAACCCTAATACCCTAGAAACCATCAACCCTATAGGTCCTCCACCCTAATCCCTCCACCCTATACCCTCAACCCCTATCGATTTCTCTCTATCTATACATCTCACCTCTCCCTCCCCCCTCTCTCCTAACCTCTCTAATTGTCTCTATCTACCCTCTCCATCTTTCTACGTACCTCTCATTCAATAAATCCCTACCACCCTCTCTTGCTCCCTCTATCTATCTCTCTCTATCTCAATCTTAGTTTGAATTTTATCTTTCAAATTGGAAATAAACATTCTTTGAAGGTCAACATCAAGAATCTTAATGTTTATTTGTGAATAAAGCATTTGATATCGTGCTATAAAATCAGTGACCTTTTCATCAACCTTTGGTTTACATGTCATCAAATCAGCCAAGGTCATCTTAGGACCCATGTAAATTTGAAAGTGGTTGTAAAAGGCATCAATAAGTTCATTGAATGAACTAATTGAATTGTTCGGTAGGGAGAAAAACCACTCTAAGGTAGCATCTTTCAAGGATTGAGGGAATAGCTTAACCAAGAGTTTATCCTCAAAAATAAAGTCACTACATAAGGTTGTGTAAATAGAAACATGGTTAACAGGATCTCCTTTCCCACCATATTTCTCAAACCTAGGAACCTCTATACCTTGTGGCATTTTTGTTCTCAATACCTCCAAGGATAATGGATTGGTTTTGATGTATTGTGAAAGTTTTCCATTATTATTTTGGTTTAGGGTGGCGATTTATTGTTGGAGGGATGGAATGTTTTGCAAAAGTGTGTTAAGGATTGGATCATTGTTGGTGTTGTGAGATGGAGGTGAATAAGGTGGAGTGGTGTATGTATGCAGAGGGTAAGTGACTTGTAAATTTGTGAGGGGGGGTGGTTGAGGAGATATGAGAATTTAATTCACAAAGGTAGAAGGATTCCTAGTGGAAATACCTAAAGAAGTGTTGACATTTCTAGTAGGCTAGATGGTTGTGGTAACATGAGTACTAGTGTATGTAGGAATAGAGGTAAGGGTTGTGGAAGGAGGAATTAAATTTACTTCTTGGATTTGAGTATACCCTAAAGCTTGAGAACTAGTGGTCATGGTAGGTGTTGTGTGGTCTCACAACACACCCCAAGACTTAAGAATTGGGGACCCAAGTGAAAACTAATGCTTATGGAAGGTGTTGGCTAGTTGGAAAGATCACCGGAAGTGAAGAGAAAAGAGAAAATTTTAATAAAAAGAGTACTTTGTAATTCAAGTGTTCTGGGTATCGAATACCGGGAACCGGGAATGTTAGAAAGGAAAAAGGTAATATAAATGATGAGCAAAGTGTTCCAGTCCAATAGTCGAGGTCCAGTAAAGATGGAAGTTCCAGTAAAAATGAAGTCTGGGAATATCATGGGTAAAGCTGAATATTGGGTTACGTGTACTAGATAACGATGCAAAGCAAAGTTTTAAAATTTTAAGGTTATCCAAGAAGTTCAATAGTCCAGTAACTCGGTATATAAAATGATAACTATGCAAGAATTTGTGAATTTTCGAAAAGTGTGTTATTTATAATGGACTTATATGATAACAATTTAATGATGGTTTTATTTACATGAGATTTTTATAAATGTCTTTTTTAAAGGGATTTAATGAGTGAAATTTGTGATTATAGGACAAACAGATTGCGATGTAGAGTTTGGGTATGGATGGTCGGGAAAATTTGAATCTTGGATAGAATCATATCTAGATTGGGATGCATATTTTAGGAAGTTATATGCAGAGGGGCTTGAATCCACCAGAATAACAAAGATCCTAGTATTTCATATATGGTGACAGAAAGCGCCAACCTCTAAAGAAGCTCATTCTCGAGAGTAGAAAGCTCAAGGTAGACCAAAAGTGTAGGAACGGGATGATGAAGAAATCATTCTGAATATATGGGAAAGCTCCTACACACTATCCTGATTCAAGTTATTATCCTAGTGATAATAAGAAGAAGAAAAACCTAAAGGACTTCAACGTACAGATGGAGGTTGACCTTTGTTGACTTCATTTACAATTCTCTTATTAGTCACCACATTACATGTGCCTTGATGTGATTCATCACTTGGATTTCCTCTCATGTATTTGTCTTATCCTACATGTGTATGACTTCTATAAAAGGCTAGGGGATACCCTTTTTATAATTGAAGTTCAAAATTTGTGGATGTCGGAAGAGCCAAAAATTCTTCAAGTTTTGTTCTTTTTTCTTGTTTATTGAATCATTCCAAACTAAAAACTTGTATGCACATAGAATTTAATCAATATCAAAGCCAATTTGATAGCTACCTATCTCATGTATTTTTGTAGCTAGTTTTGTTAGTTTAGCCAAACAAGATTGTGTGCTACGTTGTTTACGGGTGCATGCAGAACCTACTCAATGTCCAAACTAAAACCTCTTTCTTTAAAAACTCACCATTTTATATGTAGATGTGAAGCAATCTGGTGAAGTATAAATCAGTTTGCTTTGATTTGATTAACTCTTGGGGCATGTGTGGAGAATAACTGGGAGAAATTTTAATTTTTAGTTATTTTATACTTTATTTTAGATTAGATGTTTAAATTCTTGAAAATGTTTCAAAAAATAGATGAATGGATGGAAATTTATTGAAAATATTTCATTTTCTATGAAATCTTTGAATGCTTATTAAAGCTAAATCTACTTAAGTGATAGAAAAAATTGTTAATGTTCATGAAATATTATTGTAAATCTTTTGATTTCATCATATTATTTTATGATTGAAATGTAAACCTGGTAACAAATACTTATGATTTTGAATGAAATTAAAATCAAAATATACCCTTTGATATTAATAGCAATATCACATCATACCCTAGAGTGAACCTAGTATGGTCAAGACCTGACTACCAGAGGCTTGGGATTAAGCTAAGTCAACCTCTTCCTATTACATAGACCCACCCTGAGGCTGCCCAGGTTTAGTCTTTCAAGTAAAGATAGGTCCTTCACAGTTTTTCTGTGAGGATTTTATCTACACTATTGCTGCGAGTGACATCATCGTCAACAAGAACTAGTGCTAGAAGGAGGGTGGCATGAAATTTGTATTGGTTTAGAGTTTAAAAGGTAGCTTGCAAGGTGAAAGTATAGTGCAAGCCGGTATTTCAAAATGGAAGTTGAAAAACTCTAGAAAATTCTTAACCAGAAATTACATCCTCTGATTTTACTCACCTTTGATAGAGTCACTGAGTGTAGAATTCATGATACAACTGATCACGGTGAACTTGATTGTGAATTTTTTTTAACTAGGGTAAGTTTGGCTATATGTAAGGTGATTCCATTAACGAAATAATTTTTAACTGCTAGAAGAAAGGGATTGTTAACAAGAAATATGGTGAACCCTAGTGGAATTGAAAATGTTAAAAATTTAACTGATATATCAAAACACTTTGATAATTGTAATTGTTATAAAGAATATCTTTAAGTTTTGCAGGAAGATAGGAGAGAATGTCAAGATTCAGAAATATCACATCAAAAATGAGGAAACGACGTCAATGAGTCATCATTCTCTTTATATGTGGAAAACACTAGTGAAGAGGAGCAAGAAAATCTAGCGGGAGACGCATGTTTTTTGTTCCAAATTAAAAATTCACAATCTAAAAAAGGAAATTTTCCTAATTTTATGAAAGATACAAAGTATAAAACTTTTACTTTTTCTCTCTCTGATAACAATATAAATTGTGATATCGCTTGGTCTAACAGATTTCAAAGTGAAGACAGGACTGAAGACATGAAAATTTTTGGAGGAGAAGAAAATCAAGAAATGGACACAACCGTTCATGGAATTGAACTAAGAAAAAAGGAAAACCATGAACCAAGGTTGAATGAAGGTAGAGTATTGCTCAATCAAAAGAAGTGTGTGCAATCAACCTTTAATGAGGTCATTTTCATACATATGAGCCAAGTCATTGGTAAGTACACCTTTGAATTTATGTTTGTTAAATGCAAAAAATTTAAAAGAATTCATTGCTACAGTAGGACATTTGAAATTTATTTGAGTGAATTCAAGGATAAACCTACTGTAATTCGTACTAAAACGATAATGGAAATAGTCATTGAAATTAAAATAAATTGTTTTGTTAGGGTTATTCGTTTGTTAGATTATAGTTTTGGTTAGTTTTCTTTTGTTTTCATTTTATTTGCTTTTGTTCTCTTTTCTTTTCTTTTTTTTTTTTTTGTTTGGCCCTTTGCATTAGAAATTTTTGTTTAACTTATCATACACATGAGAGTTAATTCAAACATTTGTAACATTGTGTTATGAAATGTAAAATGATAAAACCATATACGGTAAATACACACTTTAAAATGCATGACAAAGCTATATATATGTATGTGTGTGTGTATCACGTATATACATGGAAGTATCCAAATTCTTGCTTCAAAAAGGATAAAAAAAGTAAAAGGAAAGAGGTAGTTGAGTTGCAGATAGGAGTAGTCATTCAGTCAATCTAGGATGCCTCGTCCATTAGGGCTAAATACCCTACGTAAAAAATTTCCCGGTGAGTTTCAAAGTTAGGAGTATGGAGGTCAATAAGGAATGGCTAGAGTGGAACCACTTCCCCATGTTCCAAGAACTGAGGAATATGATCCATGGAAGGGATTCCAATGGTCGGATGCATGATAGATAGAATAATATCTAGATTCTCCAAATATTCAGGCCACACTATCAAATTCGTAGCTGAGAAAACATCTTCAATAGGAAGCCCAATATCCAGGAGTGATGCTACAAAGTGAGAAGCTAAGTCCGAATAGAACTAGTAGTAACCTTTGGATTCCACATATTGTTGGACCCGAAGGACTAAGCACAAGTTTGGCACAGTAAAACTGGTAGTCTAAATGAATACAACCTTTTCAAGGCTTTGAGTCATGATACAACCCAAGAAAACATTCCGAGTGCAAAATTAGGTCAGGAAAATTGGAGTATCCATAACCTAGAAGCAAGAAAGCACTTGCAGAAATAGAAAATGCAAACCAAAAAGAAAGCAAAGCACAAAGTGTGAAGAATTTGAGAGAAGTGCGGAATTTATAGAAAACCGTGAAGAAGTTATGGTACATAGTTTCCTGGATTGAAGTCTTGGGAATTGTAAGTAAGATGGCAACCGAATGAGTTTCTTCAGAGAGGAATGTTAAATCAAATTAATTTTTACACATAATTGGTGACAATTTGCTTCAAATTTGGCCAGTACGAAGATTGTGAATCAAGCAAGTTAAAGATTTTGAAAATAATGGTGTTCATTTCATTGTGTTTTTTTTAAGCCATATTAATCATGAAGGTTCCCATGTTGGATGTTGTGGTGTGTTGCTAATATGTGGTTGTCATTGATGTCAAAAATATTAGCATCGTTGCATTAGAAGTTGTATATGTCAAGGATATTGAGAAAATTGTAATAAGAAGTGCTACAGGTTGTCAGTGGTGAAGTGAAGTGCAGTCTATTGGTGTCATCAGTACATTACTAATTTGAGGTTGTGGTCTAAAGGGTTTCTTGCTGAGTATATCTAGTTATCCATGTCAAGTTTTAGAGATCCGTGTGAATATTTGATCAAGTTATGAAGATTTGTATTCTGATAGTTTTTCTGTTACTTCAGTTTGTGTTCCTGAATGAAGATCATGTGATTTCTGTAAGTTTAGTTGTTGTGGATGCTTCTCTGGTGTTTCATGGTGTTTTTGGACGTTTCTAGTTTGTACTCTATTTGTGATGTACATCTGCATTGATTGTTGTGCTCGTGATCTAAGATTTTCTCTTGTGTGTTCATGTTTTTCATGTTCATGGCCGACTAGGTGTTGAAGCGTGTTCTGGATATTCGAGGTGTAATTAATTGAATTGGTTCATGTTTGAGGATTTTTTTTTGGTCTTCACTATATTGTTTCTGACCTTGGTTGATTCGCATGAATAATCTTTATTGATTTGGGCCGACTGTTTATACTCATTTTATTATTTCATTGAGGCCGACTTATAGCGATGTAATTTCTTGTTGTGGATATAAAAGAGTGATTTTTTTAATCATTTGGATGTATGATAGTGCATGAGCATGTGAAGTGTATGATTCTTGTGTGTGAATAATGTTCAAATCATTCGAAGGTAGAGTAGAGAGTGAAGAAGAGTGAAGAATTTTTCATGAACTTAACTGGAGCTATAACCAGGCATTAGCAGATGTTATTTTCTCAGTTCTAAGTCTGATGGATTTAATCAGAACCTTTCTGTAAGATAGTGTGTCTTCCTTTGGGTAGTAAGCCTATTTCTATTTGAGTAGTGAGCTCTAGGCAGTGTGCTTGAATGCATGTGCATTCCCCATTCATGTTTTCTTATACTTTTAACAAGGTATAATCTTGTGGACTGATCTCCACCGTGGTTTTTCCCCTAACAGGGTTTCCACATAAAAATCTTGGTGTTATTTGTGATTTTGATGTGTTGTTTAATTATGCTTTCATGATTAATGGTAAGATCTGAGAATAAGGTTAATAAGTTGAATAAGTTTGAAATTCGGTGACAACTGATTCGCCCCCTCCCTCTCAGTTGTTTTCCCATGAGTTTCCAACAATTGGTATCAAAGCTAAGTTCCTTGGAAGAAGTTTAACAACTTGAGGTGATCCGGGATGGTGACTTATAAGAAGGATAGTCCTAGATTTGATGGAACAAATTATTTTGTGGAAGACTCGAATGGAGTGTCATCTAAGATGCATTGGTGAACCCTACTGGAGCATTACAAGTAATAGATATGTTATTCCACCGAATAGTACTTATGTTGAATAAAATATCCGGGATAAGGAAGCTTTGTTGAGTGCTTTGACTAATACTGAGATGAAAAATGTGATGGATATAAAGACTACTTATGAGATTTGGAAAAATTTGGAGACCTTGTATGAAGGAGATGCTAATGTGAAGATTGCCAAGCTACAAAGTCTGAAAGGGAAGTATGAAAAGTTGAAAATGGGTGATGATGAAAATGTTACTACTTTCATGCAAACAATGAATGAACTTGTATGTGGTATCATATGTGCTGGTGGACAGATAGATGAATCTAAGATTGTTGCAAAAGTGCTTAGATCCTTGCCTGATTCCTACAAAGTTAAGGCTAGTACTATTGAAGAGCTCTGAACTGTGACAAATGTTACTAGAGATATGTTGATTGGTAAGCTGACTACTTTTGAGTTGAGTGAATTTGGTAATTCCCTTCCTAAGGTTGAATCTGCATTCAAGCCTACTACTTCTAGAAGAGATAAATAGAGATATGACCCAGGTGAAATTTCATCAAGAAAGACATTCAACTATGAGGATGAAATGAAACTATTGGATGAAGAAGAAAGAGAGCTAGAAGAACTTGAAGCATTGATTGTGAAAAGAGAAGATAGAAGACAAGGTAAGTATAAAGGAAAGTTTCCTATTAAATGTTTCTCTTGCAATAAGATAGGTCATTTTGCATCAAGGTGTCCTAAGAGAGTTTCCAAGCCAAGATTTAACAAGCCTAAATTTCAAAAGAAGTGTTACTATGTTGTTGATGAAGGTGTGACAGATGATGAATCTAACAAAGGAAATGCAAGTGAAGATGAATTTGTATTTATTGCTATCAAGGAAAATAATCTTGTGTCTATTGAATCTACTAGTTGTACAAATGTGGAGAAAGAGCTAGCTGCTCGAGTTGAAGAGAAAGATGAATGGGTAATTGACAATGGTTGTTCTCATCATATTATAGGAGATAAAAATAAGTTTGCGAATTTTGAAAAATATGATGGTGGTGTTGTGAGATTTGGTGATAATACAACTGGTGTGATCCGTGAAGAGGTTGCATTTCTCTTGATGGTAAGCATAATATTGATGATGTCTTGTATTTTGAAGGTTTGAAGCATAATATTTTGAGTGCTAGAAAAATGGTTGATAAGGGATATAATCTTCAGTTCATGGATGGTATGTGCAAAATATTGGGAAATTCTAGAAATGTGATTGCATCAAGTACAAAAAAAAAGGTAATATTTTCCACCTGAGTGTTGCTAGTAAAATTTGTTTGATTGCTCAAGTTGATGAAAGTTGGTTGTGGCATAGGAGAATGTGTCATGTTAACTTTGATAATATTGTGAAGATAAGTTCTACTAAGGCTGTGAGAGATCTTCCTAAGTTGATGAAACCTGCTAATGCCATATGCAAAGAATGTCAGTTAGGAAAGTAAACAAGAATTTCATTTCAGAGTAAACAACAAAATTCAAATGGATTGTTGGATCTTGTGCATACTTATTTGTGTGGTCCTGCTAGAACTAGAAGTTTACAAGGATACATATACTTCATGTTGCTTATTAATGACTACTCAAGAATGATGTGGGTTGCTTTGTTAAGGGAGAAATCTGAAGCTCTGGAAAAGTTCAAGATTTTTAAGGCTATGGTTGAGACAGAGACAAGTTAGAAGATTAAGTGTCTGAGATCGGATAGAGGTGGCAAATTCACTTCCGATGATTTTAATTATTTTTGTGAAGAGCATGGAATAAAGAGACAGTTGTCTGCACCGCAGACCCCTCAACAAAATGGAGTTGTGGAAAAGAAGAACATAACAGTTCTAGATGCTGCTAGAACCATGATGTTGGAAGGAAATGTACGTCATATCTACTAGAGAGAAGTTGTGAGTACTGCTGTGTACACACTTAACTGGGTACAAATCAAAGGTGATACTGGTAAGACATCTTTTGAGCTATGGAGTAGTCAAAAGTCTATTGTTAAATATTTCAAGATCTTTGGAAGCAAGTGTTATATCAAAAGAGATGAATATATAGGAAAGTTTGATGCTAGGAGTGATGAAGGAATCTTTCTAGGTTATGCGACTAAGAGCAAGGCCTACCGGTGTTATAATAAAAGGTTGAAGAAGATGGTTGAAAGTGCAAATGTTAAGGTTGATGAAGACTTTGGTACACTATCAAGAACCCGTGGATATGATTCTACTGATCAGAGTGACAATACAAACAAAGGTCAAAATTCAAATCAAGTGCAAATTATTCTAGTGAATCAAGAAGATCAACAAGAAGGAGAAACTAGTGAAAGAATAGAAGAGAGACCAAAAGAGCCTGAAGTTGAAGAACATTCTAAGAAGACTTTGAGGTATGTAAGATTGAATCATTCAAAGAATTAGATCATAGTTAATAAGAACAAAGGTGTCTAGACTAGGAGAAAGATTGCAGAAGAATATTGCTTGATTTCAAAGACTCAGCCTACTAATGTGAATGAAGCATGCAAAGATGAACATTGGGTTGAAGCAATGAAAGAGGAACTACAACAAATTCAAAAGAATGATACATGGATTCTTGTTCCAAGACCTAAGGATAAGAATGTCATTGAACTAAATGGGTCTTTAGAAACAAACTGAATGAGCAAGGTGAAGTGGTTAGAAACAAAGCAAGATTGGTATGTAAGGGATATTCACAAATGGAAGGTATTGATTTTGAAGAAACCTTTGCCCCTGTTGCTAGAATTGAAGTTGTGAGATTGTTTCTTGCTTATGTTGCTTACAAAGGCTACAAAGTTTATCAGATGGATGTCAAATCTATTTTTCTAAATGGTGAATTGGAAGATGATGTGTATGTTGAGAAACTGGATGGATTTCAATTAAATAATCAGGGAGATATGGTTTGTCGGTTGAAGAAAGCATTTTATGGACTCAAGAAATTCCCTATAGCTTGGTATGCTAGATTGGATAAGTACTTGGTGAAGCTCAGATTTAACAAAGGTATTGTTGATAGTAATATATATTTCAAGAATGATGATAAAGATTTGATTGTGGAAATTTTTGTTGATGATATCATATTTGGAGGAGATGATAGCTTGTGCATGAAGTTTGCTAATGAGATGTAGAATGAATTTGAGATGCCAATGATTGGAGAGATGAAATTTTTCTTGGGATTGCAAATTACTTAGTTAGATAAGGGGATCTTCATATCTCAGTCCAAGTATGTGAAAGAATTGCTAAAGAAATTTGGTATGGAAGATTCAAAGCCAGTTGGTACACCTATGGTGACTAGATGCAAATTGACAACTGAGGGTGATTCTCCAAAGGAAAATTAGACTAGATACAAATCAATGATTGGTGGATTGCTTTATCTGACTCAAACTAGACCTGATATCATGAATGTTGTATGTATTGTTGCTAGATTTCAAAATGATCCTAAAGAATCTCATGTGACTTTTGTGAAGAGGATTTCTAGATACTTGAAGGGGACAATTGATTTTGGTCTATGGTATCCTAAAGTTTATGATCTTACTTTGAGTGCCTTTACTAATGCTAATTGGACATGAGATGTGAATGATAGGAAAAGTGCCAATGGTGGAGCATTTTTCTTGGGAAAGAAGTTGATTTCATGGTTAAGAAAAATGCAGAATGCTATTTCTTTGTCTATTTCTGAAGTTGAATACATTGCTACTGCTAATAATTGTACTCAAGTCCTGTGGATGAAAAAAATGTTGAAGGATATCAGATTTGTGTATGATGAGCCTATTGTTATATTCTGTGATAACTCAAGTGCTATTAACATTTCTAAGAATCTGGTGTTGCATTCCAAGACCAAGCATATATCTATTAAGTTTCACTTTTTGAGAGAGAAGGTAAGTGAAAAGGAAGTCAGATTGGAGTATGTGCCTACTAAGGACCACATTACAAACATATTTACTAAGTCGTTGCCTAAGGATACTTTTGAGTATCTCAGAGGGAAGTAAGGGGTGATTACCCCTCCTAATCAGAACTAAGGATGTATTGGTTTGCATCAATCTGTGCACTTCATGATCATATTATGATCCAGATTGATGTTGTGGTGCCTGCTACTCAGGGGCAGTAGTCAGATGTTTAGAAGTTCGGGTGTTTAGATATGTGGTTCAAATATTGCATACAAGAGATATTTTCCATTGATGTCAAAGGGGGAGAAGAGCAATGTGAAAAATATTTATGGAAGAGAAGAGTTGAGGAGAAGAGTCAAAACCTAAGGGGGAGTAAGTGTAGTTGTGTTGATGGTATTTTTCACATCATGTGTTGCCATCAATGCCAAAGGGGGATATTGTTAGATGTTATGGTGTGTTGTTGATATGTAGTTTTCATTGATTTCAACACTATTAGCATCATTGCATTAGGAGTTGTATATGTCAAGGATATTGAGAAAATTGTAATAAGAAGTGCTACAGGTTGTCAGTGGTGAAGTGAAGTGCAGTCTATCAGTGTGATCAGTACGTTGTTGATCTGAGGTTGTGGTTTAAAGGGTTTCTTTCTAAGTATATCTATTTTATACATGTCAAGTTTCAGAGATCCGCGTCAAGATTTGATCAAGTTATGAAGATTTGTATTTTGACATTTTTTTCTGTTACTTCAGTTTGTGTTCCTAAATGAAGATCATGTGATTTTTGTATGTTCAGTTGTTGCAGATGCTTCTTTGGTGTTTCATGATGTTTTTAGATGTTTCTATTCCGTGCTCTATCTATGTTGCACATTTGCATTGATCGTTGTTCTTGTGATCCAAGATTTTATCTTCCGTGTTCATGTTTTTCATGTTCATGTCCGACTAGGTGTTGAAGCGTGTTGTGGATCTTCGAGGTGTAATTAATTGAAGTGGTTCATGTTTGAGGATGTTTTTTTCGGTCTTCACTATGTTGTGGCCAACCTTGGTTGATTCTCATGAATAATATTTATTGATTTGGGTCGACTGTTTATACTCATTTTATTATTTCATTGAGGCCAACTTATAGCAATGTAATTTCTTGTTGCAGATATATAAGAGTGATTGTTTTAATCATTTGGATGTATGAGAGTGCATGAGTGTGTGAAGTGTATGAGTCCTGTGTGCGAATAATGTTTAGATCATTTGAAGGAAGAGTAGAGAGTGAAGAAGAGTGAAGAAGAGTGAAGAAGAGTAAAGAATTGTTCATGAGCTTAACCAGAACTGTAACCAGGCATTAGCAGATGCTATTTTCTCAGTTCAAAGTCTGATGGATTTAATCAGAACCTTCATGTAAGACAGTGTGTCTTCCTTTGGGTAGTAAGCCTATTTGTATTTGAGCAGTGAGCTCTAGGCAATGGGCCTGAATGCATGTGCATTCTCCATTCATATTTTCTTATACTTTTAATAGGGTATAATCTTGTGGACTGATCTCCACCGTGGTTTTTCCCCTAATAGGGTTTCCATGTAAAAATCTTGGTGTTATGTGTGATTCTCATGTGTTTTTCATTTATGATTTCATGATTAATGATCAGATCTGAGAAAAAGGTTAATAAGTTGAATAAGTTTGAAATTCAGTGACAACTGATTCACCCCCCCTCTCAGTTGTCTACCCTTGAGTTGCCAACAACCCATTTGTGCAAAACAGAAAGGAAAATTAAGCTAGTGAGGTAGCACATGTCATCACCTGGGAAATTTGAAAGAGATGATACGTGTGCATTGAGGCATGAGAATTTAATGTAGAATAATGTGATCATGTTTAACTATCATCATGACATTTTTGATCCATTAATGTGGTGCAACACCATCAAATCGGAATTGCTAGCCAAGTATTTAGTAGTTGCCATAAAATTTGATCAAAAAAGGGTGGTAACTAATGGTTCTAAATTTAGATTTAAATTTGGTGATTAAATTGTTTGTTGCTAAATTTTAATTTATGCATATCTTCTAACATATAGTGAGTTGTAGTTAGCTAGGATTTGTCATAAAAGTGGTAAAGTTTAGCCAGAAATTCACACCAATAGGGAATTATTAAATGAGTTTTTGGGAAGTAGTGAAATGATGAAGGGATTTGCATTGAATGAAAAATAAAAAGGTAACCTTCACTACCACTGTAACTCCCAACCTAATAGCGGGCTTCATTGCTTGAAAGTTGAAATGAGCTATCAATGAAATATCAAAAGAAAAATGAGCTATCAATGAAATATCTAAAGAGATATACAAAAAAAAAAAAATCAACTCTTTAGGCTATCCAAATATCTCTATCGGGGCTATAGAGGTCTGGCTGGCAGTCGAGCTATGTTTGGGGGAATTACAGAGATAACCTTGTCAAGCCTATGGACACTTGACTGGAAGCAAGGCTCTATCCTTGGTTGGCTTTAGAGGATTACCATATTATGTAGTTCAATGTCAATGAACTAATTTTTTCACTGAGTTCTAGAAAATGGAATTAATCAAAGAGCACACGGATATTTCTAGAGGAATTGTACTATTTTTAAGTCAGAATCTACGTAAAGGTAAAGAGATATTTTTTTAAAATATATGCATAAATTATAATTTACGACTAGTTATTTATCTCAAGATTTAGTTTAAATTTGGTTTTATTGGTTGCAAGTTGTTGTGTGGTCTCACAAAATGCCCCAAGACTGTAAGACTTGGGGACCCAAGTGAAAACTAATGCTTATGTGCAAGTGTTGGTTAGTTGGAAAGATCACCGGAAGTGAAGAGCAAAGATAAATTTTTAATAAAAGAGTACTTTGTAATTCAAGTGTTCTGGGTATTGGATACTGGGAACCGAGAATGTTAGAAATGAAAAGGGTAATATAAATGATGCGCAAAGTGTTATGGTCTGATAGTAGAGGTCTGGTAAACATGTAAGTTCTAGTAAAATCGAAGTTTGGGAATATCATAGGTAAAGCTGAACACGGGGTTCCAGATACCAGTTAACGATGTGAAGCAAAGTTTTAAAATTTTAAGGTTATCCAAGAATTCTGATAGTCCACTAACCTGATATATAAAATGATAACTACACAAGAATTTGTGACTTTTTCAAAAAGCGTGTTATTTATAATGGACTTATATGATAACAATTTAATGATGGTTTTATTTACATGAGATTTTTATAAATGTTTTTTTTCAAAAAGGGATTTAATGAGTGGAGTTTGTGATTGCGGGAGAAGCAAATTGTGATGTAGAGTTCGGGTATGGACGGTCAGGAAAATTTGAATCATGGATAGAATCATATCCAAATCAGGCTGCATATTTCAGGAAGTTATATGCAGAGGGGCTTGAATCCACTAGAATACCAGATATCCTGGTATTTCACATATGGCGACAAAAAGTGCCAACCTCCGAGGAAGCTCATTCTCGAGAGTAGAAAGCTCGAGGCAGAACAAAAGTGTAGGAATAAGATGATGAAGCAATCATTCTGAATATATGGGAAAGCTCCTACACACTATCCTGATTCAAGTTATTATCCTAGTGATAATAAGAAGATGAAAAACCTAAAAGACTTGAACGTGCAGATGGAGGTTGACCTTCGTTAACTTCATTTGCAATTCGCTTATCAGTCATCACATTCCACATGCCTTGATGTGATTCATCCCTTGGATTTCCTCTCATGTATTTGTCTTATCCTACCTATGTCTTCTATAAAAGGCCAGGGGATACCTTTTTTTAAGTTAAGTTCAGAATTTGTGGATGCTAGAAGAGCCAAAACTTCTTTAAGTTTTGTTATTTTTTCATATTTTTTGAATCATTCTAAACTAAAAACTTGTATGCACATAGAATTTAATCAATGTCAAAGCCAATTTGATAGCTACCTATCTCATGTATTTTTGTAGCTGGTTTTGTTAGTTCATCCAAACAAGATTGTGTGCTATGTCGTTTAAGGGTGCATGCAAAACCTACTCAGTGCCCAAATTAAAACCTCTTTCTTTAAAAGCTCACACTATTTTATATGTAGCTGTGAAGCAATCTGGTGAAGTATAAAGTGGTTTGCTTTGATTTGATTAACTCTTGGGGAATTCATGGAGAACAACCAAGAGAAATTTTATTTTTTTTAGTATTTTTATGCTTTATTTTAGATTAGATGCTTAAATTCTTGAAAATGTTTCAAAAAATAGATGAATGGATGGAAATTCATTGAAAAAATTTCATTTTCTATGAAATTTTTGAATGCTTAAAGCTAAATCTACTTAAGTGATAGCAAAAATTGTTGATGTTCATGAAATATTATTGTAAATCTTTTGATTTCATGATATTATTTTATGATTGAACTATAAACCTAGTACCAAATGCTTATGGTTTTGAATGAAATTAAAATCAACCATATACCCCTTGAGATTAACAACAATATCATCATATCCTAGAGTGAACCTAGTATGGTCAATACATGACTACCAGAGCTTGGGATTAAGCTAAGTCAACCTCTTCTTATTACACGAACCCACCCTAAGGTTTCCCTAGTTCAGTCTTTCAAGTAAAGATAGGCCCTTCGTGGTTTTCCTGTGAGGATGTTATCTACAGTGTTGTTGTGAGTGACATCATCGTCAACAATAGGGATGTTCGTATCAACAATATGAGCTAGACTTCACATAATATCTATTCCATGTTCATTTTCAAGCATTTTCCTCATGCTATCTAAAGCAGGAATGGCACTACTAGTCATGTTTTCAGAAGTCACAAAGTTTTGCAATTTCTCTATTTCTTCATTTATCCTTCTTATGTTTTCTTGCGGGATTGTTTCAACGTCATGCACATTTTTTTTAGGTAGGGAATCCATTGGAAATGAGGTATGAAGGATATGATCCATAGAGGGATGATTATCAACACTATTAGTGAAAGAGTTGGTGAACTCAATATCCACGACAAATGATGTATCGTGGGATGGCATGAGTCTCAAACTATGTCTCACAACAGTATTGCTAATAGGATACCAAGTTGTAAATCTCATACTAGTTTCACAAACTTAATGTAAACCCAAAATGGAAAGAGGGTGAAATGTAATACAATGACCTAGAATGTAAAGCAATTTTCAGATTTCAAATAAGATAATTTTTTTATTATGCTAGATGCAAAAACCTAAAAATGATGGTTTGTAAATTCAATTTTGAAATCACACAATGCACTAAATTTATCGAATAAAGCTAAATATGATCAGTTTCACTTAACATAAATTTTGTAAACTAAAATAGAAATATAGAAACAACAAAGTAGAATGCAGAAATAGATGTTTTAATGCCTAGAAATTCAGGAAATGACCCTGATCAGGGACTCATTTTCCTAGGGGTGAATGGGTTCTAGGTGAGGGTTTTAAATTTTTTTTTGTAGATTTCTGAGTTGATTCTAGTGGTTTCCAGATTCTGATCTAAAACAGTGAGTTATAGTTTGATTTTTTTGTGAAATGAAGGCTGATGCAAATTAAAAATATGACAAAATAACAAACTAGGAGACCTAATTTGATGTGTAATTTTGATTTAATTTTTAGATGCAAGTGAATGATGATGCAATGCTATACAAATGATTTGCAAAATGATTGACATTTTTGTATTTTTTAGATTTCAAGAGATGCAAAAATGCAATTGTAAAAACCTAAATGAAATGCAAGCTAATGCAAGTTAAGAAACACTAAATGAGACTCAAATCAATGCAATGAAATTCAAATTAATGCAAGATCTAAATCTAGGGTGAAAATAGACTCCAAAATTAGAAAATTGCAATGATTAAACTTAGGTTCACCAAAATGAAATGAAGAAAAATAAGGTTTTGTGTGTTCTTAAATAGACCTATTATGGACTTAATTTCATTAGGAAATGATGTCCACACAATGAAATGACTAACATCCTTGAGGTGAATCAAGTTAAAGTGTGAATCTACTGATTTCCTTTTTTTGCAAGGATGGGGGTCCTAATTAAAAAACACTTTGGGGAGAAAGATTAAAAATAGTAAATCAACTCCAAAATTCAATCTAAAAAGTGCATCTAATAGATTAAGCTCAATACTAGTGGAACTAGGAATCAAATTATAGATCAGAGAGAGGAAAGATGATGTGTACTAGTCACCAAAAGGGGTCTACTGAAGTTGAGCAGGGATTCATTCACCTAGAGGTGAATGGGTCCTAGTTTAGGGGGATTTATGTAGATTTTGGGAGCATCTGCAACATATCTCAATCTCTCAATTTTCCTAGGTTTTAGGTTTGGAGTGCCGCAAATAAATTTTGTAATTGAGTTTCCATGAGATGACAACTTTTGCAACTTTGACAACTTCTCCAATTTTTCTCTTCAAGAGATCTTCAAGATTTCTTGCACCTAAATCTATAAACACAAATCAAGAGGGAAAAAAAAATTGTTTATCATGGATGGGGGTTTACCTTGGTCAAACCAATTTTTGGTAATCAAACCTTGAAATGAAATGAAATAGCATGAAAGGAATGTTGGAGTACGGGAAAGACTAAGAGGGGTGTGAATCAATGTTTCAATAACCAAATTCAAATTCAATTATTTTTCAAAACACATAATCTCTTTGTAATAATTGAATGTTCAATTTCAAGAATGTACTCAAATGTGATAGCCAGTATCAAATCTTTAAACCATATAAAAAACTCAAAAGAGGCATAACACAAAAGAACCATAACACAGTATTTTCATGAGTGGAAAAACCTCATAGGGATAAAAAACCACTCGGGAAAAATTGCCTCACTGGCTTAATAAAATCCCTCTTATTACAGAGCCTCACTGGCTACACAAAATTCCTCACTGGAAAAGAAACCTCACTAGTTACAATTATGCCTCACTAGAAAATAGAACTGCCTCACTGACATATGCAACTTTCACATCAATATCATTCTGAGAATAAAGGGACAAAGTGAAATCTTTGTTTCATTACAAAACGTTTCTTGATTATCTCATTTTCATTGGAGACTCATGAATCTATATGTAAATACAACTAACACTTGAAGTTCTTTTACAAATTTTAAAATAAATTACTCATCAATGCTTTTAGCATAATAATAATAACTCTTAATAGAGTATAAGTCTCATATATCTGCATTGAACCAAACATGCATAGTGACAATGTAACTATTTTATACCATTCAAGTAACATTTGCTTTCATCAAAAATACGTGTCTATAACCGCCCTTCATAAATTTCCAGAATAAATTTTTCATAACTACCAAAAATTTAATGTAGAGGAGCATTTACAAATGCTTGAACTACTCTTAATAAAATAAACATTATACAATATAACCCTTTGAACCATACACTTTAGAAAGGTCGACATACTGCCCAATAAATAGGGTATCCAAACTAAATACAAAGAGACCTTATGAGATTGTGAAAAACATATGCAACTAACAAGTATTGACCTCGAATCAAAAACCATTTTTAGAAAATGCAAACTTATGTAAAAACCAAACTAGGGTTTAAACAAAAATGAGTTAACACTTTAAATGCATTGCCAATTTGTAAATGGAGGTCATTATCACCTTGTAGAAGTTGAAAATATACTGCCTGAAAACCATATCTCTTCATTTCCAACCACCATACCACCAATCTTCCAAGCTTCCTCAAGCCCTAATACATCCATCACTTTCAACAATAAACTGCCTTAGTGTTTGGTCGATGAATTTTTTTAGGGTTGTTATGATGTATACACATTTCATTATGTCTTTTCTTATTTTGAATATAAAAAACACAAACATCATTGTGTCGGACTTTTTCATCATGTTTTGTTTAATTTGCATGAGTATCAAAACATCATAATGCTTGTGTTGACCTATAATACCAAGTCACTATGTGCTAGTGTGAAGTCCCTAACTTTATTGATTATTGTTGCCTTAGTCAAACAACATTATTCACTTGTCAACCATAATGAAGATATTATATGCATGTCCCCTTTCAAAAAATTATCAAGTTGAAACATGATTGACATCAATGTCAAGCACTATGCCCTTTGTACCAAAACAACATTTATCAACATGAACTACATCAAACCTTTGTCTTTTCTCCATGACCTTTGACATCAATGAAAAATAATGCCAATGCCAACAACCTCCCCCTTTGGCATTGATGTCAAACCAATTAATGATTAATGAAACCAATCAGCCAACTATATCTAATTTCTCTTCTCCCCCTTTGACAATAATGACAAAGGGACACAATGTTTGCAAGTTACTTCCCCTATCAACTAACAAAGTGTCACTGTCATAAAAAATCTATCATCTATATAAACATCAAGACTACCAAATTCCTGAATGAAATCATCATTAGAAATGAAATATCAAGATTGTCAATATGCCAACAAGAATAACAAGAATTTGAAACAACAATATGCCAACAAAATTATCACTATCAATAGTAACCAAGAAACAATGAGTAGCACTATCAAACCAACGCTACAAAGATGTAAACTCAAGCATGTATCACAATAACTACAATGATGTAAACTCAAACATGTATCACAAGGATAAACTGAAACTTGCATACCAACCACTGTCAATAACCAGTACTCACGAACAATGCATTACCATAACCAAATGACCATCATGCATCTAAAAAGTGAATAACCAAGTGACCAAATCACTGACACATCACAATGATCAGAAGTAACCATGTATCATGAAAATCATAAGCAATACTCCTCCTACATGCACACTTGATCAATCAACAAGATTCAAGTGAATCAAGTGTAAGTTAAAACTCACTGTCTTTATATAGCAGCATAGGCATTGAAGTTTCACTATCCAAGTTCCAACATTTAGTTCAAGCATTAAATATATTGTCATTACTCTCCTTGTGAGTTATCAAGATTTGAAACAAGGAGACACCACCACTATTTTTTCATCCTTCGATCATTGCATTGTGACTAATTAAGAAGACTTTTTGTCCAAACATTGACATGTTGGAAAAACAAGGACAAACAACTGAGAGGGGGGGTGGATCAGTTGTCACAGAATGATAAAATTTTCAAACTTTACTTAAGATATGATGAATAAGAAATTAACCATAAACAATTAACACATCAAAGAGATAGAAAACACCAAGATTTTTTACGTGGAAACCCTATTAGGGAAAAAACCACAGTGGATGTTAGTCCACAAGATTATACCCTATTAAAATTATAATGAAATCAATAAAGGGGAATGCACATGCATTCAAGCACACTTCCTAGAGCTCACTGCTCAATTACAGAAGGGGCTCACTACCCAATAATATAGAATAGGATTAAAATCTAGAGGGTATGAACTGAAAAATTAGCTTCTCCACAAGCCTGATTACAGTTCCAATTAAGAATAGAAAACTCCTTCTCTTTTCACTCTTCACACTTTGCTCGATCTTCTTCACACTCTGCTCTGCAATCAAATGATATTCACACATACACACATAAGAGCACACCCAACACATGAACCACCTTTTACACACACTACACCAATGAAACAATCACACTTATATATCTGCATCATGAGATTTCATCAACAACTTAGTCGGCCAGGAAAATAAAACATATTTGCAATGTTGACCCAAATTGACAAATAATATTTTTAATGTGAATCCACCAAGGTCAGCCACAACATAGTGGAAACCCAAATTAACAACTCCAACACAAAAAGACTTCAATTACTTCCTCCTCGAAGATCCACAACTCACTACCACCAACATGTCAGCCAAGAACAAGAAAAACTAAACATACACAAGAATTTTTTTTGACCATGAGCACACTGATCAATGTGGACAT
Organism: Sequoia sempervirens; assembly: GCA_007258455.2. Classification (NCBI taxonomy): domain Eukaryota; kingdom Viridiplantae; phylum Streptophyta; class Pinopsida; order Cupressales; family Cupressaceae; genus Sequoia; species Sequoia sempervirens. The sequence goes on from VDFB02105785.1 coordinate 261,220,577, forward strand.
ACCACAAAGATAGAGCATGATATAGAAACATCCAAGAGAATCAAGAAACAATAGAGAAAAATCCACAACAACTGAGATTTCCAGATCACAAAAACTTTAGTCAGGAACACTGTTAGACCACAACATATCAAATCAATACACAGACCTCTGAAACATCCGGTAGATGACCTAGATACACTCAGCAGAAAACCCTTTAATCCACAACAGCTAAACTTCAACGTACAGAACAAGACACCTTCATGACCTGCACAGTTCCATTGGGAACCTGGAACACTTTCTTTTACAATATTCTCAATATTCTTGACATATACAGCCTTTGATACACCAAATGCTAATAGTGTTGACATCAATGACAACCACATATCAAAAAAACATCCACAACATCCAACAATCTCCCCCTTTGGCATTGATGGCAACACATGATGTGAAAAATACCATCAACCCAACACACTTGCTTTCCCTTTGGTTCTAACTCTTCTCAATTTCTCTTCGACCCTTAAAAGGATTTTTCACATTGCACTTCTTCCCCTTTGACATCAATGGAAAAGGTAACCATACACACTCTGAACCACATAACTGTACATCTGACTACTCCCCCTGTGTAGCAGCCACAAAGACATCAATCCAAATTAGAATATAACAATGTAGCTCATGGATTGATGCAAGTAAATGCATCTCTTAGTTCTTATCAAGAGGGGTGATTACCCCTAGCATTCCTCTGAGATACTCAAAAGTATCCTTCAGAAATGGTTTAGTAAAGATGTTTGCAAACTACTCTTTGATAGGAACATACTCCAATATAACTTCTTTCTCATTCACTTTCTCCCTTAAGAAGTGAAACTTGATTGATATATGTTTAGTCTTGGAGTGAAGTACCAGATTATTTGAAATATTTATTGCACTTGAATTGTCATAGTATATGGCAATAGGCTCTTCATATACCACCCTGATATCTTTCAACATTTGTTTCATCCATATTACTTGAGTATAATTGTTTGTAGCAGCAATACATTTTGCTTCAGTAGTAGATAGAGAAATAGAATTTTGCTTCTTGCTCAACCAGGATACCAGCTTCTTCCCTAGGAAGAAATCACCACCACTAGTACTTTTCATGTCATCTACATCTCCAACCCAATCTGCATCAATATATGCACTCAAAGTGAGATCATCATCTTTTGGATACCAAAGTCCAAAGTCAACTGTTCCTTTCAGATATCTGAAGATCCTCTTGTGACTGTTTTGGATCAGCCTGAAATCTAGCAACCATTCATACAACATTCATAATATCTAGTCTAGTCTGGGTTAAATAAAGCAATCCACCAATCATTGACCCGTATCTAGTTTGATTCACCTTAGGAGAATCATCATTCTATGTTAGCTTACATCTAGTCAACATGGGAGTACCAACAAGCTTTGAATATTCCATCCCAAATTTATTCAGTAGCTCTCTCACATATTTGGACTGAGATATGAAAATTCCCTTGTCTAACTAGGTCGCTTGTAATCCTAGAAAGAAATTCATCTCTCCTATCATACTCATCTCAAATTCATCCTTCATCTCATCAACAAACTTCATACATAGATTGTCATCTCCTCCAAAAATGATGTCATCAAAAAATACTTCTATAATTAATTCTTTGTCATGATCCAATTTGAAATATAAGTTTCTATCAATAGTACCTTTAGTGAATCCAAGCTTTAGTATTTTTCCAATCTAGCATACCAGGCTCTAGGGGCTTGTTTAAGTCCATATAGAGCTTTCTTCAGGTGGAAAACCATATAGATTCCTTGTCAGTTAGCTGAAATTTATCTGGTTGTTCAATGTATACTTCTTTTAGTTCTCCATTCAAAAATTTAGACTTCACATCCATCTGATAGACTATATAGTCCTTGTATGCAGCATAAGAAAGAAATAATCTAACAGCTTTGATTTTGGCAACAAGGGAAAAAGTATCTTTAAAATCAACACCTTCCATCTATGAATACCCTTTACATACCAGTCTTTCTTTATTCTGAACCACTTCACCTTGTTCATTCAGCTTGTTCCGAAACACCCATTTAGTACCAATCACATTTTTGTATTTAGGTCTGGGAACCAGTATCCACGTGTCATTCTTTTCAATTTGTGTCAGCTCATCCTTCATAGCTTCCATCCAGTGTTCATCTTGGCAGGCTTCAGTGACATTTTTAGGTTCAATCTTGGAAATCAGGCAGTACTCTTCTGCAATCTTCCTTCTAGTTTGTACTCCTTTATTCTTATCTCCTATAATTTGGTTTTCAGAATGATTTAGCTTTACATACCTTGGAGTTTGGGAATTTTCTTGAACTTCTGATTCTTCTAATCTTACTTCTGCACTTGCACTTGTTTGTGCTTCCTGACTTACTTGATTTACCAGAATGAATTGAGGTTGCTTTGCTAGAACATATGGAATAATCTGAAGTAGATTTGGTGTCTGAACATTTTTCCCTTTGTTTGTATTGTCTTCATCTAAATCATATCCACAATATCTAGATGATTTAGCAGAATTCTCATCAACTCTGACATTTTCACTTTCAACCATCTTTCTCAGTCTTCTATTATAGCATTAGTAGGCCTTGCTTTTAGTAGAGTATCCTAAAAAGATTCATTCATCGCTTCTTTCATCAAACTTTCCTATATCATCATCTCTCTTGATATAAAATTTCCTTCCAAAGATCTTAAAACATTTAAAAATAGGCTTGTAACCAAACCATAGCTCAAAAGGGGTCTTACTGGAACACAATAGTGCTTACAACTTCACTCCAATAGTTCTGGAGAACATTTCCTTCTATCATCATTGTTCTAGCAGCATCCAAAATTGTTCTATTCTCTCTTTCTGCAACTCCATTCTGTTGAGGGGTTCGGGGAGCAGATAACTATCTTTTGATTACATGTTCTTCACAAAAAGAGTTGAACTCTCTTGAGGTGAAATCACCACCTTTGTCAAATCTCAGACACTTGATTTTTAGACCTTTCTCATTCTCTACCATAGCCTTGAAACTTTTGAACTTTTCCAATGCTTCATATTTTTCTCTTAGGAAGGAAACCCATATCATTCTAGAGTAATCATCAATAATCAACATAAAGTACCTTTCTCCATGAATACTTCTGACTCTGGAGGGACCACAGAGGTCAGTATGTAGCATCTCTAGCAAATCATTTGAATGAAACTATTTCCTCCTGAAGGAGACTCTAGTCTATTTACCCATTTGACACTCCTTACAAAATGTGTTAGCAAGCTTCACTAACTTAGGTAGATCTCTTACTGTTTGAGTGGAACTTACATTGACAATGTTATCAAAATTTACATGAAATAGCCTCCTATACCACAACTCTCTTTCATCTACTTGAGCAATTAAACAACTCCCACTAGTAGTATTCAGGTGAAAAATATTACCTTTTGTTTGTTTACCTGTAGCAATCATATTGCTAGAACTTCCATGTATCTTACATCTTCCATCTTTGAATTGTAGATCATAGCCTTTGCCCACCATCTGTCCAACACTCAAAGGATTGTGCTTCAATCCTTCTTGTTAACATAAAGAACATCATCAGTGTTATCCTTACCACCAAGACAAATAGAACCTCTGCCATGAATCACGCCAGCATTGTTGTCTCCAAATCTTACAACACCACCATCATACTTCTCTAGACTTACAAATTTGTTTTTATCACTAGTCATGTGATGTGAGCATCCACTATCAATAACCCACTCATCCTTTTCTTCAAATCGGGCTGCAAGAGCTTTCTCATCTTTAGTAGATTTAGTAGCCACATGACTATTTTCAATGGTAGCAATGAAAACCCATTCATCTTCATTTTGGTATGTGCAGGATCATGATGGGCCAAAAAGTGGCAATATGATGGGTATGTGGCTGACGTTTTTTTTTTACCCAAAATTGATGAAACAAAAAGGGTTTTTAAAGGACATTCTCAGCTTTCCACCAATATAAATTATACTTTACTTTGAATTTAATAAGTAATTATTATTCATTTTCTATTCAGATTATGACTTAAGTCCTGATTCATGGGTTGATTGAAAAACATCTATAGCTTTCAACTGATATCATATTTTTTGAATCTAGAACATGTCTCACATTCTATGCTTCGCATACTATAGGATTAAGAAAAGAAAAATTGAATTTCATGAAGTTTTGACCAAGTTAACGTGGTCAGACATACAAGTTTTTATATTTTTTAAAAGTTGTAATAAAAAAATTATAATTAATTATTTACTTGGAAAAAAATTACAAAAAAATATGCATCACATTGGGAGATGAGTTCTCTACTTATATCTCAAATCTTATAAAAAAATATTATCATTTTATTGTGGTTAGGGTGGTCAGACAAACACCTACTTCTTATTTTTCCCTGAAATTTAAGTACTACTGCATTGAAATTTCAAATTTTCACCAAATAGTTTTTTTTTTCAAATAAACCTAGAAGTTTAGAAACTACATTCAATTTTCTACAAATTCTATTCTTACATATTTTTGAAATAATATAGATAATTTATTCAAATTTTTATGTCAAGTTGCCTAACTCTAACTTTTCTAAATTTTTTGCCACTTAAGGGCCTATTTTTTCCATGATGATCCTACACATACCCATTTCCATTATCTTTATCAGACTCATCATCAATTACTCCTTCTTTGAAGAAAAGTAACATTTCTTTTGGAATCTAGACTTGTGAGGCTTAGTTTTAGGAACTCTTTCAGGACATCTTGATGCAAAATGACCTATTTTACTGCAAGAAAAAAATTTAATAGGTAACACTCCTTCATACTTACCTTTTCCTTTGCCTTCTTTCTTTACAATCAGTGCTTCCAATTCTTCTACTTCTCTTTCTTTATCTTCAAGCTGCTTCAGTTCTTCATCATACTTGGATATCTTTCTAGAACATTCTCTTGGACCATACCTTTGCTTGTTACTTCCGGATATAGTAGCCTTGAATGTTGATTTAGTCTTTGGAACATATTCACCAAATTCACTTAATTCAAAAGCAACAAGATTACCAACCAACGTGTCTCTTGACATCTTTGTTACTGATCTGAGCTCTTCAATAGTGTGAGCCTTCACTTTGTAGAAGGGATGCAAAGATTTGAGTATCTTAGCTATAATTTCATCCTTATCCAGAGAACCACTGGCACATGTAATACCCATCACTATTTCATTTACTCTTTGCATAAAAGAAGTGATATTTTCATCTTCACCCATCTTCAAATTCTCATACTTTCCTTTTAAACTCTATAACTTAGCCATCTTCACCTATGCATCTCCTTCGTACAAAGTTTCTAGCTTCATCCAAATATCATGGGATGTTTGTAGTCCTACCACATTTTCCATCTTTGAATCTGTCAGAGCACTCACCAAAGTTTCAATAGCCCTGATATTGGTTTTAGCATCTTTGATCTCATTAGCAGTGGAGGGACCATTCTAAGGAATAACATATGGATCTTTTGTAATCTTCCAGTAGGCTTCACCAATACACCTTAGGTGACATTGCATCCTAACTTTCCACAGTGAGTAGTTAGCTCCATCAAATCTAGGACTGTCCTTCTTGAATGTTTCCATCTCAGATCACCTCAAGCTTTTAGACTTCTTCAAAGGAACCTTCTCTAATACTAATTGTTGGAAAAACAAGGAAAAACAACTGAGAGGGGGGGTGAATTAGTTGTCACAGAATGATAAAATTTTCAAACTTTACTTAAGATCTGATGAATAAACAATTAACCATAAACAATTAACACATCAGAGAGATAGAGAACACCAATATTTTTTACATGGAAACCCTGTTAGGAGGAAAAACACGGTGGATGTTAGTCCATAAGATTATACCCTGTTAAAAGTATAATGAAATCAATAAAGGGGAATGCACATGCATTCAGGAACACTACCTAGAGCTCACTACTCAATTACAGAAGGGGTTCACTGCCCAACAATACATAATAGGATTAAATTCCAGAGGGTATGAACTAAAAAATTAGCTTCTGCACAAGACTAATTACAGTTCCAATTAAGCATAGAAAACTCCTTCTCTTTTCACTCTTCACACTCTGCTTTGCAATCGAATGATATTCACACATACACACATAAGAGCACACCCAACACATGAAGCACCTTTTCCACACACTACACTGATGAAACAATCACACTTATATATCCACATCATGAGATTTCATCAACAAATTAGTTGGCCAGGAAAATAAAACATATTTGCAATGTTGGCCCAAATTTACAAATAAGATTTTTAATGTGAATCCACCAAGGTCGGCCACAACATAGTGGAGACCCAGATTAACAACTCCAACACAAAAAGACTTCAATTACTTCCTCCTCAAAGATCCACAACTCGCTACCACCAACATGTCGGCCAAGAACAAGAAAAACTGAACATACACAAGAAAAATTTCCAACCATGAGCACACCGATCAATGTGGACATACCACAAAGATAGAACATGATCTAAAAACATCCAAGAGCACCAAGAAACAATAGAGAAACATCTGCATCAACTGAGATTTCCATATCACACAAACTTTACTCAGGAACACTTTACAGAGACCATAGAAACACTCTGATACACCAAATGCTAATAGTGTTGGTATCAATGACAACCACATATCAGAAACACATCCATAGCATCCAACATGACATCCACTATTCTTTCCAATACATTAAAATCATTGTCCTGTCAAGCAGCAAAGAATTAAAGCATTGAATAGTCTTTACCATTATCCAAGAATGGAAGACTTGTTGCAAACAAAGAACCAATCTAAGAAAGATTATTTTTCACTGTCACTTTTCACAAATCCAAGTGTTGAAAGGTCCAAGATGGGATCACCATCCAAATTTTAGCACTGTTCAAGTAACAACTATCCAAATTGTGTAGGTTGCCAATTAAAAATATTCTCCACCCAGGATCATTCAAAAACTACTGAAAGTAGATCAAAAATGTTGTACATAATAGGTCACTATCCATGCAACACACTAAACCCAAGTCATTGTAGAAATCACTGTCCACAAGTACACTTTATCAAAATTTGTTCACTTTTATGTCACTGTTTCATAAACTAATCATCCACAAAGTCTCTATGAATTGTGTGGAAAAGTAACAATATCACTAACAATGACACTCAACAATTGTCCAGGAGAGAACTATAATCACAAGGAATTTTCTTAAGAAAATTAACTAAGACAAGTGGTAAGAACCTTTTAAGAAAATCACATGTTCAAGGCTCAAGACTTTACAACTCAAAGGCATTATTCACTTTAAAGTAACTTACTCCTCCTGTAAAAAACTTATGTTTTCAAGATCACTGTTCCAAGGTTCATATTTCAGTAACATCACAGTCCAAAGTGTTTCCACTATTCCAAAGGCAAGATAAAAAAACAAATTCACTATCAAAGAATGTGAATCACTGGTCACAATTCACTGTCATGCTCAAACAAGCAACCAATCAAATATGTCCTACTATCATTTCATATCACAAATCATAGTCACTTTAAAAAATTCATTGCATAGGTCAAGCACTATCATACTATCACTGCAAAGGGCCCAACATTGTGTAAGCAATATCAAGCATCATTTGCTCCAATTTGTGCAAATGTCAAGCTTTCACTGTTTCAAATCTAGATACACAAGCAAATGGTGATGTTGCAACTGTCAAATCAAATCAAATAACAATGAAACAAATAATAGATGAATTAATGTATAATGTCCCATGTATTATAAAAAACTATTGGAATCTCACAGTCCAAGAATGTCCAAGAAAATGAATAAGGTGAATGGTCTCCTCACTATCCAATGCAAAACATTCACTCTCTTAAAGCACAAAAACACTAATATCAAGTATAAACCATCAACAACCTAGCATCATAAATTTATAATCACTTCACTTCAAGAAGCATTGAATTGATTTACTAATCCACTCATGATTACCTCTGTCAACAAGTACAACTTGCTTAACTCATGAGCATTATCCTTGATTGCAAATATCTGCAAATGCTCACTTCCACAGTCTTTCCTAGTTTACTATCTTGAATACTGTCCAAACAAATATACAGTCCAAGAGACATATGGCCATAGCAAAAATGAACAATCCAACACTAACTGTCACTAACTCAAGATAAATCAACTATTCAAAAAGACAAGATCACTAGAACACATTATTCAGTACCTATTCATTAGTACCATTAAGAACATTGTGTACTATCTCTTAGTTATTTGAATGTGGATTGTCATCTCAAATATAGTCAAGGGTTGTTCAACATCACTGTTAGACCCAAGTTCCACAATCACTACTCAGAAGTCATTATTAAACCAATGACTATTACTATTATGTAGTATACACTATTATCAATAGTTATTCTTCACTGCTCATTTGTTACAGTGTGTAGGAAAATTCATCAAGACCAAAATATAAACTCATTGTCATGTAATGTTGAATGTTCAAATAATAACCACAAAAGAAAAATGCCAAGGTAACCATTTCCTTTTTGGACAAAGCAACCTTATGAACTTAAGCTATTTTTCTTGCCTCCTTAGACTGTTACTTTTGTCATGGCTTTGTTCACTAACAAAAGATCCAATGTACCTATACACAAGACTGTACTCACTGTGTAGACCAAGAATGAATGCCATAGATATACCACATAGACCATTAGACAAGACAAACAATGAAAATCACTATTACCCAAGCAATAAAAGAGTCTCAAAATATCTGCAAATGCTAAAACCATAGGTCATCATACATTTTTCACATGTCATAAAAAATGTTCCTACAAATCACTGTCTTGTACCAAAAATGTCTACACAGAATTCGCAAAAAACATCAGAATACCAAAACACTGCAAAGATACAACTCGTTTGCTACTAACTAAGGGATTTAAATGAGATATCAATTATCATCTCCCCCTCACTTCATGCTATTTTTATGCACTAATAGATGTCACTTGTGTAGTATGCACAAGCTTTGATTCTTCTTTTTCTTTCTGTTGTTTCCTTCAAAATTTCTTCTCTGGTTTCTTCTTGTCACTAGATGCTTGTGACTTCGTATTTTTCTTATGTCTAAAATCATTTCTTCTCTCCTATTTCACAAAGCTAGTTCTACAGTACTTTGCAACATCTCCATGGTTATGAAATTTATAACAAATTACATTCCTATTCCTAGAGAATGCATATTGACTTCTTTGAGACCTTCTTCTATAATAACCTGCTTTATGCCCATAACCATTACATGAATAACAATAACCAAGAAATGAATAATTGTACCTCACTGATTGATCTTGCCAAGTAGGTGGAGATCCTATGAACTGGTTGGCTCTACTTATTCTTCCTTTGTTGAATTCCTTGAACTGTCTACTATCAACAGTCTTAATTTATGATTTCTTCTTTTCTTCAGTCTCAGAGGCAACAGCATGATAACTTAGATCTATCTTCTTTCTTGGAGTTTTTCTGACTCCAAAAATATGTCCTTCTTCATAGCCCAAACCTGTAGAGTCCTTGTGATGTTTATACTTACGTAACATCTCATTTAATTTCTTGGTGCTCTCATCAAATTTATGATTATTTTCTAACTACTTCCTTACATTCTCAAAATCTTTCCTTAGAGAGACTATTTCTCCTTCTAGTTTTTGGCATTCAACTATTTTGACTTCCAAATCAGACCTTGTCATATCTGCTATCCTCTTGTTTTCTTTAATCCATAATTTCATATTGACAATCAACTCATCTTTTACAATGTTTTCTTTTAACATAGAGTTTTCCCCTAGTTGTGTTCTTAGAGACAACACTTCAGCCTCTATCTTTTGACAATCTTCTACCTTTTTTGTAGCTTCATGCAAGTTGCTTCTTCAACTTTTCTAGACTCTTCCAATTGCAATTTTAACCTTTGATTCTCCATTCTAAGTTTCTTAATTTCATCATGAGCATAGATTAGTTCACCTTCTATATCAATCTCATATTCATTTCATCAAACTCTTGTTCAAAATCACTTACTAAGTGATCTCCTTCTTTTTCTACACTCTTCACTACAAAATCAACTTTTGTACTAGGTTTAAGTGGTGTTTGTTGTTCAACATTCTGCTAGGTATTTCTTTTTTCTTTATTTCTTTTACTTTTTTCCATAACGAGTACTCCACTAACAAGAACCCCTTAAGTTGGTTAGACTTATGCAAGGGTATGGATCTGATACCACTTGTTGGAGTACGAGAAACACTGAGAGGGGGGGTAAATTAGTGTTTCAATAACCAAATTCAAATTCAATTATTTTTCAAAACACATAATCTCTTTGTAATCATTGAATGTTCAATTTCAAGAATCTACTCAAATGTGATAGCCAATATTAGATCTTTAAACCATATGAAAAAAATAAAAGAGGCACAACACAAAAGAACCATAACACAGTATTTTCACGAGTGGAAAACCCTCATAGGGATAAAAAACCACTTGGGAAAAATTGCTTCACTGCCTTAATAAAATCCCACCGATTACAAAGCCTCAATGGCTACTTTTTGTGCCTCATTGGCAAAGCCTCACTAGCTACACAAAATGCCTTACTGGAAAAGAAACCTAACTGGTTACAAGTATGCTTCACTGGCAAATACAACTGCCTCACTGACATATGCAACTTTCACATCAATATCATTCTAAGAAAAAAGGGACAAAGTGAAATCTCTATTTCATTAAAAAAAATTTATTGATTGTCTCATTTTCATTGGAGACTCAAGAATCTATATGTAAATACAACCAGCAGTTGAAGTGCTTTTACAACTTTCAAAATAAATTGCTCATGAATGCTTTCAACATAATAATAATAACTCTTAACAGAGTATAAATCTCATATCTACATTGAACCAAATGTGCATAGTGACAATGTCACTATTTTATACCATTCAAGAACATCTGCTTTCGGGTATGTGCAGGATCATCATGGAAAAAACATGCCCTTAAGTGGCAAAAAAATCAAAAAAATTAGAGTTAGGCAACTTGACATAAAATTTTGAATAAGTTATCTATATTATTTCAAAAATATGTAAGAATAGAATCTGTAGAAAATTGAATGTAGTTTCTAAACTACTAGGTTTATTTTTTATTTTAAATCTATTTGGTGAAAATTTGAAATTTCAATGTAGTAGTACTTAAATTTTAGGGAAAAATAAGAAGTAGGTGTCCTGGAACCACCCTAACCATAATTTAAAGTGATAATATTTGTTAATAATATTTTAGACATAAGTAGAGGACTCATGTCCAGATGTGATGCATATTTTTTTGTAATTTTTTTCGAGTAAATAATTAATTATGATTTTTTATTACAACTTTTAAAAATATAAAACTTCGTATGTCGACCACCTTAACTTGGTCAAAACCGTGAAATTTAATTTTTCTTTTTTTAATCCTATAGTATGTGAAACATAGAATGTGATGCATGTTTTGGATTCTAAAAATGTGATACCATTTGAAAACTATAGATCTTTTTCAATCAGCCTATCAATTAGGACTTTAGTTAATTAAAATAGAAAATAAATAATAATTATTTATTAAATTCAAAAAAGCATAATTTATAGGGTGGAAAGCTAAGAATCTCATTTAAAAACCCTTTTTATTTCATTAATTTTGGGTAAAAAAAAGTCGTCAGCCACATACCCTACAAATACCCATCATATCACCACTTTTTGACCCATCATGATCCTACACATACCCTTTCATAAAAAATATGTGTCTATAACTACCCTTCATAAATTGCCAGAATAAGTTTTCATAACTGCTTTCAAAAATTCAACGTAGAGAAGCATTTACAAATGCTTGAACTATTGTTAATAAAATAAACATTATACAATATAACCCTTTGAACCATACACTTTAGAAAGGTCGACATACTGCCCAATAAATAGGGTATCCAAAAAAAATACAAAGAGACCTTATGAGATTGTGAAAAACATATGCAACTAACAAGTATTGACCTCGAATCAAAAACCATTTTCAAGAAATGAAAACTTATGTAAAAACCAAACTAGGGTTTAAAAATAATGAGTTAGCACTTTGAATGTATTGAAAATTTGGAAATGGAGGTCGTTATCACCTTGTAGAAGCTGAAAATATACTGCCTGGAAACCATCTCTCTTCATTTACAACCACCATACCACCAATCTTCCAAGCTTCCTCAAGCCCTAACACAACCATCACTTTCAACAATAAACTGCCTTTGTGTTTGGTCGATGATAACTTTTAAAGTTGTAATGATGTATAGACATTTTATTATGTCTTTTCTCATTTTTCATATAAAAAACACAAACATAATTGTGTCGGCCTTTTTCATCATTTTTTGTTTAATTTGCATGAGTATCAAAACATCATAAGGCTTGTGTTGACCTATAATACCAAGGAACTATGTGCTAGTGTGAAGTCCATGACTTTATTGATTATTGTTGCCTTATTCAAAAAAAATTATTCACTTGTCAACCATAATGAAGATATTATATGCATGTCCCCTTTCAAATAATTATCAAGGTGAAACATGATTGACATTAATGTCAAGCACTTTTCCCTTTGTACCAAAACAACATTCATCAACATGAACTACATCAAACCTTTGTCTTTTCTCCACGACCTTTGACATCAATGACAAATAATGACAATGCTAACAAGGAATGATGAATGAACAAGCCTATGTCACAACTCACCAAACCCTTGAATGAACCTTAGAATATAGATTTGCAACTTGCACGAAATGGCTTCAATGGATGTGGATCTTGATCTTGAAACTTGATTTGAAACAATGCCTTTGAATGCTTGGATGGATCTTGATCTCTACATCAACATATTAGCTCCAATAACATGCAATGTGCAAGAAGACTTTGACATGACAATAGGATCTTGATTGTGGCAATAATTCTTCACTAAATCTATCCTTGAATGCCTTAAAATTCTCTTGTAATGATCTCTTGAATATTCTTAGATTTTTTGAAAGTATTAGGTGAAACTTAATGAAATGACCTCTTATTTATAAGTTAAATGACCTCTTATTTATAGGTATGTAACATTAATTTACCAAAATTCAAATAACACAACCCGACATGTGAATATGGATTTGAAAAAACATTAAAATACTACCAAAAACATAATTTAAATTTAGGTCCTAGGTCTAAGTGAGGACCCATTCGCCCATGAGCGAATGTGTCCTAGGTCACTTACCTAGGACACACATTGCTCAATGAGAAGTGTTATGTTATGGCATTAATGAATTTCAAATTTTCCTCTTCAAAAAATGCAATTAATTAGGCTTGGATTTGAATTAAAGGGCCAATTAAGGAAAATTAACATCAATTAATTAATGAAGCCCTAAATAAGTATGAAAGTGTAAAGAGGTACACCTTACAACACCAAATTAAGGCACACTTAAGTCAATTTTAATTAATAGGGCCCTAAACTTAATGTGAATATGTAAAATACATATTACAACACTAAATTAAAGTATAATTAGGTTCATTTATTATTGATTCCCAAATTAAGTGTGAAGAAATAATACTTTTTCATACACTACACATATGCCAGAGATCTATTCTCCTCAATATTTAAGAAAATCATTTCAACAATCAAGACATCAACACTCATCTAATTCATCTCCAGGGCTTAAATTTGATGGTCGTATGACCATATTTAGAGATTTTTTCCATAAAATACAATCAAAATTTTAAGAAGATTGTATCAGATGAAAGGAGAGATTTTGGATAGATTATAAAAATTTATATAGAATTATATAATGATATATATATTTGATTTATATATAATTTTACTTACACTAAGGTATATCATAATGTTTTAAGGGAATCTTTCAATAGATAACTATCATTAAAAAATTTGTTGACAGGAAAGGTCGACCGTCAAATTTAAGCCATGTTCATCTCCTATATATATTATAGAATTCCCTATCATATTGCCTCTTCCTCTCTCATTATTTTTAGTTCTTTGGTAACCTCTTCCTTCTAAACATTTTTCTTGTCAAAAAATTCTTTAGTTTTCTTAATGATGTCCAAATCTCCTACTTTTATCTGATCTTTCCATCTCCCAGTCACCTTTCCATATGATTGATATTTTTGCACACCTTTTATAACTCCTTTCTTAAAGATTCCTTCAGAAATAGGAATTGCAAAAGTGGGGCCGAATCTATGAGTAAGGCAGATGTATCCACAATAGACCTAAGATAAGAGGTCATAATTTTCACTTGTTGCTTGAGTTGATCTTTTGTTTGCTTCTCTTTTTCTATCCTTTGAATCAATTTTGTCGTGGACACTTGAAAATTGTGAATATCACCTGCATGTTGGAAAGGCCAATATCTACCTTAGTAATATTAAAATTACTTTCATCAACTTAGTCCACATATTTATCTAAAACTGGCTGAGACCCTTCAAAACATACATATTCCTTGAAGAGGAAACAACTACCAACCTCGATGCCACTTTAGTCTTTCTTGCTTTGGTAGACCTATAAATTAGATTGGCAATAGTATTGAACGCCGGAATTACTAGTTGAGTGACACTCCTCTTCTTTTCTAAGCTTTTTTGTAACCTTGAAGTAGTGAGAGTTTTTGAAGAACTTGGTATACTTGAGGTCGACAGATTAAATGATGTAGGTAGATTAGAGACAACTAGAAAAGAAGTATCTTTTGGGATGGAATTGATGGTTGGCAAGGATGAAAGCTCTGTAACAAGAGGAGAATTAGATTCATCATGATGAGGGGATGTGATGAGGATAGAAGGAGAAACAACTTTGATATGATCCTCACCACTAGGATAAGATTAATGATCCATAAAGTCTTGTTGTTTGATTTCTTTGTGTATAGGAATGCCCTCTCTTTTGGGTTTGATATTTTCTTTCTAATATTTGGATCATTGTAAGAAAATCTAAGGTGCAGAGCTAACTCTCCTAACATCAAAACCTTAGGGAAGAATGCAGAGGTGACTTTAAATTTTCAATTATAGTCCAATTAAGATACACTTTAAAGAAATAACAGAAACAAAGAAATGACCATACACACATGAACACCAGATTTACGTGGGAAAACCCTTACGAGTGAAAAACCCACCACACCAAGAAAAACCACTTTGTATTATAGTAAACAAAATTACATATAGAGTATGGGCTTCACTCTCTTATGTCAAATTACAACAGCATACACAATGATCAACCTTGTATAGAACATTCAAGTTACAATGCTCTCATAATTGAATTCACACTGATTACTCAACTATTCATCGAATTGTTCATCCCACTGATTGTCCAACCAAAACTATACGCTGAACTGATCATCATCTTCAATCCTGAGAATATCGATGTCGTCCCTAGTCTGTTGAACTTCCTCACAGGAACGGCCGCATCAGTCCAACTGCTAGCGGTTCCCATTCTGCTTCTTTGATTGGTCGAAGTCACACCACGTAGGATAGTCTTTCAATCGGTTAAGGCGTTCAAACAATATTCGCATGTCGGTGAGACACTAACCGTGTCTCCCCGATGCCACAAAGCCCAACCATCGATATCACCAAGAGTCATCACCTTCGGCAAGATGTTACACCGAGTTCACAAGCTATCGGAAAAACATAACCATATCACTGAGACATCATACCGATGACCACCACATGTAGCGCTATTCAGCAAGACTATCGCTATTCGGTGAGAGGTCATACCGGTGTTCAAAAGTCACATAGACATTAGCATTCCCATCGGTGATACTATCGCTATTGCCAAGAGATCATACTGAAGCAACATACCTATTGGCAAGACCACATTCATTGCTAAGAGTTACTCTGTAGGTTCCAAATCACCCTGAGACCATCCTTCGCCAGGAGTCATACCGACAACAGACTACACCGTCGGCAAGAAAAACCTCCATTGCTAAGACTTCATACCGAAGTCTTCATGTTACTCTGATGAATCCAAGTGTATACTTATCGGTGAGACATATCACATCGCTAAGACTTCATACCAAAAGAAAACCTTTTGGCCAAGAGTCTCCCCGATAACTGTAGTCGCCACAAGTATCCCCAACAACCACTATGAACCATAGTCGGCGAGAGTTCTTACCGGGCGGAGAGAGATCACAATGACAAGAAATGTCATAGCAACAACTCCAGTCGGTAAGACAACAACAAGGTCTCGGCGACCTGAGCATTCCACAAGGTTGCACAACTGCTAGTCAGCCAGACAATAAGGATGTCAGACCGACTTTTCTCTTTCAGAGGTTTCAACCTGTGAGATTGAGGCACACAATTCCAATAATCATCACCACATATAATTTGATATCAATATTCTTAGAAGGATCTTCATCATCACCACCTCCTTGCATGCTTTTCGAAGAAATAGAGATCATAGTTGAAGCTTGGTAAAGAGAAGAAGAATAAGAAGAAGCTTCTTGTTTGTCACCTTTTCTCCTTGAAGAAATGGCTTTCCTTGAAGGCCTTATGGTTGTGGCTTCAACTATTTTCCTCCTAACCCATTCTTCTGATCTTCTAAGGATATGAGCAATTATGTCTTCAATGTACTTGACTTCTTCTTCCACCCAAACAATAGGTGGTAGAGGTTGAACCTGAATCATTTCAAAGTATATGGGATCAACTAAATCTTTTTTATCATCTTCAATCCCTTCTACATCCCAACCAAGCTTGAAATCCTTGATATGCTTCAAAGTAAACCTCATCCAATATCTTTTTTGAACTTCATAATCATTTTCACAATCTTCCCAAGAAATTTCAATTTTGGGGAAATGATAAAAATTTGGACAAATCCAAATTATCTTTGAAAAAAAAATTACTATCAAATGAGATCTTCATGTTGTGAAATTGCATTTTCAACTTTGCTAATGATCACTCAATATTTTGAGCATCAGAAGAATATTTACATCCATAATTACCTAGGCCAATAGGAAATGAAATTCCTGATTTCGTCATCTCTTTACACCTTTTTTTTATCATTCTAATTTTTCTATAGAGCTCAATCAAGATGAGCTTATCATCAACATGCTTGGGCATCTTGTATGGATATCCATCAAACCCTCCTACCCGGATGTATGTGAACTTTGGGAATTATATGTAATATCTACCATATTTCTTATTTAGAATGGTTGATTCTAGTGAGATCCTAAGTCCTATATTCCCTTGAAGTTTCCTAACTATCAGTATAGTGAATGCATCATTCACTCTCTTGAAATGGATATAGCTTTGATCCAACTAGAGCTACAAATAATAGTTATAATTTGAGTGTTGTTATCATACATACCCTTAGTGTCAAGATCCAACCATGTCTTCATATTGTCGATCACATAAATGAGATAAGATGTCATATAGAAATATTGATTCTCTTTGAAGCAAGTTAACTAATTATGTAGGTTGCCACTGATAATTAATCCCTCCTCAATTGATCAACTTATTTCCTTCACATGATGATTATAAATAGGAACATTCATTTTTCAAAATCTTTTGAATCTTCATTCCACATCAACCTATGAAGAAAAATAATGATATTTGAAAATTTGTTGATGAAGATTGACCTTTGTAGAACTTTAGATAATTGGGATTTTCAGGTCCCTTCAAACCCTATAACCAATTCCTTGCTATGGTGTTGAGACATTCATTGTTCTTCTTGGTGAAGTGTGCTTTTGTAACCCCTTTGTCTATATTGGCAAATTGGTCTTTGAGAAGTAACCTGAGAATAATCCCAAGTGAAACACCATCCAAGTTAGCCACAAGTTTATCATCGATAGTCTTAATCTCCCTTATTTCTAGATTGTAACCTTTCATACATTCTAAAATCAAATCCAAGCATTGAGATGATATTGGGAAGCCAACAACATGAGCTAATCCACTTTCAAAAACTCTCTGAGACATAGGTGATTTCTTCACCTCTCCCATGGTTTTCCAAAAATCTTGCAGATGGATATGACCTAGCTTCGTATTTGTGATCTCAGGAAGTGTGCTTTCCAAAACTGACATGAACTCACACCCTTGATATTTATACTTCATAATTGCAGACTAGGTTGATGTCATTTGATCAATTCATCTATAAAGAGTCTTTATGTCATCGTAAATTCATAAAATCATGCAAGAGCCCAAACGAAATCTTGAGATGCTATTGGTATACAAGTGGCCTATAGGATTTCGCAATCTGAAGCAAAACTCATTCGGTGGTCATGAAGACAAGAATTTATGTAAACAAATCATTTGCATGTGGTGGCATTTCTTTGAAACATGTTTTTGAACATTTCACAAATCTTGCCCATACTTCCACAAATTGCATGCATGTCGATTTCATAGATTTTCTTGAAATTTTCTATAACATTTTCACCAAATCCATGTCATGCATATTTGTGCAATCATCACATTTCAGTTTGCATGCTCTGCAATATTTGCATTACATGCGATGACATCTCTGTGAGGCCACGCTACATGCATCTCTACCAAGGTATGTTCAACTTCAACATCTGATCAAAACCTTATTTCATTGTGTTGTGATGAATGCCTTTAATATGAGCCAAAAATTCCAAACTATGCGCGAGTAAAGAGGATGGCAAGAAAATGGGGCGTTGAATTTAAAGCCTACCAATTTACCTAAAAAATTCAATGCCTTTTTATCATATCCATTTTTCACATATCCCGCAATCCTTCCATTTCATGCGATGACATCTCTGTTATACATCCGATTCTGCAGACTTAGAAGATATGGCACGGCTGATGGAGTGTATTTCCATTCTATGTCCTTCATAATTTGATTGAGGTCGATACCATTTGTTTGAAAGTTTATGAAGCTTTACAACCGGCCAAACTTTTACACTTTGCATGGCACGATTAGGAAGACTGAGGAATCATTTCATAAATTCTGCAAAGAACTCATGAGGCGTATATCTCCTCCGTGATGGGGCACAACTCTCTTCATTTTCAGTCGATCTGTTTGCTTGAAAAACCTTTAACCCTGCATTCTATTCCAATATTGGCCCTTCTTACAGAAATATTACTTTCTAACAGATGCTTCACAGTGAGTATCTGGAGAAGAGGCGTGGGGATTATAGTCATTTTGTCCTATTATTTATGTTTGATGCATGGTTTAAAAACTATGAACTGCGCTGGAGGAGGCGCGATCCATTCTACAAACTTTAATCTTTGATTCTCCTGTAAAATTTAATCCTTAATTCCCTTGCAAATGATAAGACTCCATTTCATAGCTCTCCTGATGGCGCAGCGTGGTAGATGGGCTTGCAAGTGATGATCGTGGGTTTTGATTGCCTACAACATCTTCAGAAATGCATGCATGGTGCGGCCTCGGATTCATCTGCTCCTGCTGTGATTTGGTTTAAACACTCCCTCAATGGTTTAAAACACTCAACATTCTTTGTTCTATCTGTTTTCATGTCATACAGGCTGCTCATGGGCTCTTTGGCGTTTGCATTGTCTTCCTTGAATTGATTCTAAACTCCAGTAAACTTTGCCTTAAAATTGATGCGTGGCAATTTAGACTTGAATTTGTGAGTCAAAACTAATTTTAATTGCTTCCACACTCCATTGCTTCTCTATATGGCGACAATAGTGGAATAAATGAATATCATGTGTGAGTTTCTATTCAGGCATCTTTACTTGCTTTTAAAGCTATTAATAACTTTCTTTTTTGAGTGGGAAAATTTAAATAAAAATGGGTTGTGGAAATTCACAGCCCTATGCTTTAAGTTAAGGATTTGTATTGTGAATTTTCACAACTCATTTTTGAATCAACATGGCTTTTGAAATTTTACAACTCATTTCTTATCTTGTAATCGGTTGTGAATTTTTCTTTTTAATTTAAGTTACAAAATTTTACAGATTTATTTTATTTTATTTTTTATTTCACTTTATTCTCTTTTAATTACTTATTTCATTAAAATGAGTTATCATTTAAATCTGGACATTGGGACTTTAAATTGTGTCACTATATTTGAAAAAAAAAATTGTGATCAAGCACCAAGCAAAACTATTCCAAGATCCAGAAATATTTAATCAGCAAAGATGCATAAAACCATTAACACATTGATTGAAGACCAGTTATCCTTATGAGCTCGCCGACAAATAATTTATGATAACTTTTGATTAAATTCAAATTTTTGACTCAACATTTGATAGATTGTTCAAAACAACAATATGATGAAACTCAGGGAACAAAATTTGCCCCTCCTTTGAAAACATAGATTTAATTGTTTTCATAATCCTACGCATGAAAAATAGAAGCATTAATATTTCATAACATTTGAGGTGCCATGCCATGGAAACTAGCCAAATTGGTTGAAATACCTCAAGAAATATTCCCCTTAAAGAAATTTGCACTAGCTTACACGAATTTTCAAATTCAATTATTTTCATGAATTTCGCCCATTTTTGCCATTGTACTTGATTTCAGACTTGAAAGAATGAACTTCTTTATTGATCTTGGTGAGAAAAAAATGATCATGGTGCAAACATACTTAAATCTCTTTGAAAATGATGTGATTTGAATTGACATTGACAAGAGAACAATATTTACAGTTAAATCAGGGATGGGATTTTACATGATGAATACTTAAGAAAGACTCCTTATATCATTTCAAAATAATTGTTTTTTTAGTAGACACCATAAAAAATCAGAACAACATATTCATATACCATTGTATAAGATAGAATCATGCATATATTATTCATCTAATAGACGTTTACATTCATACAATAAGTATTGATATACATATCAAATATACACATTCACTCCTATCTTTCTATATCATAAAATACATGATCTCTTATCTCACCACTATTGCTTCTATTCTAATG
This sequence comes from Sequoia sempervirens, assembly GCA_007258455.2. NCBI lineage: Eukaryota > Viridiplantae > Streptophyta > Pinopsida > Cupressales > Cupressaceae > Sequoia > Sequoia sempervirens. Next base: position 261,241,413 of record VDFB02105785.1, read on the forward strand.
GTATTACAACTACTAAAGTATGTGGTACATTTATACTATATCATTGTATGGCGTATGAATATGTCCCTAGGAATATTCTCATATAGATGCAGTCATTTGTAGTTCTTATAAAGAGTCTAATTGTACCAAATTACTTTTCCTAAACTTTGAACACCTTCTACCTTTCTCTACAATTGGTTTTGTGTTAGATGGCATATCTCCTAGACTTAGATTCTAGTGTCCTATATTTTCAGCATAATATTCTATTAGTCTACTCCTTTACGCTATCCTTACGCATTTTCAACCTAATTCATGAAGTCCTCATATTGGCTCTCTTTCCTACTAACACCATCTTATCATGTGCTCAATTCTACTTTATGGTAACTAGTATTAATTTGGTGCACATTCTTTGTAATTCATCCTCAGGTAGAATAACAAAGAGATGCAAGTGTAAACCATCCCACTAATTGTTAGAATAAAAAAATTATTCCACATGTATGAGATGCTAGTAATTTCTTTGAAAAAATCTATATATTGTAATCACTTCTTAGATGGAAAGCATATTGGCATATTTTTAATTAGAGCATATGCTATATTTGGATGGAATATGCACTCCAGTTAATAGAATAATGAGAAAAGATAAAAAATAATAATTTAAGTAGATTATTGCAATTTATTAAAAAAATGAATTATGATAGAACAACTTGTGTTATTTTTTTCATACTTTGATAAGTTATTTTAAGTTGATTGTGATGCCATTATGACTATAATTGAAGCTATTTTGAGTGAAGAAGGAAGATCTATTGTTTATTTTAATATAAAATAAAATGATTCCAAGATGAAATATTTAATTTATGTTCAATAATAATATGTAATTATGTAAACGCTAAAGAAATGGAGACATTATCTATAGTTAAAAGAATTAATTTTGTACACTAGATCATCAAGAAGTGCAATATTTAGCTAGCCAAGGTAAATTGAATCAAATGTATGTTAAATGGGTTGAATTTTATAAAATATCCTTTCATTGGAGCATAGAAGTTGCTAATCTAATAGAGTAGTTGATGTGTTAAATATAATGAATAATTTATTGATGGTAATTCAAGTTGTTGGTTTTGATGAATTTGAAGAACTTGTATGGGATTGATACTAATTATGTTAAGGTGGGAAAAACATATAAAATAACAAGAAGTGGAGATAGTAATAAATGGTTGGATTATGTAACTCTAAGGTTTTTTTTTTAAGAGAATCAACTATATATTTTTGAGATTTTAAAGAGAGAATTTCATGAAAGAAACTTATTGTGGTGGAATAGTAGGTAACTTTGAAATTAGAGATATCAAGTTTCCACAATCCATAATCATGAGTCAATTTTTGCTTTTGACTTTGATTTTGTTTGTATTTTTGTCATCAACATTTCAAATCACACTCCATGATCCATCATCAGGATGAAAGAGAGCATAAGGATCCCCGTGGTTCTAATTTATTTGTTCTAATTTTTGCTTCTAATTTGTTTGTTCTATTTATTTGTATTTTCTTTGAAGTTTTTGGCCTTCTTAATTTAATTTTCTTTTCTTTTTAGTCCAATTTGCTTCTTGTTTTTTCTCTACTAAACATTATCTAAAATATCTGAAAATTTGTATAAGAAGTAAGCATTTAGTTGAGGAAGATGAATTGCACGTATAAAGAATATGTTGATTAAAAAGAAGTCATTAAGAACATAAGGTAGGAGATGAAGCAATAATTTACTTGAGGAAAGTGTTTTTCGAGAACAATTAATAAACTAAAAATGCAAAAAATATCTTTTATGAAATTGTTAACAAATTTTATTTAAAAATGCTTACGAAGTGGAATTCTTAAAAGTTCTTGATATAACATCAATATAATTAAATACATTGAGATAAACAGTGCTTAAACTAAAAATAAAAGAAATTAAAGAGATACTTATAAGAAATAAAAAAATATACCTAAAAAAAATATGATCAAATACAAAAATAAACTGGTTGAAGATTCCATCAGCCTCAAAGTCTTCAATGAAAGTGAGACTCACTTTTCAATTAATAAACGTCAAATTCAAGCACGGCCAATGACGATGTTACTATCTACTCAATATGGTTAGACCGATTTTGGTCACTGTCTTGTCTCCTTTTAACCCAAATATCTCATCATGCATTGAATCATTTATAACATAGATACAAAAAACCGAGTAATACGTACCATCGGCAAATATATTACACTAGTTTGAGAGTACGGAAGAAACTTCAGCTCTGGATCTACTGTTAGGAAGTTAAGATTGTCTAGAACTATCTAAAGATGTTAGGAAGATGAGACTTTCTAGAGTCTTCCATAGAACAATCCAAATTTTGAGTAGAACATTCAAGATGTAGAATATTCTAGAAAAGAGGAGTTTCCATAAATATGTACTGTGCACAAGCAAACAGTGCATTTTGTTAGAAGGCATTAGAAAGCATTGGATGGATGTAAGCAAGTCAGATTAAGATATTATTGTTTTTTGAAATACATATTTCTAGTTATGCTCTGTTGTTTTTTTGCCCTGTTTTATCTTATTTGCAGCAACTGTTACAGTGATTTTTATAGTGTTTTGGGCCTGTTTTTACATCTACCAATAAATTCGGCACATAAAAAACAGGTTTATTTTATTATGGGGTTAAATTACCGTATTCCCTTGTGCTAGCCGCGTCAATGGCGACGGACACACGCACAACGTCTGTGCGCGCGGGTGGAGGAAATGGAGCAGCGTGTGTCGGAAATGGAGAGGCACTGCATATGGGACATCTGCTGTGGCTCTCCAACCACCTCTTTACGCACTCTACATGGAAATTATGTCCACACACTGGCAGTGACAACGCCGTCCCTTCAGCTTCGTCGTAATTACAGAGGCATATAACGCACTGCTCTTCCACCTCGTCGTAATTGAACAACGGCATGTCTAACTCCACCGTCTGCCTCGCGGCTGATGTTGGAGGCAACCGCTCCGCTCGCGGGGGCTCCGCCTCTACCTTTTCGCAGAAGGCCGCGTATGTCACCAAAACTACCGATATGTATGCGATGTAAAAATAGGGTGAATGGAAGTGAAATACGAATTTGAAGAGGAGGAGGGTAAAAGCGAATATGGAGAGCACCCATAAAATAATGAGCCACAACATCCATGGCGACGAAGCGCAGCATCGCCTCCTTGCAATTATCGGCATGCTCCGTAAGTATCCTGTCTAACAATAGTAAACTGCACAACAGGAAAGAACAGCAACTGCAAGCATCACAACAGCCAAAAACGCCCCAAATGTCGGCATTTAAGATTCCTCGTAATTTCTCTCTTCCGTTAGATCCGTCTACTCTGGGAGCCACTACAGATGTCATTACTCCTGTTTTTTCCTTACGTCCCGTTTTCTGTACCTTATTATTCCCGGACACGGCATTTGCGGCCTTCAAAATTTAAGATGCGAATCCGGCGGCTCATATTTACCGATGGTCCGAGGTTATAGTCCTATGTTTTATATGTAAATATTATTTTTATAAATGATAATTTAGATATTTGTTTACTTATAATTTTATATAGTATTTTGATTTTACTTTACAATATTAATTTTTAAATATGATTATATGATCATTAAATTTAAATATTTGTACAAATAAAATGCTAATCTTTATGTTTCTACACTAATTATAATTTACAAAAATGATCAAATTCGATACATAAATTTTATTATGTTTAATATCATTTGTCTATTTTAATATATTAGTGGACATTACTAAGCATGTCCACATTGCAATAGTACAATCCCAAAACAAGAAGCAACCAACACCACAAAAAAATATCTATAAACAAAGATCAAAAGTAAATTCTAAGATTTTGACATATGACAATGAAAAGAAGTAGACAATAAAGTTGTGGTGCTAAGGATAATAAGCATATCACTTTATTGAAGAGAATTTCTATAGAGACACAAAAATGAGAAACTCTTTAGCCATGGGTGAGCAATACTTGTGAGACGAACTTATTCTAGAATAAAGAAAATGAAGATAATTCAAATTCCTCACCATACAATATTTCACAATAAGACAAGTTTGTCTTTGTTAATAATGGGGACATGTTTTCCTAAAACATCCATCCTTTTTATTAAAAAAAAATCACACCTCCAAACCTTAATAACCACAAGAACATTTATTATTATTTATATAGAAATTAAGAAACTAAAATATAATGAATAATTAAATAATTAAAATTATTTAATTATGCAAGGACGAAGACGAATCAGTGATAAAATGTTGCTTGCAGGCTTGAGATATTTTTCAGTGTACAATTAGATTATAGATAATTGTTATGCCCACATACAAATTGTATGAAGAAAAAATAATTTCATAATAAATAATAGTAATAAAAATAATATAAAAAAATAACTATTATTGTTGAACATATTCACATTTATAATTTTGTTCTTCTTCTTCCTAAGTTATAGATTAACTTAACCTAATACACAATCAAAAAAGCAAGGTTGTTTAGTGGCTAGAAGGTAGTGTTTAATTGATTATATATTTTGAGTTACCTTAGCCTATCATGCTATTTCATATACTACTCATGGTATTAATTTGTTTTTAGATAAATAATCTTTACAAATGTATTAATTCTGTAACTTGATTTTTAACGATATAATTTAAGAATGTTATTTGCAAATAAAAATCTATAGATATGTAATTTGAAGGGTTTTTCTTAAAAGACACATCCATTGTTAATTTCAGTGGTAGTTATATAGGCTAAATTGTGAGTTGTAGTAGTCAAAAAATAGCCTCTATTATTGTAGTGAAGAAAATTATCGGTCATCAACAATTCTTTTGAATAAATTTAGTAGAGGCAATCAAAAATGGATGAGAAAATAAATACTTGGATAGCTAAAAATAGAAAGAGTGCAAATATTCTAGGTGTGATAATTGAAGATATCGATAAAGAATGTAGCAAAGCTAAGATCAAAGGGTACATGATCCAACTTACCATCTTGATTGATGATTATTATTTTACTCTATCTTTAGAATAAGATGATGATGAGAAAAGACACTTGAGGCTAAATCTAGAAAAGTACATGGATAACATGATAGAGCTCCTCAATACCTTTTGAACATTGCAAGAATCATGAAAATAGAAGATTGTAGCAAAAATTTATGAGCTCATGAGCCAAAAATCTAAATCCAACTTCAAACAACAAATACTAGCACCAAAAAGAAAAACTAGGAAAAAATAACCTTCACAATTCAAAATTACACAAAGCCAGCTTTCAGACAATATCTTTTTTCTAAAAATCTAATATCATGGCAAAAATTTATGGCCATTTAAAAAAATTGACCAATTTGGACATTAAGGGGCCAAGTTTGTGCCCTTAGGCACCAATATGACTGTGTTGCGGGTATGTGCAGGATCGTGATGGGCCAAAAAGTGGTGATATGATGGGTATTTGTAGGGTATGTGGCTGACGACTTTTTTTTTACCCAAAATTGATGAAATGAAAAGGGTTTTTAAAGGAGATTCTCAGCTTTCCACCAATATAAATTATGCTTTACTTTGAATTTAATAAATAATTATTATTCATTTTCTATTTGAATTACGACTAAAGTTTTTATTAATAGGTTGATTGAAAAACATCTATAGCTTTCAAACGGTATCACATTTTTGGAATCCAAAACATGCACCACATTTTATGCTTCACATATTATAGGATTACAAAAAGAAAAATTGAATTTCATGAATTTTTGACCAAGTTAAGGTGGTCGACATAGGAGTTTTTATATTTTTAAAAGTTGTAATAAAAAATTCATAATTAATTATTTACTTGAAAAAATTACAAAAAAATATGCATCACATCCCGACATGAGTCCTCTACTTATGTCTAAAATATTATAGAAATTGTGGTTAGGGTGGTTAGACAGACACCTACTTCTTATTTTTCCTTGAAATTTAAGTACTACTACATTGAAATTTCAAATTTTCACCAAATAGATTTAAAAAAACCTAGTAGTTTAGAAACTACATTCAATTTGTTACAGATTCTATTCTTACATATTTTTGAAATAATATAGATAACTTATTCAAATTTTTATGTCAAGTTGCCTAACTCTGATTTTTCTAAATTTTTTGCCATTTAAGGGCCTATTTTTTCCATGATGATCCTACACATACCCTTGCAATTTGTAGGTTTTTAAAAATAAAACACCACCTAGGTAATGTGTAAGAGAGGGGGACCAACCATGTCAAGGCCTCAGGTCTCTAAGAGCCAAGAGCGGAAGGTTGCCCTAACTTAACTCACTCTAAAGGGGTGTTTGATGTGAGTGATGAGAATGATGAGGACTATAAAGTCTTTTGATCACTCTATAGACCCAAAGTTTAGTTTGAGCTAGGCGAGCTTACTTTTTGAAGTTAGTTTTGTGCTTCAGACGACTCTCTGTCTAAGGACGATAGTGCAATGCGTTGGCATCTCTTGGGCGCGTTGGTGTTCGTACGGCCAAAAAATAGTGAACACAGTAAAATTACCAAAAATACCTACTAACAGTCTAGCTAGTTCAATCTAGATGGTAAGAACAAAATAAAAAAGTACATGCAAAGTAGATACTGAAATGATAAAGTAAATACTAGAACTAAGGTGACAAAGATAATCTCACAAAAGTTCCTATTCACCAGCTAGCTCCAAATGCATGTACACCTACACACAAGAAAGAGGGGAAATTTGTTGGGGTTGTATAGGGGCCTGCCTCAGTCAAACCCCAATTTTGGTGTTTCCACCTCCACAGAAACCAAATAGCAATGATAGAGAAATGTATGATAAAAAAGTAAAGAAATAAAATACACAAATAACACTACAAAATAGTAAATAGCCACTTAACCAAATCATAAAGGAGAGGAGTGAAATGTTACACCTCCACCAAGAGCTCACTAGCCAATGATGGAGAAAGAGAGCTTGAATAATCACCACAGCCTCAACTGCGATGAAGGGAGGTGTTGTAAAACCTCAAGCCCCTGTTGCAATGGCTTGCTCCACACTTGTTTGACAGAGTTGATGGAGTGTTCTTGCTGCAATGGAGTGTTGAGAATGTTGGAAATGCTGAGAAACTGTGAAGGAGGATGAAGTGAATGTTTGAAGATTGCAAAAAGAGATGAGTTGAATGAAGAATGGAAGAATTTGAAGGAGAAGAGAGAGAATCTGCCATTTCTGGGTCAATTGGTCGAAGAGGGACGTTACAAACCATTCTGAATAGGAAGTGTAACGCCTCTACCAGCTTCAAATGCAAGAATCTGTCAGGGATGTAAGTGCATTGCACGGATGTCTACACACCACGCAAGCATCCCTGACAAATATTCTTCTACTGACACAACAAACAGATGCTAAGTTGAAGGAAATTAGCTAGCTAATGTGGAATTTTGCCTTCAGATTTGGTTTTCTAAGGTGAGGATGTGTAAAAGGGGAATTTGCATAAGGGGTGCAAATTCGCTCCTATACATGATGATGGAGTTGTGTCTCCCATACACTGTTGGTGGCATGCCAAATTGGGGGTGATGAGCCATAGGCCACGTCACCTAGGGCATAGCCCCTCGTAAGGCATGGTGACCACAGTTAACAAATCCCATGACCAAGGATAACTGTTGATAGGTTAATACCAACAGTTAATATAAATAACCAAATGTAGGTTTTAAAATCATTTTTTTATTAATGAAATTTTTTGATGATTAATGTACCATTCACGATAATGACCTGTACCAAGCCTGCAAACCAAGTAGGCAAGTCAAGGAATATGTTGGGTAAGATGTCAATTCACATAGGAATATTCACCCATTGTGATTGATGATGCTTGTAGATGATAATTATATTATACAATCAGGTATGGATCTATATGACTGTACAAAAATGGTGACTAGATGAAAATTTTCCTTGATAGGTTTTTTTTAGGTTTTTGGGCCTTTCGATCAAGATGACAGGGTCAATTTTGGACCAAAGTGCTCTAAAATTTTAGCTACCTCTAAGATTTGGTAACCTTCACCCAACTTGAAACCCTTGTAGATCTAGCCCAATATATCAGATTTTAATTGGAAAAAAAATAATCTTGACTTTCTTTGATGTCCTAAATTCAACCATGAGGTCCTTGAAACACAAAATAACACCTAGTAAAATATTCACGCCAAAATATGTCCCTCATATCTAGGAAATAGTTTGTAACACTAGAGCTTTGGTACCATGTTGGAGTTGAATGTGAACTCCCAACAACCCAGGATCAGCTATCAAACCAAAATACCTTCCACAAGAGAGAAATAAAAAATATCTAAGTTTTATGATTAAGGATGCAAGATTAATTGATTGAATATAAAATGTACATGTACGATGTCTTGCTTATGAAAGCAAGTTTGTGAAATAGGATTAGAAAAGATCATGACATGTGCCTTAACCTTGTATAATGAAACAACTACCTAAAAAATTATTAAATGACCTAGGAAACAAGTATTAAATTCCATGAAAAGATAAGATAAAATCACATGACACCTAAAATTTCTAGAAATATTCTTAGGACATAAGTAAACTTAACATGTAAATACGACCTATCAACCCATAAGTGCATGGATGGCATGATAGAGCTCCTCAATACCTTTCCAATGCTACAAGAATCATGAAAATAAAATATTATAGGAAAAAGATATGAGCTCGGGAGCCAAAAATCTAAATTTGGCTTGAAACAACAAATATTGGCACAAAATAACTAAATTTGGAAAAATAGCCTTCATGAATGCAAATTACACAAAGCTAGCTTTTGGATGATATCTTTCCTTTTGAATATCCCATATTGTGGAAAAATTTAAGTCTATTTGTAAAAAAAATCTAAATTTGGGCATTAGGGGGCCTAGTTTGGGCCCCTAGGCACACATATAACCACAATGCACTTTGTAGGTTTTAAAAATAAAATGTCACCTAGTTGGCAATGGAGCAACATCTTCCACATGTTGTTGGTGGCGTGACAAATATGGGGCGGTGGGCCATCGGCCACACCGCTTAGGGCATAGCCCCCCACTTAGCCTAGTGATAATGGGTAATAAATCCCATGACCAAGGATAACTATCGGTGAATTAATGCCAATATTCAATAATAACCAAACACAAGTTGTAAAAAAATTATTAAATAAAAAACGTGATAATAAATGGACCATCCGTGAAAATGACCTGTATCAAGTCCGTAGATTATCCAAGTACACAAGATAGGGAATATGTTAGGTAAGATGTCAACTAACACAAGAATATTTTCCTACTATGACTAATGATGCTTGTAGATGATAATTATATTGTATGCCCGGGTACAAATTTTTATGACTATACAAAAATGGTGGTTAGATGAAAATTTTCATTGATGACCTCAAGACAAAATGTCCAATTTTGATGATTTGATAGATAGTCTTTAGGTTTTTGAGCCTTCAAAACATGATGACAGGATTAGTTTTGACCCAACTACTCTAAAAGTCCAATTACCTCCAAGATTTGGTAACCTTCAACCAACTTGAAACCCTTGTAGATCTAGCCCAATATGTTAGATTTTAATAGAACAAAATTCAATCCCAACTTTCTCTGATGTCCTGGATTCAACCATAAGGTCCTTGAAACCCAAAATCACACTTATAAAAATCCTCAAACCAAAATATATCCCTCATATCTAGGAAAGAGTTTACAACATTAGAACTCTGGTATCATGTAGGAGTTGAATGTGAACTCCCAACACCCCAAGATTAGCTGTCAAATGAAAAATATCTTCCACAAAAGAGAAATAGAAAAATAACTTTCTATGATTAAGGATGCAAGATTAATTGATTGAATATGAAATGTACATATGATGCCTTGCTTATAAAAGCAAGGTTGTGAAATAGGATTAAAAAATACCATACCATGTGTCTTAACCCTGTACAATGGAACAACTACCTCAAAAATTATTAAATGACATAGGAAACAAGTATTAATGCCATCAAAAGATAAGATAAAATCATGACACCTAAGACTTCTATAAATATTCTTAGGACCTAAGTAAACTTAACATGTAAATAGGACCTACAAGTGAACTAGATAGGTAAAATACCTATTCACACCAACATAACATTCATTTCATCCTATACAAGTCTTGTTTATGATTTTCAATTATCTTTCAAACTTTCTACTTGTTTAGTTAAGCCATATTTTTTTGTGTTTCATATTTTAGGATTCCAAATTTATAAAAACAAAGATGCATGTAAGTTTTATTTATGATTCTTTAGTTGTGTTTTATTTGTTTTTCTTGATTAGTTGGTTCATAATTTATAGTGTTTCAAAGTCATACATAGATGTGAAACTAGGATAAACAATAGTTATAGCTAGATTTAAAAAAGGGTACACACAACTCCCATTGTGCTTGAAATGAACCTAAAGTATAAAGTATATCAAGCCTTATGGATTCCAATCCTCCAAATTGTATAAATTCACATATTCATACAATCATCACTACATTCTTGTACAAGTGCATTTCATCAGTTATATTATGTTCCATGAATTCTAAGCTTAATACATTCATTAGTATAAATTTATTAAGTTGTAATTTGAATTGAGTGAAGACTCAAGGATTGTATAAATGTAGAGATTCATGCATTCAATATTACAAAACTCTATATACACTTTTCTTCATAAATTTTGACCTTCACACATTCATTATTACAAATATGTTATTTGCATATATAGTTTATTTTTTCCCACAAAATATCTTTGAAAAATCATTGATCATTTTTATCCCCCTACGTTTCTCTTTGCATTTCTACATTTATCTTTAATTTTGTTAATAAAATACATCAAAAGAATTATCATGATAATAAAAGGTGGTCACATTTATATCCAATGAAAATGGGTCATTTCCATTCTATAAATGATGATACATAAGAAGTAGTCACAAAAGGTGATCAATCATTTTTCTAATGAAAACTATCACTCATCAATTAAAACTTATTGCATGTAATGTATATAATAATTTGAAAATATTATCTTTCAAAAAATAATAATTAAACATTTAATGATATATATATAATTACAATAATCGTTTTATGCACATACAAATTATATGAAGAATAATTAATTTCATAATAAAAATAATAATAATAAATAACAAATTAACTATTAATATTGAACATATTCAGATCTATAATTTTCTTAACTTAACCTCATTCCCAATAATAATAATAATAAAAGTGGTTATTTAGTAGTTAGAAGGTAGTGTTTAATTGATTTTATATTTTAGATTACCTCAGTCTGTCATGCTATTTCAGATGACTCATGGTATTAATTCGTTTTTAGATAAATAATCTTTACAAATGTTTGCATTATGTAACTTCTTTTTTAGCTATAGAATTAAACAAAACTCTATAGATATATAATTTGAAGGGTTTTTTTCTAAAAGGCACGTCCATTGTTAATTTCTGGGGAACCTATATAGGCTAAATTGTAAATTGCAGAAGTCGAAAAAATAGTTCAGTATTTCTATTATTGTAGTGAAGAAAATTGTCGTAGTAGAGAATCAGAAATGGATGAGAAAATCAATGGTTGGATGGCTGAAAACAGAAAGAGCGCAAACAGTGTGGGTTTGATAATTGAAGAGATCGATAAAGAATGTAGCAAAGTGAAGATCGGAGGGTACATGATCCAGCTCACCATCCCTGATGATGATTGTGCTTTTGCTGTGTCTTTAGAACAAGATTATGATGAGAACCTCATGGAAACTCTTGTTGTCCTCAATGAGAAGCTTGAACGACTCAAAAATAATTCAGATCGCCTAAACAAAGTATTGGACAACTTAGTGCAAGTTTTTGAGAAAAGAAACTGCAGAAAACCTGAAAAGCAAAAGCAAGCTGGTGATGATCAGATTATAGAGCCATTTGTGTGTCGGTTAGCTGAAGATGCAAGAAGGGAATGTGAGAAGGCCTTGTTCAAAGCTACCGAGAGCTCAGTTGTACAAGAAATATTACCATGGTGCTCTGTTAGACCGTTTCAAGAAATGGAAAAGATTGAGCTGCAAATAGAACTTAAGGGTATTATGTCTGAGGACCATGTGACAAGAGCTCTGGGATTTTGCTTTGATCATCCCCTCATACTTCATTTAAATTTTAGCAGCGACAAATGGTGTGCAAGAAAGTTTTCTGTGGATAGTTTTAGGCATCTGGAAGTTTCTATCAGGCAGAGCTCAGCTAAGGCTCAGGAGACGATGGATGTAATGTTAAAGGCGGTGGATGAAGAGGATGAAAGACTTAAGACTGCTGCTATCAAGGGCTGCTCTAGTTTCAAGCAATATGGGCCTCATTCCTTGGTGCCTCAATTTGTGAAGGAATTTTTTAACAATTGTGAAATTGGGTGTGATGGAGTAGTATATTCCAGGGGATGGGTTGCAGAGTCTAACAACATTATTGTTGCTCTTCTGATTTCGTTGGGAAATTGGATGAAGACTCTGAAGAAGTGGTGTGTGATTTGTGGGCAGGAGCTTCCTCCATTCTCTCGGTTGTGGTACTGTGACGGAGAATTATGGTATGTCTCTTCTTTCTTTCTTTTCTATCACTCTTCTGTCTTAAATCCAGGCTTACCTTGTCAAGTTCTCTTTATTTACAGCTTGTTTAGTTTCGAAGAGCTGAGTTATGGAGGATCGGTGCTACAGGAACTGCAAAATTCAGAGTTGATTGATTTAGAACTCACCCTTGCTGCTGCAGCAGCAAAATGTAGCGCAAATCGTGATGTTTTCGAGCCATATCCAGCTTTTCTCTTGAAAAAAGAGGAACTTCGAACGCGTTCAGGTTTCTTTAGCAGTTACAAGCATGGAGATGGAGAACATAAATGGAGTTGTGAAAATTCCAATGAAGAAAGGAAACATCTATCTAATAAAAATATTGAGCTTCTAGGAAACATGATAGATTCATTTCCCCCTCTTTCAGAGATGCAACAGTGTTCCAATGAAATGGAATTAGTTTTGAAGCTAGGGATGTCCTGGCTGAAAAACAATAGCAATTCTGGTAGTTTGTCTGAAGAAGATTATGGAGAAAAGTTAAGGCTTCCATACAAGATCCTTACATATATTCTCTTTACAAATAGATTGTCACTTCATCCCCTTCAGCAGAGTTGCAGATTAAATGTTGGTGGATGTCTATACCAGTTTGCAGTTTTCTATAACTCTGATAAGGAGAAAATCTTTGAGCAGCGCAGGAAAAGTGAAGGATCTGTCTTTGCCTTCCATGGAAGTCCACTATGGAACTGGTACTCTATAATAAGGTATATATTAGTATTTTCTGCCAATTGTCACTGAAATACTGTTCATTTTCTAAAGACAAAAGGTTTTATGCAGGAATGGATTAAGGTGCTTGAGCAAGACACAGTACATGACTTCTGGAAATTCACATGGGGATGGCATCTACTTCTCCCCTGAAATGAACTGTTCAACAATGTATTCAGCATCTTTACCTTTGACAGTGCTCGGGATAAGCAAAGAATACTCTGTGATTGCTATTTGTGAAATCTTGTCAGGGGAAAAGCATTCACGTCCACCACACTATGCGGTTGGTCCCGAATATGAAAGTGACGTTGTCATACGCTATTTACTCGTGTTAACTCCTCCCAAAGATATAGCAAATGGAAGCGTAACAGAAGGCCACATTCTAACGGATTTAAGAGATCGTCTAGATTTGTACAAACATTATAAAAATTTGAGAAAGCACTATGTTGAGGAGATTTCCAATGTAGGGATGATGCCAAAAAGCCAGCTCTTACAATTATTACAGAAAAGAAAGGCAAATACACAAACTTCTTAAAACTTAAAGCTAGTGTTATGCATAGAGAACCCTGAGCAGTTTATTTTTTTATTTTCATCATCGTCCTTTGTCAAGCATCCATTATCACTATAACATATTACACATTGGGGGCCTACACTCTGTCATTTTCTCTCCTACATGATGGGGGACATTAATTGTACATTGATGATATAAGTAGAATTGTGCTCCTTCTTTCCATCACTTTTACACATTTGTTTGAATTGTTTATCTCCTTTGGAGAGGGGATTAGTTAATTTTTAAAAAATTTAGCATTCAACTTGGATTCATTGGAACATTCACTAAACCCTAATCTTAATTACAACAATTTATTGTGCAGAATTCTTCACTTGACATAAATATTTGTGTAGTTATTATGGTTTGTGCCTCTCTAGATTAGGTTGTCCATGCGTGCTTATGTCCTTTGCACAAAATTACAATTGAATCCAAAAGCTTGCTCTATAATTTCATGGATTGTGGAAAATTGATACCAACTAGTACTTTAGTTTCAAATTTCAAAAAGAAAAATTCAACGGTCAACTATCTTAAATTATAACCATTACTCATCAAATTACATGTCAAAAGTTTCAAATTATGTGTTTAGGACTTGTATTTACAAACACCATCCTAACTGATGTTAATTATGGAAAATATATTATTATTAAATTTAAAATCCACACCATATATTCATAACAATCTCAATTTTAATCACTGCTTAACCTCATATACTTAGATATAGTTTAGAAAAGTTAAAATTTTCTATTTTTATATTTCAATCTTATTCAAACAACCTTGATGTTTGACTATAATCAAATAATTCTAATGTTATTTTCTTTCTACATGATAGGCCTCTAAAGGTTCTCATACTTGTAAGTACACATAATAGTAAGAAGGTTTTGCATGTCTTGAAGTTGAAATTCTATAATAGACAAAACCATATTGGGAAGCACCTCTAATGAGATTGTGGGTGTTGACTAGTTTTGATAATCAAAAATATTATAATTCATGTTTCTTATGCTTTTGATAATAAATTTGATAAAAAAATTAACTCTCTAGAGACAATATCTCAAGAAGTTTAATTAATTCACATTGACAATGTGCAAATTCTAGATATTCTTTAATTCCATCTTAAAAGTGTAGTTTATGTACATATAGAATTATTCACTCTTAATCTAATTCCAACTCTCATGTTAACTCAAATTCTAATTCTAAAATTAATGTTATCATCAATTAGACTATGTATAACATAGAAAATTATGTACCACCTAATTTTCATGCTACATTTCGAACACACTTTAGTTTTTGCTCCCTTAGTATATTTCAAGGGTCACTTGGTGCTTTTCTTAGCCATTTTTCCCTCACTATATTGCCAAATTTTTATATTAGTTGTATTCTACTCATTGAATTAGGATCACATGCTTAATTTTCAATGATTTTTCTAGGACACTCACATGAAACATGGATACCTACATGAGTTTCTAGTGTCCTATAAAATATTTTCAAACTTTTTTGCATCCACTAAATTTCTTTTTATTACTATTAGTAATGGTCACCAATCCATAAAATACCCCTTGTGTTCAAATGTGACTATTGGGCTTCTAGTCCTTTTTGACAAGATGTCAAGTTGAGCTTCTATTTCGTCATTTGGATCCTACTAATCAACACTCAATAAACCAAAGCTATGCAAACCTAATTTAGCATGAATGATAGGTAGAAATGAAAAAGAAGGTGCATTATCTATATATTTGATAAATCCAAATTTAGCCTTGCTATTTTTGTTATGTAACAATACTTTAAAAATCATTCTAATTTGGACAAAAAAATATCTATTTCTTTAATTGGATAATTATTGTTTGTTGTTTTCTTGATTTCTACAATTATGATGTTTCATATCTCATTATTTGTGTAAGGGTTGAATATATTATAGATTTGTGGTAATCTTCAACACTCCTCATCTCTTCTTCTACATCTTAATATGGTAATATTGTTGGGGCGATAAAAAATAGAATTTTTGCCTGCATTTTGAGCTAGCCTAATTTTAAAATTTGTGCCAAAACCTTGTCAAGATAATTTGGCAATGTAAAAATATTCCACTATCCTAAGAGTTAAAATGTTTTCCTAGTTGAAAATATTTGTTTACCTATGTTTCTACACAAGTTTAGTATCACTACACTCATTTTGACCTTGCCAAAATTCATAAAACATTCGAGATGGGACAAAATGGTTTAATAGAGGTAGTCCTAGAATTATTAGAGACATTGAGTACTTTTTAAATTAAAACACTTGTTAGATTGGGATATTTTAAAAGTTTAAATTGTTGGTAAACGGTTTATGGAAAAAGTCAATATTAGAGTTTTAGATATCAGTATAATAAATAAACAATGTGTTATTCTCCGAGAATGTTTCCCATCATTTATTTATTTTTTTATGAAAAAAAATCCTTTGATTGAAAGTTACAAATTTTTAAAATCCCATTTAGGTCGTTACTATTAAGTTTTTAATGTTAATCAAAGCTTTAAATATTGTTGAATCCTCCATAAAATAATTTTTTTCATTTCAAAATTTTGAGGAGGTTATAAAATGTATCTAGAAACCCACAAGGTTCTCATAACCTTTTTGGAACCAAACATGGTTATAAGAACCATTAAATAACTCATCAACCAATTTAAGGAGAAAAAATAAAGATGAAAAATTAACTTGTCGAAAGTCTTGAGAGGTTTTAAAATCTCCATCTGTTTGGATAGTTATTATTTATTACTTTCTTGATTGCTACAATTATGAGGTTTCATATCTCATTCTCTATGTAAGGGTTGAAGATATTATGATTTTTTTGGGAATATTCAACACTCTTCATCTATTCTTCTACATCTTAATATGGTAATGTTGTTGGAGCAATAACGAAATGGAATAAAAAAAATATAAATGAATGTGCACAAAATAATGCCAAAAACTATCATAAAATCAAATCAAGAATATATAATGATTTCCTTGTATATGTAGGACAAGGATGCAAAAGGAATCCATGATTAAATTAATAATAAACCCTACAAGAATTTTGACACATGTTGAGGACATGTGTAAAGTGCCTATGAAACTAAATACTCAATAGAAAACCTCTAAGTTAGCTTAAGTTAATTTGAATAGGAATGCCTAATATTTGTAAGAGGCATGAAGTATTTATTATTTTCCTTTTATTTTGTTGGCATATCAAGCATTCTACGATAAATTGTTGAATACACTTTAATACCTTCCCAAAAGAAGTTTTTCTTTATAGGATGAGAGATATGAAAAAATATTTTATAGCATCTTATTAGACCCAAATCTTGTCTTCTTAGGGTCCATATTAACACCTTTAAGTGGCACCAAATGTCTTGAGTATTATACTCATTTCACCCTAAAGACACATTTGGATTATTTTACATAGATTATATTTTCTTTCAATTCAATAACAATAGGAATATAAAAATTATCTTTATGAGTTATTTTGTTTAGCTTCTTGTAATGTGAGGACATTCTCCATGGATCATCCTTTCTGTGAAGAATAAGCATAGGGGACAAATAGGATTTTTTTTTGGTATTAATTTAATGTCAAGATTATGGTCTCCAACTAGAGGTACAAATTTGTATTCTTGAAATAATTTTTGATAGTTTTGAACAATCTCTTGAATTTTTGGTTGATCTTGAGTTATCATATCATGTTCTTCTATGAAATTTAATTATTCTCCTATATTATAAGAAAATTTATTGAGTAATTTATCCATCCTATGGGAGCTAATGATTTCACTTGGTGGTGATTTTATTCCTAGAAGTTCATAAATTTTCCCATGGATCCTAAAGTCCATGGATAAGTTTTAAAAATTGAAAGATATTGTTCCTAATTGTTTAAGTCATTGCACACCCAAAACTACATCCACTTCCCTAATAGGGATATCAAACATTTATGAATCTAGTATATAATTCCCATTGAAATTTTTATATGATGGTATTTACCACCACAAGGTAGTTTTTTTCCATCAAATATCATGACTTTAAAGTTAGAGACTAGATAAATAAAACAATTGAGCTCAATGGCTAATATTCTATCAATAAAGCTACGTGTACTACCTTTATCAACTAACACTTTCACACTTTTATATTTTATATTACTGATTACTTTTATTGTTTGTGGCACATTTATTCAATTCAATGCATATAGAGAGATAGTATTGCTTTCTTTTTCCGTGGAATACTCAATCATAAGTTTTATGTTTTGTTCTTTTGTAGGTACTTCTTCCTCTTCTTCAATATCATTATTTTTTTCACTACTAGAACACTTATGACTACTTCACCATTTTCTATCATAATTCCAACATAGGCCTTTTTTCTCTATCTATTGTTGAGGAGAGGGCTTACTAATTTATCTTAGGTTAAAAAATGTGTCCATGTTTTTACTAGTAGGATTACTCACTTTCTTATCAGTTACTCTCATGTTTTCACTTTTGGTGGTGTTTTTCTTATTAATATGTGTAGAGAAGGGGGATTCACTACTCACAAGTATCTTTATTCTCAAGAGAATCCTAGGGAGTGAACAACCCTAAACTACCTCAAGGAATAATGCAAGAGTTCCAAAATTAGAAAGAGCATATCACAGAGGTTTTTTGGACAAACTAGTTACGGGCTCTTGACCAAAGGATGATAGCATGAAACAAGGATGACAGTGCAGCACGTTGGAGTCCTAGAGGCACACTGGCGTCTCATACGGACCAGAAACTGAGAATATAAAAAAAAATACCTAAGTGACTACTAACAATCTGATTACTAAGAACTTTTAAGAATGCTAGAAAGTGACAGAATATAATAAAATTTAAATAAGGTAAATTAAATGATAAAGTAAGAGAATAAGAGATAGAAAATTCTCACAGCAACCCAAGTAATGAAGCCTCTGGTATTTGGATATCTTCAATACCTATATACATAAGATCAAGAGATAATGTTAGGGCTATATAGGGGCTTGTCATAGTTAAACCCCCATTTTGGTGTTTCCACCTCCATGGACAACTGGATAGATAGAGAAATTGAACATGGTAAGAAAATATGAAGTGATAAAAGAAATCCCCGCTCAAGGAGGAGAACTCATATCACAAGATAGGGATGTGAGAAATACCATGAAGCTTGCAAGCACAAGGTAAGAAAGATATCAGTTGCAAGGCTTAAGGAAGCCAAAGAGAGATAGTTACCAGAGCCAAGAGAGTTGTAGAGGGAACTATGAGAACAAAAGAGTGTTGTTGTAGTGAGCTATAGAGAGTTGCGTGAACAAGATAGGAAGACAAAGAGAAGAGGAAAAGGCTAGAGCCAGAGCTAGAGAGATCCAAAGAGAGGAAATGAATTGAAAATATCACATTTAAAGAGAGAATAGGAGGGAAAAGAAGCTTCCTCAGTGGTTACAAACCATCTCGAGTCATTACCACCAACAAAAGGGGTTGACAAGTGGAAAACATGCTCAAAAATGGTCATTTGAATGTTGAAATGTCATAGGATGGTAGTGTGGACCGTAAACATCTATGTGGTGTGCTAATGTCAAGACGCATCATGCTACAAAATGATGAGAACAGGAAGAGCACAAGGTTTGACGCAAAGCTCATGCGCGAAGGTAGTTTTTGAAAAGGGGTCCTGAGAATTCTAAGAGGGGAAAAGGCTAATGCAAGGGCTAAAATGAGCCTACACAAGTGCTAAGGGGGTGAATACTAAAGTGGATACAATAATGTATGTGAAATTGTAAGGGGTGCAATTTTGCGACATTAATTTTTCCCCCACTTTAGTGGGCATATGAATCTACACTAATATGCACGCTAAAGGAAATATACTAATATAAATAACATCATGATACCAAAAGGATACTATAGAGGAAGAAGATAGCTCTTCAAACCAAGGAAACATGCCCCAAAGCTAAATACCTACAAAACAAACACATTAGACAAGAAAGATCTACACAAGACAACAATATGAGAACATAAAAAGACATTACATCACGGGGCTAGAACATATTAAAAAACACATACACACAGGCACACGACAAACTAAAGGATTTGAGTCAGCAAAGTGAAAGAGACCTCAATGTAGAAGGTTGTCTCAATACTATGCGTCATCCACAAACTAAGAAATAACATATAGAAGAATTCTTAAATTATGGAGAGAATAATGTAAGGATTTATTGGCTCAAGAGAAGAACACACCCAATAGATAGGGAAGCAATCAATTTCAAAGAGAGAAAGAGCATATAATTAGGTTGAAGAAGATGCAGATCTTCAATCTGGTATATACAATTGAGAAGAGAAGAGAGAATACAATTTAAGAGAGAGATGGAGAAGCTAGAAAGGAATTAAAATTTGAGAGAGATGGATCCACAGGTACTCAATCTTGAGGAGAGATGAACAAACTACACCAGAGGCCCATGGACCAACAATGAACAAATCTCCTAGGATGAAAGCGCTTTACAGGTCCTCGAACTTGCAAAGAAGGCACCCTAGGTGCTCGGTCCTGAGGAAGCCCAATGTGAGAGGATTCTAAGAGTCTAATAGGCCCTTACAGGTGCTCGGTCCTACAAGGTAAGCTTAGACGGATCTATCCAGGCTGCCCCCAAGCTAGATGCCAAGATGTGAGATGTCATGACATCCCACATTAGATAGAAGATAAGTCTAGTTGAGCTATCCCCAAGCTAGACACCAATGAATTCATTCAAGAGAAAAGCTTTCAAAGGGGGTCCACTCAAAGGATGCTTCATTTGAAAGACATAGAGAAGAGAGGGGGTCCTTTAAGGGGGACACACATCTCTAGAACAAGTTATCACTACCCCCAACATATAGGGGATGAGAACCATGCAAGCAAGATACTATTGTGTCGCTACCATAGAAAGAGTATGGTTGCACACAATAGTGTACAACCATGAATGACAATGAGAAAGTAAAGCTACAATTGCCACGTATCAAGCAACAACACAATAGAAGGGAGGTGTGAGAACCTCATGAGAAAATTCTTAGCATGGATAGGATAGAGCCAGACCTCGATATCACTCATTATTTGAAGAAGAGACGGGTGCATCAACAAATAGAAGAGAGATGACACTAGAATCACGAATTTGTTGTATTTTATCCTTCAAGGCCTTACATTCACTTGTGGAATAGCCAACACTCGATGGTATGCACAGAAAGAATATTTTTCTTTATCACGTTTATGAAATTTCTTATGTGTAGGAGGAGGAAGAGTAATCAAGTGGGATTTGAGAAGCCTCAACAAAATATGCTCTTACTCAAACAAAGAATGAGGAACAAGAAGCAACCCTTTTTCTTGTGGAGAAAAGTTTGGCTGCTCACAAGAAGAAGGCACAAAGGAAATAGATAATGGAGGATGAACCACTTCAAGAGAACAAGGATGAGTGGAAATCACATGTCAACATTCAATCATGGTTTCTGTTTAGATTGTCAATTCGACCAATCAAGCCCCAAATTATGCAAGATGAGGTGCACATTCTATAGGGACCTTAATGTCTTGTACATTACACCCACAACCTTTATGCCTATAGCCATATTTAGAGGCAAGTTTGTAACCAAGGCCATAATGTGCTTGTAAATCTTGAGAAGGAGAAGGATATTCATAGAGAGCATTATTCCAACAATGGGGATTATACCCCTCTATAGGATTTCCATCAGCCTTCTTGACAGGACTACTATCATTAGCCTCTTTAATAGAAGTGTGATCTTATGAACCTCAAAGGGGGGGAGGATCAACATCAAGGACATTACAAGTGTTGTTCACATTACCCCGCGATGGAGAAAATTAATCATCTTTGATAGTGGGATTTGATGATGTTATCGGAAGGACCAAGTGGATTGGTCAACTTTATTTTCCCCAATGAAGGATTCTGTAAAGTCTAAAGAACCCCAATCATCACTGATACATGCATTCTCTTGAGAAGGAGTAGAATTAGGATTTCTTGCTTTAGAAGGATCTTCTTTAGGGAAATATGTCTCAAGTGTATCCTTTGTAATAGATACCACTGGAGTAGACATCAACACATTAGAAGACACTTAAGGGATAAGAGTAGGCACAACCAAAGCCTAACCGACAACTGCCATCTCACATAAGTGTATAGCCTCAGGGTCAGCCCTAACTGTAACTACTTGATAGTTACAAATTATATAGGAGTGAATTTGCACCCCCCTTGCAAGTTCCCCTTTTACATCCTTCACCTTAGAAAAATAAAACCTGACCATGTAATTCCACATCATCTGTCCATAATCCATCCACTTCGCGCTTGCCTTTAGTGTCAGTGGGGGAATTTATGGTGCGTAGACGTTTGTGTGGCACGTTGTCATCCTGATGGGATTCCTACCTCTCAAATCTGTACAGGCGTTACATTCTCCATTGGAAATGAAGTGTAACTCCCTTGTGCTCTTCAACCAACCTTTGAATGACTCTTTCCCTTCTAAATCACCTTCAAATGTCTATCTTTCACAATTATCCCATCTTCTTCACAATTCTAGGAAATTCCTTGAGCAATTTCTTGAGAAATTTCTTGCAAACCCTAGGCTACTTGCTGCACTATTGACTTCATCATTCCAACATCAAAACATTATTCACATCTACCATAGAAGCTACAACTTCATGTCTTGTGAGACTTCCTTCCCTACGGCCATATCGACTTTGCCACAATTGTAAGTTTGCATTCCTCTCTCATTGGCCTTGAGCACCTCTGGTTGAGGGTGGTATTATTTGCTTACTATTGCATTGTTGTTGGATTTGAGTAGCATAGTGCTTCTTGTAGTATTTGGTATATTTTCCTTTACAACATAGTGTCTTTATTGTATTTCTATTTCTCTATTTATCTGGTTGTCCATGGAGGTGGAATCACCAAAATAGGGGTTTGACTATAGCAAGCCCCGAAACAACCCCAACATTTTTCCTAGCTTTGTTGTGTGTAGGTACTCATTAGTGTGGAGCTTGCGGGAGAACTATACTTTTTATGATTTGAATCCTTATCTTTCTTTTCCTTGTCATCTCTTTCACCATCTTTCTTAGTATTCTAGTTACTCAATTATTTCTTATTTTTATCATCGGTTAGAACTACAGTAGCTAAGTTGTTAGTAGGTTTCCATAACTTTTCGATTGTCCTTTTTCACTATTTGTTTGTACAGATGCCAGTGCACCTGTGAGATGCCAACGTGATGCACTATCATCCTTGTTTTGTGCTACTATCCTCTGGCAAAGAGCTATCCAAGGTATATTTCAAGTTCTAGAAACATGCTCGCTTAGTCCAAACCTAACTCTCAGGTAAGTAAAGTGACAAAAGTGCTCTTCATTCTCTATCCTCGATACCAAACAATTCCCTAAACACTTGGTTGAGGTAGATTAGGGTAGGCTTCAACTCTTAGCTCTCTATGACTTGGAGTTGTTGAGTGGTCGGTCCCCCTCCTCTACATTTTGGTAAACCCAACATGAACAACGTCTATCCATTCCTGTGTTGAGACTCTCTCTGTCACACTCAATGACTGTTGTAGAGTTAGGTGTTGTGAGGTTTTATGAGCATCACAACCTAGTCTAAAACCTTTGGGGATGTTTTTAGGAGAAGTGTGTGACACTTACAAATAGAAAAGATGAAGGTCACTTTTGGGTTTACCACAGGTTTTACTACTAGTCAATTGCTTTTCTCAAGAGGATATTTCGATAGACAAGATGAGTTTTTTTTATGAAACCACTTGTGTACCCACTCCTCCAACATCCCCTACAACTTTGTTTTTGGATAAAGATGATGTTGTGCACATTCCTACAAAACACCTTTTGGCATTAGATGAGATATTTTTAGATCTTGGAATTTAGAGAAAGTACCAAATATGACAAGAGTCGCTAGGCTTGTTGCATCGTAGAAAAAAGTACCCTTTGCTTGACATGGGAATAACTCATGATAAAATGAACTTAATGAGGTCTTAATCTAGTGTTGTGAGGCATTTTATGCATCCACACTAGGTCTTGGACCCTTGCAAGTTGAATAACATGTATTTAATGACATCTTGTAAAGGTGTTGTAAAGTGTTGTAAGATACTTTCACACTTTTGTAGACTTAATGAACCTATTTCTCCCTAATTCAAAATTACAAAATGTGTTTAATAAAATTATTGTAACATCAATCTAGAAGGTTTTTGAAATAAACTTAATGTTAAACTTGTGTTGTAATGTGTCTCACACATTCACATTGGTTCTTGTGTCTTCTTGGGCTATGTGGACCTCATTTAGTATTGTAAAGTGTATTTAAATCACACTTTCACATTGAGTTTTGTATCCCAAGCCCTAATTAACCTTTACATCATCACTAATAGGCCCCTATTATCTCATACTGTGCATCCCGAGGCATAAATTGATCAAATACCCAACAAATTTGCAATTTAAACCTTATTTCCTTATCTCTTGGCTTCCTAGTTGTTAAAATGGCCTCTATGGGACCCATTTTCCATGCATGGTGAATCAGTCCCATCCTAGTGGGAGCCATTCATCATGGGTGGTGAATGAGTCCCATTTGGCCCAATTTTGACCCTTGAGCGGGAAAAAGGTGAAATTAAGTTTATTATTACTTCATGTCGGCATGTGATGAGGTATCAACGAGTAAAATAGGTGAAATGACTATAAATATGAGTCTTTTAACCCTAATTCACATCTCTTATCATTCATTCATTCACCAATCTTCCATCTCAAGTCAAGCAACTTAGGGTTTTAACATTACAAGTCATTCAAGATCAATTTTTAGACATTCAAGAGCAGATTCTTCATGTTTTGTTGCATAAATTTAAGATAAAACATCATGGAAAGATAATCAACTCCATTATTGCATGTTTCATTCCATTCTTTCATCATTTTGGTTTAATTATCTAAAAGGGGTTTGACCAAGGCAAGCCCCCATGCCCTAACATTCAACATTTCTCTCTTTTTCCTTGTGTGTTTGCAGATTTAGGTCTCTTGGAAGCTTTAAAATAATTGAAGATCAAGTTGCAAGGTTTCTCAAGTCTTCTCTTCATTCAACAAGTCAAAATATCAATAAAAACTCACTTCTAGGTTCAGAAATTAGAATTTTGGAAGCGAACACCTATAGAAAGCCAAAGTGAAAACCGAAAGCTCCAGAATCCACCTTTGAATATTCAAAAATTCAAAAGTGGACTCATTCTCCATGAGTGGCGAATGAGTCCCAGTTCCAGGTCAATTTTGAGTTTTCTGCATTTTTAGATACCCTTTTGTCAGAAACAGGTTTCGACTTAGTTTTGTAGAACTAGGACTAATTCACCTAGGAGGTGAATGAGTCCCACCAGGCCTGAAAATCAGCATCAACAACATTTCAAATATCATTTCCAATCTTCATCCACATTCTAGGTGCACACTTTCAGTTTGGTTCATTTATGTTTAGTTTTGCATTCATTTTTAGGTGTTGTTGCATTACTCAATGTGTTTTCAAACATTGCATTATTCTTAAGTTTTGCATTCATAATCTGTCAAATTCATAGTTTAATTGCACTTAAAACATTCCATTTGGTCTAATTAATGTCACACATTGCATAATTTGAGTGAACCTAACTAGATCTTTTGGCCCTTCTTTCTCATTTTAGGTGAAAAACCCAAGAAGAGTTAGAAAAGACTAGGGTGCAAAAAATATACGGTTCATTTTGGTGAACCCGCTTTTTTGAATAATTTCTTTTCTAATTTGGATTCCTTCATCAAACATCTAGTTTGCACTGATCTTGCATTAGGGTTTGCATGAACTCATTTGCATGCTAGGTTTCAAATTTTGCATTCATAAAAAGTGCATTTAGGTTACATTGTTGGCATCTAAATTCATTTATATTTTCTAAAAAATTTCATTTTTCATTTGGTTATGCATCATAGCACTTAGATAACATCAAAACCCCTCAAAAATTTCTGAAAATTTTGAAAAAATTCCATACTGTGACTCATTCGCCACCCTGGGCGAATTAGTCCCTTTTGACCCCTAAAATAGCCCTTTATAGAACTAAAAACCCTATTTTTAGGCTTTTGTTTGGTGCCATTTCATGCATGTATCAGTTGGCTGCATTTCTATATCATGCTACATTAAATCTAGCTTAAAATAGCTCATTTAATGCATTGCTTAGTTGCACTTTTGCATTCACAACATTTTATTTTCAGATTGTTGCATTGTGTAAACAAATAGTTAGGTTGCTTAACAACTGAAAATTGCATTTCCTTTTAAAATTCATTGCATGGTACTTTCTTTCCTTTTCATATCATGTTTTCTTTCAAAAGATGTGACTTTGATTTTGTTAATAGTGGATTGTACAAGCACACCATTCCCTCTTGTGAGTTCAATTTTGATTACAAAAATGAGGACTTTAAGACACATGATCAAACCATTGACACAATCCTTAAACTTACAATGCCCATTGGTGAGAATGGTAGTGTAGACAATTATAACAATCATACTTTTTCTTCCTCTGATACCTCTCCTATTAGTGATGAAGGTATCTTAGTGAAGGAAGCTACAAGCATTGAGAGTCTTGATTGTCCATCTCCTCATTTCCCTTTGGATGATATTAGACAACAAGAACATGAGATCATAGACACATTTCTCCACATCACCTTACCTAGTCTTCATAACCATGATAACTACACTTGTTCGTCTCCTAATATCCATCCTCGATGTAAAGAAGATAGGTTGGTATTAGATGACATCCCTATTAAGAGTCATGCTACCCTTAATCCTCCCTTCCCTAATGCTCCTCCCATTTGGGATAATCTATCTGACAACCATATTGTTCCTTCACTTGATGCCTTCCCCACTTGTGATGCAGCTACTTTACCCTTGGATGAAAATTTTACAAGCTCTCCTAGTAGGGTAGATCATATGGAACAAGAGAATGAGACCTTAAAGACATTGGATAATCACCTAACACCTTCTCATAATCATCCTTGTCTTGATAATCCCATCATTGATCATTTCCCTATTGGTGATGAAATTATTGTGAAAGAACCAAGCCTTTCTTGTCAAGAACATGTGGCTTGTTGTTCTCCTAAAAAATCTCCTTCTAGGGAGAATATCACGACGCTAGAAAATGACAACCATAATAATATGTCTTCCTCCAATAAAAAGGTGATTTTGGATTTCCCTATATTAGAGATACAACAAACCAAGACCATTGAGGTTATGAATGCACAAGTTTCCATTAGATCCCCCTCAATCAATGGACTTCATACATACCCCGTGGGACACCCTACCAACCCTCTAATTCTCTACCCACCTTCGCACAAACAACAAACTCCAAACAAACCTAAACTTATCCTTTACCCTCCTCAAACTAATGTATCGCAACAACCAAGTTATAATACCGTTGCTCATACATATAACACTCACAATAATCCACATCTACAACAACCAACTCTAACGCCATTACCATTTCCTAATCCTATCCCCAATAACCCTTTCTTACCAAGTCACAAGGAGTATGATCTTATCGAGCAACTTAAGAATACTCCTGCTAAGATATCCTTAAGGGACCTTGTTCAAGCCTCCCCTCACTACCACAACATGATCCAATAAGCCTTGCAACAAGTTCATGTCCCTTCCAATGTGCTACCAACTAATATTTCAGCTATGATTCAAGGCCAAAATGCTAACATTGTTTTCCACCAAAGTGAACTCCCCTCTTTGGATGTGCGAAAAAAAAATGATGCTTTCATAATCATCGCTCAATACAAAACAAAAGGGATAAAGAGAACTCTGGTAGATACTGGTTCAACCCTCAATGTGTGTAGTGTGAGCCTTTTGGATAGGCTTGGCATTGATCAATTAACCATTCAACTTGATTCTTTCTCCATTATGGGATTTGACAATGTTGAAAAGAAACCACTAGGGGTGATCATTATGCCTCTTACCATTGGAGTGGTCACCTTGAATACACCAATCCATGTTATACCTTATGAAATTTCATGCAATCTTATCTTAGGCAGACAATGGATTCATGCCATGAAAGGTGTGCCTTCCACTCTTCATCGCAAAATGAAATACATCTACAACAACACAGTCCACACACTTGACAGTAATCTTGAACCTAATAGTGTGTTACTGTAACTTGATAAAAATAAAGCCAAATCCTTAAACACATCAACATCACCTACACAAGTGGAATTTTTTCAATATAACAACAAAGAACAACTTACACAACACACGAAGCTATTAGATGATGATCGAGGTTCCTTAGACTTCACACCACCACTTATGGATGATCCTTCGACAACATCCACCTCAACCACTTTAGACCAAAACACAACCAATTACACAACAACCTTTGACGAACACAACAATGACCAACAACCCGGTCCTGAAGTAATGCAAAAGATTTATGGAAAAGGTTATACGCTTATGAGACAACTTGGATATAATGGAAAAGGATGTGATTCTAATGAAAAAGGTATTTGTGTCCCCATCAATCCTCACACACAAAAAACAACTCATGGCCTTGGTTATTTCCCTTTGATAGAAATCGCCAAGGCTTCCCTCAATATCACCACTCTCACACAACATACTCCTAAATCAACCTTAACCGTCGGCACTAGTGGTTTTGAACATAATCCTTTCCCAAACATCAAACAAACAACTACACCTTTTCTTAATGTCAATGTCATCTCACAAAACATTCATGATTTGAATACATTAGATTTTCTACCCTCCTATAATGGAGAGCACAAAATCTTGCAATCTCAAGAACCTTGCATAAGTATGACAACTAATACTAAGCAATATGTTTCTTTTTCATCACCTATAAGACCACCTTCTACCATTGATCAAGAAGGAATCTTGTTGAGACTCCTCCAAGATCACTTGATCACCCTCCCTCCTAGAACTCGAAAGAAATGCTCTTACAAGATTTCATTTTGTGCCTATCATAGAGTTCATGGTCACTCCACTAATGAATGTAATGCTTTGAGTCATAAAATCCAACATTACCAAGATTTTTCTATGCTTCCCTCTGTGGGGGCACCTAATTCCTCTAATTGATACCATTTTTCACTCTCGCCTATATTTCATCAATCGTTTTGGCTCACCTTTTTCCTACACTCAGTGGGGGAAAGGGGTTTAGTAGCCTTGTCCTCATATGTCACTTGTCGTTGCCTCCTTTGGCTAGTCATTAACCTTCCATGAATACATAAGAACAAGCTTGGGATGTGGACGACATGCCTTAAGTTGGATCGCATGTGACATACTACCTTTTTAGTGACGTAGCTTATCGGAAACATATGACTTGGCATTGGGATTTCCGAGTAATCTCTCATGTCCTCTTCTTCTACTTTAAAGCAATTGATCTCACTACTGGTGCTCGCAACCGCTTTAAAGTGGGGGCATACATCACCACTCACATTTCATTGTGTGATTTTATTTTTCTTGCAATTTCCTCTCTTGGAAGCATTAGGTACAATGTTCCCCAAGATGAGACCTGGCACTTGTCTTCTCTTGGAAACAAGATAAGACCATTTGCACTTATCCTCTCTTGGAGACATTAAGCCTAATGTTCCCTAAGATGAGACATTGCATGAACAAAGCAAAATCCCTTTGAACAATCCTTGCACTATTTTGCATTAACAATGTCTATGAGTGTCAAGCATATAAAGTTTTGCTTCCTCCATAGAGCTTGAAATTCATTTTCTTTTGTGGCGCCTTATTAAAGTTATCAGGAGATATAACTTTGGTATGGTTGAGCGGGAAGCCCATTTTGAGGCATGACTTTCCCCATAGCCACCTATGTGTTTGAGTGCATACCAACTAGCGTATGTTTCTCACCTTTGGGATTTCTCACCCCATGGACAACCAGAAGTTTTGTGGCCCTAGATTGAGTATACTTTTTGGGTTTCTCACCCGGTGGATTGCCAATAGTTTCATCGCCGTAGAGTCAGTATGCATTTTCTTTCCGAAATAAACAAGCCTAGATCTAATCCTGAACTAGTTGGACAGACGATCGAAGCTTGATATACCTTTTCATTTTCATTTCTCTTTCTCCTAATTCTTGCCATTGCATGATTTTGTATCTTGATGGTTTGACATAGGATCTTCGATCTTGGGGGCTTGTGCAACCTCCTTTGATCCTTGTCATTCTTTGTCATCTATATCTGAACATTTGGATCTCTCTTAAATGTCTACTTTGGTGTGAGTTTGAAGCAAGTTCATCCTCTCACTAAAGTGGGGGCTAAATGCACTGTAGAAAAAAGTACCCTTTGCTTGACATGGGAATAATTCATGATAAAATGGACTTAATGAGGTCTTAATCTAGTGTTGTGAGGAATTTTATGCATCCACACTAGGTCTTGGAACCTTGCAAGTTGAATAACACGTATTTAACGTCTTGTAAAGGTGTTGTAAAGTGTTGTAAGATACTTTCACGCTTTTCTAGACTTAATGAACCTATTTCTCCCTAATTCAACATTACAAAAAGTGTTTAATAGAATTATTACATCAATCTAGAAGTTTTTTGAAATAAACTTAATGTTAAACTTGTGTTGTAATGTGCCTCACACATTCACATTGGTTATTGTGCCTTCCTGGGTTATGTGGACCTCATTTAGTGTTGTAAAGTGTATTTAATCACACTTTCATATTGAATTATGTGTCCCAAGCCCTAATTAACCTTTACATCATCACTAATAGGCCCCTATTAACCCATATTATGCATCCTGAGGCATAAATTGATCAATACCTAACAAAGTTGCAATTTAAACCTTATTTCCTTATCTCTTGGCTTCCTAGTTGTCAAAATGGCCTATGTGGGACCCATTCACCATGCATGGTGAATTAGTCCCATCCAGGGGACCCATTCGCCATGGGTGGCGAATGAGTCCCATTTGGCCCAATTTTGACCCTTGAGCGGGAAAAAAGTGAAATTTAAATTTATTATTTCATATTGGCCTATGATGAGGTATCAATGGGTAAAATAGGTGAAATTCCTATAAATATAAGTATTTTAACCGTAATTCACATCTCTTATCATTCATTCATTCACCAATCTTCCATCTCAAGTCAAGCAACTTAGGGTTATAACATTACAAGTCATTCAAGATCAATTTGCAGACATTCAAGAGCAAATTCTTCATGTTTTGCTGCAGACATTCAAGATCAAACATCATGGCAAGGTAATAAACTCCATTATTGCATGTTTCATTCCATTCTTTCATCATTTTGGTTTAATTACCTAAAAGGGGTTTGACCAAGGCAAACCCCCATGCCCTAGCATTCAACATTTCTCTCTTTTGCCTTGTGTTTGCAGATTTAGGTCTCTTGGAAGCTTGGAAATCATTGAAGATCAAGTTGCAAGGTTTCTCAAGTCTTCTCTTCATTCAACAAGTCAAAATATCAACAAAAACTCACTTCCAAGTTCAGAAATCAAAATTTTGGAAGCAGACACCTGTAGAAAGCCAAAGTACAGACCAAAAGCTTCAAAATCCACCTTTGAATATTCATAAATTCAAAAGTGGACTCATTCACCATGAGTGGCGAATGAGTCCCAGTTCCAGTTCAATTTTGAGTTTTCTACATTTTTAGATACCCTTTTGTCAGAAACAGGTTCCAACTCAATTTTGCAGAACCAGGACTGATTCGCCCAGAATGGTGAATGAGTCCCACCAAGCCTAAAAATCAGCATCAATAGCATTTCAAATATCATTTCCAGTCTTCATCCACATTACAAGTGCACACTTTGAGTTTGGTTCATTTCTGTTTAGTTTTGCATTCATTTCTAAGTGTTGTTGCATTACTCAATGTGTTTTCAAACATTGCATTATTCTTAAGTTTTGCATTCATAATATTTCAAATTCATAGTTTAATTGCACTTATAACATTCCATTTATTATAAATAACGCCACACATTGCATAATTTGAGTGAACCTAACTAGATCTTTTGGCCCTTCTTTCTCCTTTTAGGTGAAAAACCCTATAAGAGTTAGAAAAGACTAGGGTGCCAAAAATATACGGTTCACTTGTTAATGAGGCAAGATACATGTTAAGAAAATATTGGAAGAGCATAAAATTCTTGTGTGGCCTCATCGATCTAACTGAAGCATACATCCCTTTGTATAACAGTATATTGGGTACCACCCGAGGGATGATGCTCAATGCATATGAGAGACCGATAGGCATCTCAATACCTACAATGTTTGTATGAATGGTTGAAATAGGCCCTTCGATCAGTGTTTCCTCTACCCCTCAAACATCCCACACAATCAAGGTGAGTAGAATACCCCTTGGCTTTAGTTTCACTCCTCCTACTACCCCTGGTGGTAGGGGATCTAGTGGAATGAGTGGTGGTGGTTTTGGTAGTGGTGGTAGAGTTGGTGATGGCTATGGCAGTGGTCATGGTGGTGGCACCAGTGGTGGCTCTGGTGGGAGCCATGGTAGTATTCATGGTGGTGGTCACAGCGGAGGCTCCGGCGAGGGCTCCAAAGGTGGGAATTGTGGTGGCTCTACTGGTCCTACATCATCTAATGACCCTGGAACAACCCTGGAATCTATGAAGCAATAGTAGATGAGATGATGATAGAATCTAGAAACTGTGTATCTCGATGTTGATGCCAAACTGAGACTAAAACTCTTCCATGGGAAGGAGTACCATTAAGACTCTGGAACATTAACCATAAAAACATGGCCCTCAAACTGAGAAGGATTTGAACCAATGCAGATCAATAACCATAATCTCTCAACTGAAGTGTGAACCAATGTGAATCTGATATGTGTCAAGCTAGAGCAAAATGTGGCCAAAAGAAACTAAGAAACCAGATAACCCATGTGAGTTTCCATCAAACCAAGATGGAGATCAAAGTGAAAACTACACTCTAATCAGATTTATTATGCAAGAAACCCCCCTGAAGGAACTTTATCTCAATTAATTTATTACAATAACCCAATGATTGTAAAAGGAGAGCATACAAACATGCATAAATAGAAAATAAAAATAGACCTTAGATCTGTGTAGAGGACTGAACCAGCTTTCCAATGCCACAAGAATGGCGAAAAAAGGATCACCGAGTCAAAAGATATGCCCTTCGAAGCAAAAAACCTTCATCTAAGTTCAAGGACCTGCAAAATAAATTGGGAGAAAAATCTGGTAAAAACACCTGCACCACTGGATCAATGTCAAAATCAGCTTTCCAATGGTATCTTGTTTGCGAAAAATTGACATAGTATGCAAAAAATACGCCCGATTTAGTGAAAGTTGCTCCAGAAGGTCCAATAAGGGTTGTGCCACCAAGGGCTAAAAAAAATAAGCCCTTGGTCGCATACAAGACCAGGGGGCTGGTGGCTGGGGGCTGGGGTAGAGCCCCTGGTCACCCATATGATTGGTGCTTGAACTGAGAGGCCACTGGGGGCTGGGTGTGGGCCCTTGGTCCTCCATAGGACCTCGGGCTTGCAAAAAGGGGCCCAACGGCCTGGTGGGGGCTGCATAGGGGAGCCACCAACGGAAGTGGCAGACCAGCGGTCGCATGGTGGCCACCCAGTGGCCTGATTAATCTATGCAAGTGGTGCATATTTTGCAAAAAAAAATCAACTTTTTTAATTTTTTTCAAAAAATGTGCCTCAGGGAGCGTGCTGGGGAGGTTGTACGGCCCCCCAAGCAAAAAAAAATTCCCTTCTGGATCAACTGCACCAAAATCAACGAAATGACGGGTGTTCTTAGGGTTTTTGGCCACTACGAACGTGATGGTGACCTCCGTTTGTGCTCAAACTGCTCCAAAAAATTGGCTACCCCCAAAACTTGCAAAATCTCTCCCAGCTTGAAACCCTCATGGATCTAGCAAATGATGGCCAAAATCTGTAAAACAAAAGCCAATCCTGAATTTTTCCATGGCTCTGAATCCAATGGTGAAGCCCGATCTGATCCAAAATGCCTCATAAATGAACTCAAGGCATGATACCCTCGAGGAATCTTGAATGAACTCAACAATGATTTTCTCAAAAAATCTTAGAAGGGGTTGCAAATTGAGGCTCTGATACCATGTTAGAAACCAAGATCTGAAATGCAAACCAGAAAAGCCTTCCACAAAAGAGAAAAAGAGAAAAGGAAAAGCTTTGCAAAATATGTGCAAAATATTATTCAGGAATTCTTAATTACAAGATATGATTTGCTTTATAAAAGCAAAGATGCATAACCCTAATCTTATCTTGAGCAACAAGATAGCTCAACAAGATAAGGATGAGAATAATAAACCTAGGAATTAAATATTACCTAAGCAAAGTTATGCAAGTAATTAAATATTAATTACACTAACAGGTGGTGGCCCTAGTGGTGACTCTACTGGTCCTACATCATCTAATGACCCTATTTTGAATGCTTTCTCCAAAACATGGGCTAGATTCAAAACCAATTAGCAAGCCTATCCCAAGCTTTTTCTCAACCCATTTTCTAGCCTTTCTTCTTAAACAGCCCCCTATTTGTTGCAATCTTGAACACTCCTTTCCCTCAGGGAATGGAGATTCCTAAGTTTGAGAAGTATGGTGGTAAAGGGGATCCTCAAACACATGTATCTTCCTTCAATGCAATGTGTACATATTTCTTTCATCATGATGCTCTAATGGCCAAACTTTTCCCTTGTTCTCTCAAGGATATAGAATTTGAGTGGTACTATTCCTTTCTTGACAATTCTATATTCTCATTTGATCAACTGGTCAGTCAATTTCTCTGATAATTCTAGGCTAAGATCAGTCAAAAGATGACCTTCTCGGATCTCGTCCAATGTAAGTAGGGAGAGCACAAGAAGATTACTGATTTCATCATGTGATACCAAGTGCTCTTTTCACAAATATCATACCCGCTACCTGACTCGGATGTACAAAAGGTATTCATAGGAAACTTGCAGTGAGCTTGGTAAGAGAAATTCACCTTGATGAAATATCCTTCTTTCGCACATCTATGTGTTGTGTTTCGGGAGTACCGATAGATGGTTGTTCAATTTGGGGTTCTTCCTCATGCTCCCATTCTAAAGGAAGATCTATAATGTCAATTTCAGGTAAAGGTAAATCTGTTGTGAATGTAGTTTTTGTGACTAATGATCAAGGCCTCATGTGCAACAAACAATTTACAAAAATTATTTGAGTCTTATTCTTCTATTATGAAAAAGCTATTAAAGGATAATATTATAACTTTAGAAAATATTCAACCTTTGAAGGAGCCTTATCCTAATTGGTACAATGAAAATGCATTCTACCAATACCATCGTGTTCATGGGAATGATACTGAATGTTGCATGCACTTACATGATGAGATACAGGACCGCATCGATGATGATGCCATCTGTCTCAATGGTAAGAAGGAAAACACAAATAAGTCAGTGGTGAAAGAAAACAGTGAGTTGCAAATTTATACGGACCCATTTCCATCTCACTCTATGAACTTAATTATTGATCCCTGCAATGGTTATTCTAAAGCCTCAACATACGTAATTGTGGTCTTGTTTACTTTCACTTCACAGGACTTACCCATGAATATCAAAGCCTCTCCCCTATACATTGTTGCTTGCCTCAATTGAAACATTGTGACAAGACTCCTAGCCGACCCTGCAAGTTGAGTGAATGTCATTACGGAAGAGACTTTGTGGCTAAATTCATTACAGAGGGAGGAATATGAGAAGAAAAAACTAATATACGTATGCATGACGGTCTCTCTCATGTTCTGCATGGTTCTATAAAGTTCTCTTTCCATCCAAGTAGGACCTAGGGCTATGGATACTACTTTCGATGTAATTCTGGAATCCGATCTATTTAGGGTGAAGTTGAGCATCCCTTGGATGGCTTTCATGAATAGAATTGCTTCTATTATTCACAAATGTTTGAAGTTATCTCATGAAGGTGTCATGCATGTCGTACACAACACTGGGTATCATCCATTGGTATATCATGGGGGTTATTCCTTGGATCATTTTTGGCCCACCCCGATTGGTTTGTTTCCTCCTAGAATAGACTAACTTTATCAAAATTTTGTTAACTATAAGAATGGGGGAAAGGGATAGCCAAAAGTGACTCACCCTATGGCAAAACAGTAAGCCACCTCTTCCACTCAGAAGGGGAAGGGAAATCCTTCCCATGCTTAGGGATCTTCCCCTTCCTTTGTTGTCATGCTTGTTGCTTCCTTTCACCCTGCTATAGCACCATCAACTTCCACTCCTATGTGCTTGCTGGGGAGTCCAATGGTGCTTTCTTGGTGAAAGCCCAAGCATCCATCATTTAAAATTGTTTTCTTACCCATGATTCCTCACCCCGTTTTGCATGGTAAGGGGAAGGATCCTTGTGGAGTATCCTCTATGTCTCAACCTCTGTGGCCTCCTATTGATCCTACCATTTAGGTGCTCGAGCCTGCACCCCCCATTGTTGATCCATCATCCTCACCATCTTTTCCTCCTATTCCCGTCTAAGATTCCCTCCCTCTACTAGAAATGGTTGTGATGGATAATTCAATGGTTGAATAAGATCCTTTTGTCCCTTCTCAAGTTGCAGCCTCTAGCTCCTGGAGTTGTTGTGCATGAGCACAAGCATCAAAGGAAGGCTCTGGCCACCGAGAAAGTTCCCTTGCAGAAGAAGGAAGAGGAGCTAGCAACTCCTACTTCGACATCTTCTATTGTGTCCTCTTCCATCCTCTCTTCTTTAGTTTCCTCAGCTTCAATGTTGCTTCTAACTCCCCCTATGAGTGTGAATGATCATCACCCGAAGAGGATGCATGTATTCATTGCACCTTCAGTTGAGCCTCCCCTTCTGATGTTCCTTTTGGAAATCCCACCATTTTCAAAACCTATGGACATGTTGAATACCTCAGTGCTATCTATCATGGTTTTCTCCTCTTCCTATGTGCCCTCTACTTCATCTGTGGGGATTTCATATCCTCCAATGACGTAGAAGATGGAGGATGACCCTGCTAGCAATGGGAGTTGAAAGAAGGGTTTTCCTTCTTCAAAGGGTGGTTTTGCACTGGATTGTGTCATCTTAGTAATGGAGGAAACCTTGGCATCTCCAAAGTTCATCACTACTCCCAAGTATTTTGGTGAGCCTAAAGTGGATCTCAAGTGTCACCTCCATCTCCCATTGAGTTGACGCATGGCACTCCTATGAAGTTCATGTTTAACTCTGTGGACAAAGTCTCGGCCCTATCGATGATTTTTGTGAAATTTTTGGCATTCACTCCACATGATCTGAGTGGAGAAGACCTTTAGGGGCCTTCTTCCTTGGATCTTGTTGCAAGATGGTCAGATGGTACCCCACTTGATATTCCACCCTTGCAGGCTCGTCCACCCTCCCCTTACAGTGATCTAGATTGGGAGAACAACGAACTCTTGTTTGATGAGGACAAGGGGGCACCTCTTCCTTATTTGTAAATTAGTGTGTGTGTGTGTGTGTGTATTTTATTCCCCCATGCTTTTGTTATGTGTTCCTAGATGACCCTTGTCACCCCTATAGGTGCTTGGATATAGGAGTGTTTTTATGTCATAAAAATTCTTCTATTTGTCACAACATTCTTCTCTTTATAGTGTATTGATTTTTGACAATTGGGGATGATGCAAAGTGTTGGGGGAATCTAGGCCTCCCTTCCATGTTGACCCAATTTTGTATTTTCATTTTTTCTTCATGTGCCTTCTTCACATGGTCTGATATAGTAGGGGGTTGATGACAATTCATTTATATATTATTATATGTATTTATCTATATTTATGAGCATCTCCGACCCAAAAATATCAGATCCCCCTATCTCTTGTTCGTTACGTTATTATATTTCCTTTCCTTGCATCTTTATCTCCTCTCTACTTGCTTTGTGATGTTGTGGTGTTCATGTGTTGTCCCTCATGTGTGCGACAACATTACCATGGTTACATCTCGTTATGTTCTGCGGGCCACAACATCAAATTTTTCATTCTTACTATTATATCCTTAGGATTTCATGTACCTTTGTGTTTGGCATGCACCATCCTAAGGGGGGGCTCTCATGTTGCTTCGATTTTCAAAAAATGCATTCAGTGGCCAACAAATATTTTCTAAAAAATATTTACCTTTAACTTTTCAAAATATTTTTCAAAAATCACATTCCTTAACAAGGACTCCTAGCGAAGTACTTTTCCTTCATCATGGGTCTGTAGAGAAATAATTTGAGAAACTTTCCTTCGAGGAGGGAGAACCTTTTGCTGTAGGAGAGGTTTTGACTTTCCCCTTGCAAGGGGGCTTTCTTCCTTTTGAATTCCTTGATAAAGTGAAATATTTCAAAATGATTCCTTGATTTTGAATTGATTCATGGAAAATACTGTTGCACTTTCAAACATATTAGTGTCCCTTGAGTGGATCCCTTTTCTTTTGAAGGGTTCCTGAGGGACCCCTTTGAAAGCTCTTCAATTTTTCACTTTTTTCTTGTCTACCTTCATGGCTTCTTTTGTTATCTAACATGTTTGGTCTATAGATTAACATGTTGCTTTGTAGGTGCACTTGTGAAGCTGCTTTCCAATCCGACTCTATGGGGTCCCCTACATTGGGCTTCCTTCAAGAT
Organism: Sequoia sempervirens; assembly: GCA_007258455.2. Taxonomy (NCBI): domain Eukaryota; kingdom Viridiplantae; phylum Streptophyta; class Pinopsida; order Cupressales; family Cupressaceae; genus Sequoia; species Sequoia sempervirens. The sequence goes on from VDFB02105785.1 coordinate 261,279,776, forward strand.
CGAACACCTAGGGGTGCCTTCTTTGCAAGTTCAAGGACCTATGAAGTACCTACATCCTACGAGATTTGTCCACTGTTGGTCTGAGGGCATCTGGTGCACTTTGTTCAATCCTCCTCAGGAGAGAATACCTGTGGAGCCATTTGTCTTCCCTACACTTTTGAGCACGCCAGATCGCAGTCTACTTCCTCAACTGTTCATGTATATTTTCTTGGAACTCTTTCAACCTAATTTACCAAACACTCATTGGAACTCATATTCACTAAAGTGGGGGGAAAATGTATAGGAGTGAATTTTAACCCCTCTTGCAAGTTCCCCTTTTACATCCTTCATCTTAGAAAAATCAAACCTGACCATGTAATTCTACATCATTCGTTCGTACTCCATCCACTTGGCACTTTTCTTTAGTGTTGGTAGGGGAATTTTTGTTGGCGATGCGCGCATGACACACAAATTTCTATGTGACGTGTTGTTTTCCTAATAGGATTCTTTCCTCTGGAATCTGTAGAGGTTTAATGTTCTCCATTGGTAACGAAGCATAACGACCCTTCAACTGACCTTTGAATGGCTCTTTCCCTCCCAAATCACCTTCAAATTCCTATCTTTCACAATCATCTCATCTTCTTCAAAATTCTAGGCAATTCCTTAAGCATTTTCTTGCAAACCCTTGGCTACTTGCTACGCTATTGGCTTCATCATTCCAACATCACAGAATTTGTCACATCTACCATAGAAGATGCAACTTGCTATCTTGTGAGACTTCCTTTGATGTTATTGCAACCACATTGACTTTTCCATAGTTGTAAGCTTACATTCCTCTCTCATTAGCCTTGAGCGCCTCTGGTTGAGGGTGGTATGATTTGCTTACTATTGCATTGTTGTTGGATTTGAGAAGCATAGTTCTTATTGTAGTATTTGGTATCTTTTCCTTTCTAGCATAGTTTCTTTATCACATTTTTATTTCTCTATCTATCTATTTGTTCATGGAGGTGGAAACACGAAAACAGGGGCTTGACTGTGGCAAGCCCCAAAATAGCCCTAACATTTTTCCCCACTTTGGTCTATGTAGGTACTCATTTGTGTGGAGCTTGCGGGAGAACTAGACTTTCCATGAGTTGAATCCTTATCTTTCTTGTCCTTGTCATCTCTTTCACCATCTTTCTTAGTATTCTAGTTATTTTTTTATTTATTGCTTTTATCATTACTTAGAACTTTAGTAGCTAAGTTGTTAGTAGGTTTCCAGCACTTTCAACTGTCCTTTTTTACTATTTGTCTATATGAATTCCAACACACCTGTGAGATTCCAACACGTCATGTTGTCATCTTTGTTCTGCACTGTTGTCCTCTAGAAAAGAGTTGTCCAAGGTACAATACAAGTTCCAAAAACCTACTCATTTAGTCCAAACCTAACTCTCAATTTATTAGAGTGACAGAAGTGTTGAGAGTGCTCTTCATTATCTATCCTCGATATCAAACAATCCCCTAAACACTTGCATGGTTGAGGTAGATTAGGGCAGCCTCCAACTCTCAGCTCTCCATGACCTAGAGTCGTTGAGTGGTCGGTCCCCCTCCTCTACACAAATGAACTTAATAGATTTATGCAAGGTAGATGGGATTGCATCCATAGCGTGAATCCAGGGTCTATCAAGGAGAAGATTATATGGTAATTTTTTTGACATAACATTTACAAGGGTGGGTACAATAATGGGTCCTGACATTAAAGACAAGACTATCATGCCTAAAGGTTTCCAACCAACATTATCAAACCCATGAATAATAAGAGAAGAATCAGTTAGAGAGGAAGAATCAATATTAATATTAAGTAATAGATCAATGTTACATACATTGATCTCTGAACCGATGTTAACAAGAGTACGTCTAATTCCAATTTTATTAATGTTAACTATGATCATTAGAGCATCTGCTTGCTTTTGTACTTTCGGAGGTAGGAGTTCCTACGGATAGAATGTAATATTCAATGAATCCACTTGAATGTGAGCTATCAACGAATAAAAATGTGTTGTCCTAGAAAAAGGAGGGAAGAGGATCTTTTGCAAGGCTTCCTGAAGCATACCTTGATAAACTGGATCAAACTGAAGCAAGTCCCACAATGAGATCTTAGCCGGAGTAACACGAAGTTGCTTGACAAGATTGTAATCACTAGGTGCTTTAGTCAAGGGTTTAGGTGTTGAAGGAAGACTTGGTTAAGATGGTGGTAAAGAAGAAGGTTGGTTGACATTTTGTTTATTCCTTATATTATTATATGTATGGGATACTGCTCTATAAGATAGATCCTTAGAAAGATTAGGAGAATCATTATCAAATGGACCACCATTAATAGAAAAAATTATTTTAGGAGAAGGACTAGTTAGAGTTAGATAAATGACCGGTCTCTTAGGTCTTTGAGGGGTAGTAGAGACATAGCTAGCATTTATAGATTCATCACAACTAGTTGAATAGTTATTTTGAAGAAATATTCTCAACACAAATCTAGGAAGGATTAGATATGGAAGGATATTCATCATTCGCCAATGCATCATCTCTAGAGGAGAGTGTATTGGAATAGAGAAGAGATTCATCATTCACTAATGTATCATCTCTACAAGAGAGTGCATTGGAATGAAGCGAAGGTAAAGTAACATTAAGAAAAGTACCAATGATTTCATCTTCTTACAACAAAATATCCTCTTATGCAAGAGGAATTTCATGAGAAGGATCAAAGATACCGAGTGACATGGGTAAAGCCAATTCACCATCATATACATGGAATGGAACATCATTAATGCTTTGGATCAAATTATAAACTAAACTTATAAAAAAGGATCTAGTAAATTCATTTTGAAATTAATAAGTTAAATTTAATAAACAATATATTAAAAAGTCGGTCAAAGGCCGACACATTATTCTGATAGCAAGAAATGGGGTTCAGGGCATCAACCCTGTAAGAGAGGGGGACCACTGCGTGCAAGACCCTAGGTCATGGAGGGTCAAGATGCAAGAGGCTGCCCTAACTTACCTCATCCAAATGCGATGTTTAGGGTATGAGGATGAGAATGATGAGGACTATGAATTCCTACAACCACTCTATAATACCGAGTTTTGAGGAGGGCTAGGGGAGCTAGTTTTCAGGTTCGACTTTGTGCCTCAGGGAGCTCTTTGCCTGAAGACGAAAGCGTAGTCTTTGGATGACAGTGTAGCACGCTGGCATCCATAAGGCTAGACAACAGCAAAGACAAGGTCAAACATTTGAAAACAACTAATGGCCCAGCTGACTAACTAAAGGGCCATAATGATATGACTAGGTAAATTAAATATTCTCTAATGTTATAAAGAAAATATGCAAAAGTGACGAAAATAAGGAGAATCTCACCAAGGAACTCATTTGCCAGCTAGTTCTCTGAAAGCACATCCACCTACACAAAAAAAGAGGGAAAATGTTGGGTGGTTGTGTAGAGGCCTACCTTAATCAGACCCCTGTTTAGGTGTTTTCACCTCCAGGAACAACCAAAGAAACGAGATAAAGAAACAACATAGTAAAGAGAAAATAAGAACTACAAAATAGTGTTATGCTACTCAACCAAGTGATAGAGGAGAGGAGAGGGAAGCTTACCACCTCCACCAAGAGAACTCAAGGCTACTTGGGGGAGAAATGAGAGTTCTTGAGCCTCTATTGCAATGGCGTGGTCCCAAATGTGCTCTACCAAAGTGATGGAGTGTTTCTTTGTTGCAATGGAATGCTTGAATGGTAGTAGTGAGTGAAAGTGAGTGCTTGAAAGTGAATGTGAGAGTGAAAGAATGGAAGCTTGAAGTGATGAAGAGTTGGAATGAAAATTGGAAGAATGAATTTGAAATAAGGATGAAGAAAAATGGCCATATTCGGGTTGGTCGGCTGAAGGGGGCGCTACAACTTCACCTCCAATGAGAAGAGTAATGCCTTTGCAGGTTTAGCCACAGGAATCTTCCAAGGAGGTAAGCACGCCACATGGACGTCTACGCGCCGCACGGGAGTCCCCAACAGAAACACCTCCACTGACACTCAAAACAAGCACCAAGTGGGATGCAAGCAGCAGGCTTAGGTGGAATTAAGCCTCCGAACTTGGTTTTCTAAGGTGGGTAAAGACAAAAAGGGTAATTTGCATAACGGGTGCAAATTCATTCTTATACATTTTTCCCCCACTTTAGCGAGCACAAATACTAATGAGTGCTCGGTAAAGTAGATTAAGAAGAGTGTAAGTTTAGGAATGTATACCTAAACCATCGAGGAAGCAGTACTCAGTCTAGCGTACCTGAAGGTCAGGGCAAGCGAGGGGCTTCATAGTTTCTCAAAACCATGAAGTTGAAGAAGAAAAGCACCTTACAGGTTCTCAGTCCTGTAAGGAAGGTGACCCCCAAAAACTCTAGCATGGAGGAGACCCAAAGGAAGTGCCCTATAGGTTCTTAGTCCCATAGGGAAGGAATTCTCCACAAACTCAATCTTGAAGAATACTAAAAGAAGCGCCTATAGGCTCTCAGTCCCATAGGGGAGGTATTCTCCATGAACTCAAGCATGAATAATTATGAAAGAAGTGCCCTATAGGATCTCAGTCCCATAGGGGAGGTATTCTCCACAAACTCAAGCATGAAGAATACCAAAAGAAGTTCCCTATAGGCTCTCAATCCCATAGGGAAGGTATTCTTCATGAAATCAAGCATGAAGAATACCAAAAGAAGTGCCCTATAGGCTATCAATCATATAGGGAAGGTATTCTTCACGAACTCAAGCATGAAGAATACCGAAAGAAGCTCCCTATAGGATCTTAGTCCTATAAGGAAGGTATTCTCCACGAACTCAAGCATGAAGAACACCCAAAGAAGTTCCCCATAGGCTCTCAGTCCTGCAGGGGAGCCACCCCTAAGATCTCTTGCATGGAGGAAGCTCAAAGGAAAGCACCCTACAAGTTCTTTGTCTTGTAGGGAGGTTTCCCCCAAGATCTCTCACATGGAGGAAACTTGAGAAAGCGGACTCTGCAAAGTCAGGAAGTGGCCACGTGGGAGAGTAAATGGACAGTCATGCAGATTGTCAACAATTTTATAAACTTTCGAAGGGGATACTTTGGGGACCCGTCGTGAATAGGGGGTCCACTCAAGAGACACACAATCCAAAAGTAAATATTCTTCTTCTTGAATAAATCCTTCATCAAGGAATTTGAAAGGAAGAATATGCCCCCATGCATGGGGAAGGTCTTCAAGTCCTTTCTTTACGAACCCATGATGAAGGAAACATGTTTCATTGGGGTTCCAAGTTGAGAATGTGATTTCAAAGGAAGGCCTGCGTGGATTTTCAAGAAAAGATCCATTGTCAACGAATACATTTTCTGAAAAACCAAAATGTTAAAGCATTGTCACACATGAAAGAGACAACTCAAGCAAATAAGAGAGAAAGATAAAGAAAAAGAAAAAGAGAAAAGATTAATACAAACAAAGGGCACATGGGGATCTAGTTTAGTGGGGTCAGATCTATCTGAGCTCATATAATAATAAGTAACCACAATGCAAGGTGAAAGATCATCAATCCCCAACCAGATCAGGAAGAATGCATGAAAAACAAAGTAAAAATAAACAATTGGGTTAACATGGAAGGGAATCCTAAATGCCCCCAACACTTTACATCGTCCCCAATTTATTGAAAGTCAAACATAAACATGGAAGAATGATGATACAAATAGAAGGTTTATGACACAAAAACCATGCCTGTATCCAAGCACCAACAAGGGTGATGAGGGTCATCCAGGCACACATAGCACGAGCATGGGGGAACACATCACAAAAAACACACACACACAAGATCAAGAAAATGGGCATCCTCCTAGCACTGATTAGCCAAGAGGTTGTCCACTTCCCAATCTAAATTCTCATAAGGGGAAGGAGGACGAGCCTACAATGGCGAGATGTTAAGAGGAGGAGCGTTCGGCCCTCCTGCAACAAGGGCCAAGGAAGAGGGCCCCTCAAGATCCCCTCCACCGAGCTCTTATGGAATCAAAGTCAGCGATTTCGTGAAGATCGTCAATAGGGTCGGGACCTCATCCATTGAATTAAACATGCACCTAATAGGAGTGCTATGTCTTACTTCAGCGTACGAGATGGGTTGCGCCCGAGGTTCACCGCTAAGCTCATCAAGTGACTCGAGAGCGGTGATGAACTTAGGGGAAGCCAAGACTGGTTTCGTCACTAGGATAGAACAAGTCAGTACAAGACCACCTTATGAAGAAGGTGGGCTCCTCTTACATCCTTTCTGGCTAGAAGGACCACCCTCCACCTCTTTCTACATTGGAGGAGATGAACTCCCAATAGACGAAGCTAGGGTTATAGAGGAAGAGGAAGAAAGAACCACAGTGGACATAACCGAGGTATTAATTATGTCCATGTGTTTTAAGAAAGGTTGGATATTCAGAACAGACATTAGAAGAGGTGACTCCAACGAAGGAGCGATGAACACCTATACCCATTTAGGGTTAGGTGTATTCATGCTCGCAACAGAAGCTGGGAGCGGCACATGACCAACTTGAAGAGAAGTAGAAGGAACAGAGGAAGAAGACACTGCAGGAGGTCCTAAAGCAGGGGCGAGCATTTCTTCCTCCTTTCTTTGCGAGGTGGCCTACTCGGCTAGGAGAGCCTTTCGTCGACGCTTACGTTCAGCAAGGAAGTTTCTACAGCTCTTGGAGTTAGAGGCCGAAGGCAGCAAGGGAGCAGAGGGTTCCTACTCAACCATAGGAATGTCCACCACGGTTGTGTCTGATGGAGGTACACATTCTTGCACAGGAGCAAATGGAACAGGCTAAGGAGTAATAGGAGGGATCAACTCGAGAGCCTCGACAATGGGCCTCTTTCCACTCACTTCCTTAGGAGCAGGAGTGGTAGGAGGCCATGGAGGTCAAGACAAAGAGGACTCTCCTCGAGAGACCTTCTTCCTATCATACCAAACGGGTCTAGGCTTCGTCAGCAGAACAGGAAGCTCGAATGTGGGATGCTTAGGCTTCTACCAAGCGGGCACTGAAGGGTTCTCCTGCAAACAAGGAGCAGAACCTAATGGTACCACATCTATGCGAGAAGAAGTGTCAGACTGGGCAGGGGAAGATGAAGAAGGAGGATCATGAGACTGCTTCTCTTCTTTCTTCTTTCGAGCCTTAGCAACATCATTTTCAGCCTTCAAGCAAGCCCTATGTGAGATAGCATAAGGCAAGGGATGGTATCTCACTTTTGGCCTTAGATGTCCCTTCCTATAGTTCTGATATGTTCAGTGCAGAAGGTTCATCCTAAGCAGAAGGGAACCAACAGGCGTAGGCCAAGAGTGGTCTAGGGAGTAGCTACCACGTGCAACCAACATTCTATAACCAGTGTCATGGATTACATGCACAGAGCCTTTGTGGATAAATTTCAGACATTTATGCACAACAAAGGGCACCGCGTTCATATCCACCAACCAAGGGATACCCAATTTCACCCTAAAGAGTTCAAACCCAGGGATGATGTCAAATAGGAGTTTCACAGACTTGGGTCCAACTAAGACTGAAATGACAATACTACCCAAAAGAGGTACGGAAAGCTCATCATGTGTGCGGATGGTGCTCACAGGAGCATCATACCCATCCTTGTGTAAGAATTTTATTAGCATAATCTCCTTTATTATTATGTTCACTTGTGATGTAGGGTCAGCGAGAACACCAGCTACGATGTTTTCATTGATCCATGCAAGAATGTAAAGAGGAGACGTTTCCTTCTTAAAGCCCATCAGTAGGTCCTGTGAAGTGAAATTTATACCACTACCACTATCAACAGGTTGCGCAAAGGGGATGGGTTAGTGCAAGAAGCAAGCCATTACACACACTAGACAATGATTTCACAGAATCCCTAAAGGTTGACAGATAAGATGGTGACCCAATTAAGGTTTCATCACGCAATACCTTTGGAACCCTTCAACTACGCTAGCTAGGGGTCGCAGGTTGGGTTGCAAGGCGATAGCCTTACAACACTCCTAGAATACAAGCAAAGAAACTCTTAGTATTGCAAGGATGGAACAAAAATGGTTCACGTCATGTTCACCAAAAATGTAATAGAGGGGGACCACCGTGTGCAAGACCCTAGGTCATGGAGGGTCAAGATGCGAGAGGCTGCCCTAACTTACCTCAGCCAAATGTGATGCTTAGGGTATGAGGATGAGAATGATGAGGACTATCAAGTCCTACAACTACTCTGTAATCCCAAGTTTCGAGGAGGGCTAGGCGAGCCAGTTTTCAGGTTCGACTATGTGCCTCAGGGAGCTCTCTGCCCAAAGACGGAAGTGCGGTCTTTGGATGACAGTATGGCGCACTAGCGTCCATACGACTAGACAATAGCAGAGACAAGGTAAAACATGTTAAAATGACTAATGGCCTAGCTGACTAACTAAAGGGCCAAAATGATACAACTAGGTAAATTAAATATTCTCTAATGTTATAAAGAAAATATGCAAGAGTGACAAAAATAAGGAGAATCTCACCAAGGAACTCGTTCACCAACTGGTTCTTTGAAAGAACGCCCACCTACACACAAAAAGAGGGAAATTGTTGGGTGGTTGTATAGGGTCCTGCCTCATTCAAACCCCTATTTAGGTTTTTCCACCTCCACGAATAGCCAAAGAAACAAGATAAAGAAATAGTATAGTAAAGAGAAAATAAGCACTACAAAATAGTGTTATGCTACTCAACCAAGTGATGAGGAGAGGAGAGGGAAGCTTACCACCTCCACCAAGAGCACTCAAGGCTGCTTGGGGGAGAAATGAGAGTACTTGAGCCTTTGTTGCAATGGCGTGGTCCCAAACATGCTCTACCGAAGTGATGGAGTGTTGCTTTTCTGCAATGGAATGCTTGAATGCTTGGAGTGAGTGAAAGTGAGTGCTTGAAAGTGAATGTGAGAGTGCAAGAATGGAAGTTTGAAGTGACAAAGAGTTGGATTGCAAGTTGGAAGAATGAATTTTAAGGAAGGATGGAGAAAAATGGCCATATTCAGGTTAGTCGATTGAAGGGGGCGTTACAACTTCACCTCCAATGAGAAGAGTAACACCTTTGTAGGTTCAGACGCAGGAATCTGCCAAGGATATAAGTGTGTCGTGTGGATGTCTACATGCTACACGGGCATCCTCGACAGAAATTCCTCCATCGATATTCAAAACAGGCACCAAGTGGGATGCAAGTAGCGGGCTTAGGTGGAATTAAGCCTCTAAACTTGGTTTTCTAAGGTGGGTAAAGGAAAAAAGGGGAATTTTCATAAGGGGTGGAAATTCTCTCTTATACAGACCTGAAAAAAAAATTGGGGAAGGTTTTTTCATGTTGGGTTCACCAAAATTTAGAGAAGGGGGATTCGTTGCTCACGAGTCTCTTTATTCTCAAGAGAATCTCAAGGAGTGAACTGCCCTAAACTACCTCAAGGAATAATGTGAGAGTTCCATAATTAGGATGATCACAAGATAGAGGTTTTTAGGACAAACTAAGGGGCTCTTGACCAAAGGATGACAGTGCAAAACAAGGATGACAATGCAGCGCGTTGGAGTCCCAGAGGTGCGTTGGTGTCTTGTACAGACCAGTAACTAAGAATATTATAGAAAATAGCTAAGCAACTACTAACAATCTGATTATTGAAAATGTTTAAGAACGCGAGAAAGTGGTAGAATATAATAGAACTAATAAGGTAAAGTAATTAATAAAGTAAGAGAAAAAGAGATAAAAAATTATCACAACCCAAGTAATGAACTCTCCAGTATCTGGATATCTTCAATACCTACATACATAAGATCAAGAGAGAATTTTGGGGCTGTATAGTGGTTTACAACAATCAAACCCTCATTTTGGTGTTCTCATCTCCACAAATAGCCAAATAGATAGAAAAAGTGAACAAGGTAAGAAAATATGAAGTGATAAAAGTAATCCCCACTCAAGGAGGAGAACCCATATCACAAGATAGGGATGTGATAAATCTCAAGATGCTCATAAGCACAAGGTAAGAGAGATATCAGTTGCAAGGCTTAAGGAAGCCAAAGAGAGAGATAGGTGCGAGAGCTAAGAGAGTTGTAGAGGGCATTGTGAGAACACAAGAGTGTTATTGTAGTGAGCTATAGAGAGCTATGCAAACAAGATAGTAAGACAAATAGAAGAGGAAAAGGCCAAAGCCAATGCTAGAGAGATCCAGAGAGAGGAAATGAATTAAAATTATTGCATTTAAAGAGAGAATGGGAGGGAAAAGAAGCTTCCCAAGCAGTTACAAAGAATCTCGGGCCATTACCACTGACAAAATGGGTTGAAAAGTGGAAAACATGCTCGAAAATGATTGTTTGAATGTTGAAATATCATAGGACGGTAACACGGTGCATAGACATCTGCACGACGTGCTAGTGTCTAGAGACATCACACTACAAAATGATAAGAACGAGAAGATCACAAGGTTTGACGTAAAGCTGATGTGCGAAGGTAGCTATTGAAAAGGGGTCATGAGCATCCTAAGAGGGTAAAAGGATGATGCAAGGGCTAAAATGAGCCTACACAAGTGCTAAGGGGGTGAACACTAAAGTGGATACAAGAATGTATGTGAAATTGCAAGGGTTGCAATTTTACAACATTACAATATGCAATGTTGGTTCCATAGCTTTCCAAATTGTACAAGGTTCCAATAAATGAACATCATGCTTAATTTTATCCTTAAGTCTATTGATGTAGAATTGTAGCCTCTAGTAAGGTGTCACTTCAAAAAATCTAAGTGCTAATCTCAAATTCTCAACATTATATTCAACTAAAGACCTCGATTGTTTTAAATTTTTTAGTTAGGTATAATAGTTTTCAATGCATGGTTGCTCATAGAAGGTTGCTAATTCTTTACTAATTTTTTGAAAATAGAACATTTTTCCTTATTTATCACTCATCTTCCATTGGTTTCATTGGTAAGGTTCTAGTTCTAAATATAGCAAATCTATGTCAACCATGGCAATATATGATATATTAAGTTTAAATTATTGTTCTATGAGGCTTATCCATGAAATTATATTTCTACCATCAAATTTATGAATGCTTATTCTTGGTAAGTATAATTTTTGACCTTGAAAAGGTTCTTCTATCACTTGATTTGGTTTATTAGGTTTGTACCCACTTTGGTGGTTATTTTGGGACATTAGTTATGATAATAATTCCTTCATAAAATGGGTCAAACAATTTATCCTTGATGAAATGTATAATTGTTTCATGTCCTTTTGGAATCCTTTTTTGAATTCTTTCGAAGACTGAGAGGGGGGGTGAATCATTCTACACAAAACTTAACCCCTTCTATAACTTAAAACTTTCAACACAACTCAAAATCCTTTAGCAGATAAAGATAGAACTTTAAATAGAGCAGTAACAAACAAGAATATAGCAACTTGAATCTTTAACACCTTCAACAAACTTTACCAATGAAAGATATAGTAGTAATCAGATCAGCAACAAAGAGAAAGAAATGGAGAACACACACATGCATAAGGAGACACCATAATTACATGGAAATGTTGTTTTCCTAGCCATTTTGTATGAATCTAATTTTTCATATCAATGAATCCTACTCTATTGAAAAGTCCTCCAATCTGAGCATGTAAACTTCCTTAATGCCTAGAAAATATTCTATACTCTACCTTCCCACTTGGACTATGAGATATGTCATTGAATTTCATATTATTTATTAAATGTACTCTATCATTCAACTAGTGCTTTTATTATTACTCCTAACCTACAACCTTAGTGTACCTTTATGGTATTGTCATCAAGGGCTCTTTAACTAATACTTAGATGCATAGGGGTTTCAATATTTGGAAAGGGTTTGGGACAATCATGGATTCATCATGGCATCTTACCAATGTAAAATCCCTTTCAACTATATTTGCTAGAAAACTTGTTCAACCTCTAAGTTTCTTTGTGACAATATTATAGACATATTTGGGATAGTCATATAATAGTTGGCATAGGAGAAAAGCATTTAAAAGTTTTTTAACTATGTTTCTATAAGGGTTTCAACATTCTACAATCTTACCATGTCTTGCACCCACCATTAGATATGAATAGTGAAAGAGAAACACAAATATAAAAAGTATGTTCAACCCAAAATGAGCTTGTAGAATAGGTTACAAATTTGATAGTAGCAAGAGAATTGGTCAGGTTTGACTAGATGTGTGTATGTATATATACATATATATACATACATATATATGTTGGATGTTGTGGTTGTGTTGTTGATATGTGGTTGTCATTGATGTCAACACTATTAGCATTTGATGTATTGAAGGTTGTATAGGTCGAGGATATTGAGAAAATTGTAAAAGAAAGTATTGCAAGTACCCAGTGGTTCAGTGAAGGTCATTATTGCTGAGAGTATCTAGTCCATCTACTGGAAGTTTCAGAAGTCCACGTGAAGATTTGATGGTGTTGTAAATAGTTGTGTTCTGACAATGTTTTTGTGGTCTCTGTCAGTGTTCCTGATTGAAGTTTATGTGTTTATGATAATTTATGTTGTTGTAGATATTTCTCTATTAGTTCTTGTTGTTTGTGGATGCTTCTAGATCATTCTATATCCTTGTTGTATGTTCGCGTTGATCAGTGTGCTCATGGTCGAAGATTTTTCTCGGTATGTTCGGTTTTTGTGTTCTTGGCCAATATGGTGGTTGTAGCGTGTTGTGGATCCTTGAAGATTTAATTTTGAATGTTTGGCATGCTTGAGGATATTGTTTTGGGTCACATCATGATATTGGCCGATGGTGTTTGATCCATATTGAAAATTTATTTGTAAATTTGGGCCGACATTGAAAATATGTTTTATATTTTTGGCCGACTAAGTTGTTTATGTAATTTCATGTTGTGGATATATAAAAGTGATTTTTTGAGCAAAGTTAGTGTGTGCATAAGAGTGAATGTATTCTAGAGAAAGTGCAGATGTGTGAATAGTGTTCAAATCATTCGATTGCAGAGCAGAGTGAGAAGAAGTTTGAGTGAAGTGTGAAGAAGGTTTTATATGCTTAACTGGAACTATAATCATGCTTGTGAAGAAGCTATTTTCTCAATTCATACTCTGTGGATCTAATTCATATTTTTTTGTATTGTTGGGAAGTGAGCCCTCTTGTATTTGAGCAGTGAGCTCTAGCTAGTGTGCCTGAATGCATGTGATTTCCCATTACTTTTCATTATATTTTTAATAGGGTATAATATTGTGGACTAACATCCACCATGGTTTTTCCCCTAACTGGGTTTCCACGTAAAAATCTTGGCATTCTCTATGTTTCTGGTGTGTTAATTGTTTATGGTTTATTGTTCATTCATTAGATCTGAGATTAAGTTAAGAAAAGTTTGAAAATTTTAAATATTCTGTGACAACTGATTCACCCCCCCCCCTCTCAGTTGTTTGTCCTTGTTTTTTCAACAATATACATGTGTATATACACACATACATACATATATATGCATACATATATACACATATATACATATATATATACATATATGTATATATTCATACATATGTATACATACATATGCATATATTTGTATATATATACATATATACATGCATGCATATATGTATGTATATATACATATATACTGTAGTGTCAAAAAATGTACTTTACATTTTCACACTATGTTTGGGTCCCTTAATAAATTGGACTTAATCAAGCCTCTAATTGTCCCTATTTTGCATCTACAAGCCTAATTAATTGTAATTTTTGAAAGGGGAATGTTGATTTAAATATGTTTTCAGTAGCCTTTTTATGATCCTAAATTAAAATTTAAATGCCAACTTGTAATGTTTGATTTTTGAGAAAGTAGAAAATTGTCTATAAAAAAGCAAGGTCTTTTTATCAGTTCAAATCCTAGAATCATCCAAGATTTTCAAGAGAGACTTCACAAGATCTAAGATTATTTTCAAAGGTATACAAGAGCATATTTCTCAAGATTTTTTTGCAGCAATCAAGATCCCAAGCATCATTTCAAAGTTATCAAGCATCATACATGTTTTTGGAGCTAACATTGTGATGTAGGTTTCAAGCATTCAATTCAAATTTCAAGCATCAAGATCACATCATCAATCAAGCCACTTCATGCAAGATCAAGACCTTGGAGAGATATACTAAGTTTTGGTCCTTCAAGGGTTTCAAAGCAAGGGTTTAGTGAGTTGCAACATAGCACTTGTCCATTCATCATTCCTTTCATGTTTTTATTGTTTCAATTCAAGTTCTAATTACCTAAATGCGGCTTGACCAAGGCAAACCCCCATTAACCAAAAACAAACAAATTTTCCCTCTTGTGTGTTTTGAAAATCTTAGGTTGAAGAAGGATTGAAGATCTATCAAAAGAGAAAAAATGAAAAAGTTGTCAAAGTTGACATCAAGCCATGAAAACTCACTTTCAAAATTTATTTCTGAATTTCCAACTGTGAAACATAGAGGAATCGGGAGTGCAAACATAGGACCAGAGGAGTTTGAAAGAAAATTTTCAACCCCTATAGCAAGACCCATTCACCCTTAGGCGAATGAGTCTTAGGAGGACACTCAATGCATGATTTTTATCATAGGTGCATAAAATCAAGCCCTTCTCAGATCTGCAATTTCTTTCTAAATTCTGCCAGATTAAGGTTTCATTTGCTACATTACATCATTGAATTCATCTAGTATTTTTCATTCATCTCCCAAAACTATTGTCCTGGCTGATTTACCCCATCCTAAGTCATAAAGAATACAAAAATATCTCCACCAAGGTTGACTCACCTAAGGGTTGGAAGTCAATCTTTCCCTAAGGGGTCTCTTTTTCTTAATGAACCTATTTTTCTTTATTTCATTATGGTGAACCCAACATTCTTGCACTATAATTTTTTTGATTTGGAGTCCATTCAAACCCTAGATCTAGGATTTGCATTAGTTTACATTGCATTACATTAGTTTGCATCTCATCTAGTATTTTCAAGATTGCATTAGTTTTCATTTAACATGTGATCTAGGATTTTAAATTTACATTTTGCATTGTTTAAAATCTAAAAAATTCAAAAAATTGGTTACATATTGCATTGATTTTGCATAGTACTTGCATGTTAGTTTAATTTCATTCATTTACATTAGAAAATTGAGTCAAAATTGCATTTCAAAAACTATCCATTTGATCATCATTTATCACTAATTTCATTTGCATTAGGACACTCAAATCTAGAAAAGATTGTCACAGAAACTACAGTTTACAACCTAAACCAAAAAGCACAAATAATAACTCAAAATTTGCATTTTTCTTCATTTTTAAAAACCATGTACAAGGACCCATTCGCCCTTGGGAAAATTATTCATTGAGGGCCCATGAAAACCAACTTTTCTGAGCATTTTTGTGGTCTTCTACACTTCCTAGATCTGTTGGTAAACCACTGTTTCAGTTTGTCAATTTCTTGAATTTTTGTTTTATGCATTTGGTCTAATCATCCATCTAGTTTAGTCATTTTAAATCATTCCAAAATTATTTTAGTATTGAAAATCATCAAATCTATAGGAAATTGGTTACATTTCTTAAATCATTACATAAGTTGGATAGATTACTTTCATTTTAGCATGTTTACTTTTCAAAGATGTGGTTTTGACATGGTTAAGAATGGATTGTATAAGTAACATCCCCTCTTATTAGTAAAATCTAGGGAAAAGAGATTAGGTAATTAAGAAATATGGTAGCCATCATCCCACTATCTTTCCTATTTATGAGAACATCTTAGTGAAAGAGAACCAAACCATTGACACATTCCTTAATATCACCTTGCCTATCCTTCACTCAAACCCTACTCCTTCTTCCATTTTTGAGGATGTTTTGATACAAGAGGATACAAGCATGGATAATCATGAAAACTATAAATTTTCTTCTCTCGATACCTCTCCTATTGGCGATGAAGGTATCTTGGTGAAAGAAGATACAGTCATTGAGAATCATGAAAATCTTGTTTGTCCCTCTCCATCTACTTCTCCCACTTAGGAAGATATTATGACACAAGAAGATGATATCATTGAAACATTTCTTAACATCACCTTACCTAGTCTCCATTCATTTCCTAACATCTCTCCCACTTACATAATAATTTTTAAGTGAAAGATGATGCAATCATGGACAATCATGACAATCACATTTATTCTTCTGTGAATTTATCTCCTATTTTTGAAGAGGATATTTTGGTGTTATAAGATCCAATCATTGAGATCCATGACAATCATATTTGTTTCTCTTCACATACCTCTCCTACTTGGGAAGACATTATTGGAAAAGGGGATGTAATCATAGATAACCATGACAATCATATTTTTTCTTCTTCCAATATCTCTCCTATTTATGAAGAAGATATTTTGGTGTTAAAAAATCCACTCATTCAGAATCCTGAGAATCTTTTTTCTCGCTATCCCAATGCTTCTCCCACTTGGGAAGATATAATGGATAAAAAAGATGCAATCATTGGTAAGCAAGAAAATCATATTTGTTCTTCTCTACATGTCTCCCCTACTTGTGATGAATTTATCTTAAAAGATCCAACAATTGAATGTCATGAAAATATTTTTTTCTCCTCTCCTAAAAACTCTCCTACTAGGGAAGATATCATGGTTCAAGAGGATGAAAGCATTGATACATGTCTTTCACATAATAGGAATATTGCTTCCTTATATGAAGATAGCAAGGTGACACTAGACTCCCCTTCACTAGAAGATCATTACAATTTAAGGATAAATATTTTGAGGTTATGAACATTATATCTCCCTTGAGTCCTCTAATAATTAGACCTCCTACAAGCCCTTCAATTATTGGACCTCCTAAGCCTCAACTTATCTCACAACAACTGCAAGTAGCAAACAAACTTGTTCTTATCCTAAGACCACCTCAACACAATGTTTCACAACAATCGAGTTATAATATACCATTTCTCACACATATAACACAAGGAATAATAGGCAACCAAAAACCATACCTACTTCATTACCATTACCTCAACCTATTTTTCCTACTACTCCTCATTTTCCTTTGCATAGTGGAAAGGAGTATGATCTTGTGGAACATCTCAAAAACACTCCTGCTAAGATTTATTTATGGGATATTATTCAAGCTTCACCTAATTACCATAATATGCTTCAAAATGCTTTATAATATTTTTTTATCCATCCTCGTGTGCAACCAAATGATATAGCAGCCCTAATTCAAGGTATGAACTTGGTCAACTTATACATTACCTTTCATCAAGATGAGTTACCTCCATTATAAGTGCAAAAAAAAATGAAGCTTTCATGGTAATGGTTTTCATTCATAAGTGTGGAATAAAAATAACTCTCATTGAAAATGGTTGACTCTTAATGTGTGTAGTATAAACCTTTTAGATAATATTGGAGTGGACAATCCTATGATTGAACCTAATTCTTTATCTATTCATAGATTTGATCATGTGGGAAAACAGCCACTTGGTGCGATAACATTTCCTATTAGAGTTGGAAAGGTAACATTGCAAACTCCTATTCATGTCATGCTCATTAATCTTTCATATAATCTTCTCTTGGGTATACCTTGGTTTCATGAAATGAATGTGATACCTTCAACTCTTCATCGTTTAAGGAAATATGTCTATAACAACAAGGTTTATACAATCAAAGTTGACCCTCACATAGAATTTTTTTTGCACAATGAGAAAGACAAGGAAAGTCCTTTGAAAACATTCATTCCAACTTCAAAAGTAGATCCCATACAATAAGAATAGAAAGAAAATAATATTGAACAAGTCACAAATGTATTGGATGATGATTGGGGTTCACTATATTTTACACCTATGTTCATGGGAGAATACAAAATCATAACAAAAGAACCTGAAAAGGGAAAAGAAACAATGGTAATGTCAACAAAACAATTGGAGGAATATTCAAAAGCATCTGCTTCAACCACTCTAGAAGAGGACACAATTTACACAACAAGATTTGATGAAGTTGATTATGAACAACCACCAAATCCAAAAGAAATTGAAAAGCTTTATGGAAGAGGTTATGATCTTTTGAAACAACTTGGTTATAGTGGAAAAGGATGTGGTGCTAGAGAACAAGACATTTATATCCCTATAGAGCCTAATATATAAGAAATAACTAGTGGTCTTAGTTATTATCCCTAAAAAACAAACAAAAGCATCAAAAATCCTTCACTTAATATCAACACTCTTATAAAAGAGTCTTCTAAGACAACTTTAACCTTGGTGCATCTTGAACTGATAGATACTACATGTTGAAATATCTCATTGCATATGCATCAAATTGATACTTTTCCTACTCGTTATAATCAATAACTTTAGTTGCTTCTCCTTGTCATGTGGTATTTTTAGTATCATAGCATATTCACTACCATGCATGAGGGTCTAAGCTTGGCTTTATGCAATCATATTTCCTTTTCACAAGGAGTATCATATCATCATCTATTTTTGACTCACCTTTTTCCCTTGGGGGGAAAGGGGTTAGGTAGCCTTGTCCTAGTATGACACTTTTTTGAAAACAAGCAACACTAAGAGGGGGGCTAAATTAGTGTTCTACAAAAATTGACTTTATTATTTTGATTATTAACCCACTTAAAATATTCAATCAGGAGAAATATGCAAAAACAGAAAGCAAACAACCACAACACCATAACACAAGGATTTTACATGGAAACCCTTGTTAGAGTAATAAGGAATCTCACTTAATTAATTTAATCATATTGGTTAATTAATTAAGTCACTTATTACTTTAGGTTTACTTAAGCTAAACTAAGGCACATTAATAATTAATTATATTTATTAATTATTAAGTGTGCACACTAGGGTTTCCCTTTTTAGGTTTTCTTTAGGGTTTCATGATCTCATTCATAAGGATTGATCTCATTGTAAATCATTACATTATTCAATAATCATATTCTAGTTTTTCTTCCACATTCTTGCTTGAGGGTTTACAAAACATCTTCTTCTGGATATTTGTTGCACGGGATAGGTGATTGCATGCAGGTGATTCTTGGGGATTGTGAAGTTGGATTTCTCAAATTCTACATGGTATCAAAGCTCTAGACCTGTGGCTTCCTGTTCATGATTTGAAGATATTCTCTCACAACATTTTTTTTTTGTGCAAGGGTTTCAAGCCAGGCTATTTTTTTGTGGATCTAGGGATTGCCTAATTTTTTGGGCATTTTTGGACAAAATGGACCTCGCCATTGAGTCCGTAGTGCCCAAAAACCCCTATTCTCATATAAATTTTGTCCATTTTGGACATAGTCGTCTAGAGAGGCAAAAAAAAATTTCCCCAAGGCCATATGACCCCAAGGCACGCAAATCAAGACTGATTTTTCAAAAAAATATTTTAAAATATCAAAATCAACAGGAAATCCAGCGCTTCCCGTTCAAACCCTCACCACCGCTCTAGCACTACCAAGCGGCCACCAGCTCTCAACCCAGCAGCCACCCACGAGCCACCAGCCACCACCAGTCTGCCTTTATACAGCCCCCGTGGGCTTATTTTCTCAGCCACTGGTCACATAGGAGACCAGGAGCCAACACTCCAACCATGCCGGCCTCCCAGCCTCTACCTGAGGTATTATCGCCAACCAAGAGCCCAGTTGGATTTTTTTTAAAAAGCCCCTACAGCGGTCAGTCGTATGGAGAACCGGGAGCCAGCCCCCGGGTGCTAATTTTTTTTGCACCTATTTAGCATTAAAAGTTCCTTTTACAGGCCTTTTTCCGTTTTCTCATAACTTTTGCAAACAGAGGATTTTTTTCGAAAATGAGATATCGTCGGAAAGCTAGTTCAACGAACTTTGTAGTGGTGGAGGTTTGATTTTTTTGATTTTTTAGTTTTGATGACTTTTTCGCCTGTCAAAGTCAGAAGTTGTTATTTTCACTCCGGGAGGCATAACTTTTGCATCCTAACTCCATTTTGCGAAAACAAATAGGCATTGAAAAGAAAGTTCAGTGCTCTACACAGATCTTAGACCTATTTTTTCTATAATTTTTACTAGGTATCCGATATTCTTATTTGATCTCAGCCTTTACCTTTTTAGTTATTTTATTGGGAAGCGTGCAATCAAGCTATTTTTTTGAGATTAGCAAGCATTTTTTTTTGCTTTAAGAGTATATATTGTTGTTTTCTGTCATGGATACACATAATATTTCACCCCTTACTCCATTCAACTATTTTGGTTGAAAAATACAAATGGAGATTTATTTGAAACACAAAGGGTTGTACAAAAAAGAGAAAATGGTTTAATAGGTGTGATGAAGCTTATGGTACTTTATGTATGTCTCTTTCATCTAACCTTCTTTTTCATATTGAGTCTTGCAATACACCCAATGAGATCTGGACTACTTTAGAGTCTTTGTTTGGGAAGCAGGATACTATGAGAGGGTTTCAGTTAGAGAGTGAGATTATTGGATTATATCCTAGGGATTTTGACAACATCTAGGAGTTTTTCACCAAACTCAAGTCTCTTAGATTATAGTTGTCACAGTGTGGTGTTTAGAAGGAAGACCCTCAGTTGATATTGTCCATTCTTTCTAAGCTTGGACCAGATTATTCATTTTTTGTATCTACCTTTTATGCCACTAGAGATGAACTCGGTATGAGATTCACTATGCCATCTCTTGATTAATTTTCTTCATCTCTCACTCAATAGAAAGCTAAGTTAGCTAGCATGGGAATGGTGAAACCTTCTTCATCACAGGAACTTATTGCATCGCAAGAGCCTAGAGATCAGAAGGCTTCTACAGGAAAAGGAAAGAAATAGAAATTAAAAGGATTCCAAACCTCATGAGCAGCAGAAGGAGTCCTAAAATTCATCCTCCTCTTCTAAGGGTAAATCATCTAGGAAGGAGAAGGGTACATGTGCATATTGCAAGAGGGAAGGACATGCAGAACATAATTGCTACAAGAAGGACATTGATGAGTTGAAGCGTCTTCTTCAGAAACATCAGATTGATTTTCCTTCTAGGATGTTTGCATCATCTTCTTCTCCTCGTTCTTCTTCTTCAGACCTAGTTCTTGAGCCTTTTGTTACACATCCTATTATAGTTGCTAATACTTCTATGACTACAAATGTGATTTCTTTCATTTTAGCGTAGCAGGACATAGTTGATCATTCATCTTTGGAGGTTTCTATTCAGTCTTCACCTACTTTTAATTCTTCATTTGTTGAGGTCACACATGTTTCTATGGAGACATCTTTGGCTAAACCTACTTCACCTTCAGAGATTGCATTCATTCGGCCACTTCCCTCTCACTTCATTCAAAAGATGCAATTTCTTCAGTCTTTTTGGAGCTACTTCATTTTGGGAGGGATCTGTGGTCTCTTCAATCCTCTCTTCTGGGGGGGTTCATTGATGTATCTTTGTGATGGATGGTGTCCTTGGGTGTCTTATGTAGTCCGCCATCTTTCATCACTTAGTTTTTTTTTGCATTCTATTTTGGGGAGGATTTTCGTTCCCACGTGGTTTTCTCCTTTACCCTGTTTTATTTAGTTTGCATTGCATTTGTACATGGGTACCTGATTAGGCCTTGTTATCAGGACCCATCTTTTCTTTCAAGTACCTTTTTCTAGTGTTTTAGCTACTCCCTAAGTTCATCTTAAGGGGAGGGTGTTAGAGTAATAAGGCATCTCACTTAATTAATTTAATCATATTGGTTAATTAATTAAGTCACTTATTACTTTAGGTTTATTTAAGCTAAACTTAGGCACATTAATAATTAATTATATTTATTAATTATTAAGTGTGCACACTAGGGTTTTTCTTTTTAGGTTTTCTTTATGGTTTCATGATCTCCTTCATTAGGATTGATCTCATTGTAAATCATTACATTATTCAATAATCATATTCTTGTTTTTCTTACACATTCTTTCTTGAGGGTTTACAAAACATCTTCTCTTTTGTTCTGGATATCTGTTGCATGTGATAGGTGATTGCATGCAGGTGATTCTTGGGGACTGTGAAGTTGGATTTCTCAAATTCTACAACCCTGTTAGGGGAAAAACCACAGTGGATGGCCAATCCACAATATAATCTGAGTATACTCAAAAATAAGTTTACAATATGGGAATGCACTTGCATTCTGGCACACTGCCTAGAGCTCACTGCTCAAAATAGGAAGGCACACTACCTTATAGAGATTTGGATTAGATCCAAGAAAATGAACTAAAATAATAGCATCTACAAATTCTTGATTACAATTCCAGTTAGGCTCAAATGTCAATCTTCTATCCTTCTGACTGATACTGAACTTCTACTATACTCTACTTTGACTCACTTCACAAAATCTTTATGTGCAAGTGAAATTATGCATAAAATCACTCTAACACTCTCCTATTATTTGCAATACACATCGACACACCATACATACATATCAAAATGATATAAAATATCATGCATATATATCTGTGACTAGCAATTTAATCGCAATAGGTCAGCTTCAATAAGACTTAAAAATATTAGCAACTGTCGGCTTAGATCTTAAGAATTATCCAATATTCATCCACAATGGTCATCCACAACTTATCTTGGACCCAAAACATAATGAGCAAACACAAAAATATTCGAATAAACATTCCCTGAATATCCGCAACATATTTTATCGACTAAGTCGCCCCCAAAATACTGATAAATAGAAAAGTATCAACCAGATCTCCAAACTCACGCAAGACTTAATACAAGGCACTGAGATTGATGGAAAACATATTAGATGTACTGATAAACCTCCCATGAGATCCACAACTCAAAATAACGACTGGAAATCTACAAGTGAATCAATGATCACCAAGTTGTTGGATGCCTTGTTCTTCCTGACTATCTTCAATCTGACTATCGGTGGGAGAAAATGATGTCATGCGGATTAGTCACTGACTAGGGTTACCATCAATGACAACACCAAAAAGCATTCACCGTGTCTCTTGCCAACAGTCTCCCCCTTTAGCATTGATGGAAACACTTAGTGAAAAATGACTAAGTGTCGAATCAAAACCAACATGAGTTACACTACCATTACAAAACTTCAAAAAGAAACTTCAATCTTTGAAAAACAACTCCCCCTATGATGACTATGCATTTTTCACTGTACACTTCTCCCCTTTTGACATCAATGGAAAAAACTGGGGAAGCCACAACAAAATTCCAAAACCGTACAGGCGTGAACTTGTAACTTACAAAAGTTTGAAAATATCTGCAAAATCTTGCTTCAGCACTCTTAAATTGTCATCACAAACCTTTTTGAGACTTTCCAAAACTATTATGTGACCACACATTAAATAGGATTGAGCATCTACAGTTTCAAGATTCTCCAGGTCACTAAGTGCTACAACGGCTTTCACTTCCTTCAAAGCACTTATCATTATCTCAATCTTTAGACAAATTAGTCCTTTGAGTTCACTTATTCTCCCAACAATCTTGTCATTTTCACTCTTCAAGCATCTTGTTTTTTCAAGTAGACCTATTACATGACCTTCTTGTTGAACCACATCACCAGCTAAAGGATCAAAAGTAACAGAAATGGTAGCTAATTGATTTTCCAGATCCTTCACCTTTTTCTCATTACTTTCAATAAACTTGGACAGAAAACAAACAGGACTTATAGGCTTTTCCAGCTTCAAATACAGAACCTTGAATGTTTTGCATGCAAGTAGCTAACAAAATCTTATCCTTTGCAATCACTTCCTTCAATTGACTAAGTCTTTTTCTATTAAACTCCTTTTGCACTTTATCCTCAACAAATTTCTCAAGAGACTCAAATTGAGTACTTAACATTTATGAGCTTATTTAGCTCATCGGAAGAGGAACCTGATGGATCCATGACATGAGTAGGCATTAATTTCTATAGGACTCTAGATGCAAGATTTAGCAATTCATTATCCTCTATGTGAGACTTCAAAATCTTCTCACTGACCTTAGCTTGAGCAATTGATGCAACCTTCATCATCTGAATTGGGGACAAAGTAGATAGATTGATTAAAATTTCATCCAATTCAGGATCAAAATCTTCTTGTTGCTCCATCAAAGATCTCTTCGTTGCCTTGGCAGTGTCTCTTGCCTCCACTCTGATTTCCTTAACTTGAGTTTTTTCTTCTTCAGCCTTGGGTTCTTCTGAGACTCTTTCCGGATTGCTTTTAGGCACTTCAACCTCTTCATTTTTCACCTCCTTCTCCTCAACTAATATCACCTTAGGAACTTCAGTTTCCATAGGTGTCTCTATATTTTCCACATTAGGAGAAATTAGAATATACTCAACTTTTGGAGGATTGGATGCATTCATATTCTCCTCATTCACATTCTCTTCTTCATTTACATTTACCTCCTCATTCACTGCCTCATTTTCTGGAACATTTTCAGTATTCATTTCCTCAACATTAATCTTATTCTTTGACAAAAACTCTTCCAGAATCTCCTTGGTTTCACCAATAACAGCATTAGTTTCACCAATCATGAGTTTATTCACCCTTGTCTTGCTCTTAAATTCCTTTTTATATTTTTCAAGGAGTGAATCCATCTCTTCAATTGACATTTTTGGACATAAATCTGCAAGAACTCTCTTCCTCAGATTCTCTTCTTCTATTCTAGCACTTAATCTTCTTGATTCCAAAATATCATACAGATTCTTAGGTAAGCCAAAACTAATCTCAACAAGAACTTTATTAAAAATGTTCATATGTATTATTTTAGCTTCTTCTAGAATTCTTTGACCAGATTCATCAAAAGTTTCATACAATTCACAGAGGGGCTTAAGATTACTGTCCTTGATAACTATATTCACAACTCCATCAACTGACATACTAGGTTTATCAACTTTTTCCTTTTTTCTTTTTCTTCTTTTCTGAAAGATTTATTCTTGTTTAACTCGACAGCCTGAGTTTCGGTAGCTTTTAATTCTCTCAAAAATTCTTCTGATTCTATTTCCTCATCTTCTAAAACAGGCTCATATGTTCTTGTACTTTTATTCTTCTTCCTTTTACTGGAAGGCTTGTCTTGAGTTGGCTTTGTTGCAGGGGAACTCCTTGTAGATCTAGTGTGGGCAAAAGATGCACTAGGACTAGAAAACTTTGTTTTTGCTTTCACTTATGATGCTTCTGCCTCATCTCTCCTCCTTCTTGCTTCTCTCAAAGCTTCTATAGGTAAGCCCATCCTTTCTGCAAAAAGTTTTGTCTCTTTTCTTACTTTCCTGACTATCATCAGCTTTCTCAATTCCTCATGAACCTGCATACTTTTCTCTGCATATGTTCCAAACCTCTCTTCTCCTTGATCCAGAGGTGAATTCAACAAGTGTTATGCATACATCTTCAGAATGTTTTCCTCTACTTTGTATCCCATAGGCATGATCCAAATTGTTTTGGGATCAGTAGCTTCCATATGACATTGGTCAATATCCACCATGAAGCAGATAGTATCTTTATACAGTTCCACAATTGAAGTGGGAATTGTTTCCTTGACATGCATCATATTCTGGAAACTTTTGAAGTACCCTCAAAGGGTAGTATTCTTGACTTGATGATCACCCATTCCAAACTTTTTCCTTATCTAAATAGCTACAGACTCATCTTTTTTCCAGTGTACTTTACCAATGCTCAGAACCTCATTCATGAAATAGAAAAATAGGCACAATAGCAGATTACCATATTTGAAAGTATTCTTCTTGTCTTTCTTGATTTTGCTCAAATTCTCCATCAACTGACTTTTGAGTAGCTTGTACAAGTCATATTCTACATTTTTCTTTAGCATTTCATAAGCTACATAGATGGTCGTACCATATATAGAATTGTCCCAGCTAGAATGGTATTTATTGTAACCAATGACCATTGATGTGAATTTCACATCCACTTCAGCAATGTCTTATATTGTCATTTCCCTTTTATCCCATTGCGCACCTATTGCCTCAGTAACCTTGTCATTCTTCATGGATTTCAAGACTTGAAGTCTACCGGTGGAATTCAGACTCGTTACTACACATATAGCCTCTTTTGTGATCTTAAAGGGTATATTCAGCCACATGAACTCGTCATGAACACGGCTCAAAATGTATCTAACCAATTCATTTTCCTCAAATATGGGAAATCTCGCAAACTATGCAAACTTCTTCTCTTCTAGGGTTTGAAATTATAGATTTACAATAAAATCCTCTCCAATTATATGATGGGAATACAAGTTCATTATTTGAGAGGTGCCTAACTCTTCAATGTTCACATGAATAAATGCCCTAATATCCTTAATGTACAAAACTCTGTATGACACAGATGAAAACGCTCCTAAGGGTTCAATCTCAACAGACTTATAAGGGTGTCATTTAAACTTAGGACGGGGTCTATCCTTGACCTCTACTACCAACAGAGTGGTCATGATTGCAAATTCACAAATTCATAGGCTTTTCAAAAAATACCTTTCCATCGGATCAAAGTCCGATTGCAGATTCCATGCTTTGAATCTCTCCACAATTCAACAAGGTTTACTCCAGGGCTCTTTCAAACTACTTTCCTCCAAAATGCAAAGTGACAAATGAAAGATAAAAATGGATTTTTATCATTCACACAACTAACCCTTTTTGCTGCAATAAATTCCTTAACCCTAGTTCATCCAGTTACTCTTATTTCAAGAACTGAGATAGATAATTCTCTTGTGAATCTCCAAAGCTTTACAATACTGGCTCCAATTTAGTTAAAAAACATCTGAAAAGCATTGATCCACCTATTGGACTGGTCCACATTCTAGTACCAATTTCCTACAGGGGGTAAAAGGATTTTTTTGATAGCCCTCCCTAGGCCAAGGCCCTAAAACTAATTCCTAGAGGAATTACCAGAAGAAGATTATGGTGTTGGCACATTTTCTTTGACAGAGGGATTCTTTTTCACCTATTTCTTCTTCATTTTCCTCTTGATCGCATCTGTAGTGACTTTCACTTTTCCTTTGGCATCCTGTTGTGTATTTTTCCTTACCGCACCTCTTCTATTCCAACAAAATCTAGCAATATGCCCAAATTTGTTGTAGTTCTAGCACACAACATTTCTCTGATTAGACCAACTGTTCCACTGATTTTTCCTTGATCTACATTGGTTAGCAATATTCCCAAGTCTATTGCATGCATAACATCTGACATCTCTATAAAGTTTATTCATCACAACTCTGTATTCAATTGACTTATGACCATACTTATAGCAATTAAAGCACTGACCTGAGAATGATGGTCCACTTGGATTCATCTTGCTTCTACACTGAGAAGCCATATGACTGAATTTGTTGCAAGTAAAATAGTAACCATTGAATCTTTGAGCATTTGGTTGTCTCACAAGATTTCTTCTAGCTCCATTCATCTAATTTCCTTTCCTAAATCTCCCTTGTCCAGATCTAGAACTTTCTCCTTCTTAATATCCAAGACCTCGTCTGTCACCATCAGTCCTCTGACTTTTAATTTGTTCATCAAGTTTGGCTGAGCTTTCTTTGAATTTCTCCTTGTACTCATTGCCACAGTAAGTTCATTTCTGAGATCATCAAGCTATTTTTCAAGCACTTCCTCATTGTTCTTAGATTGTTCCAATTCATTTTCCAATCGGCTGCATTATTCGGATTTTTCTTTCAAGGATTGAGCAAGCTTTTTTTGCATTTTTCTTTCTATCTTCAACCCCCTTGGTCATTTTCATCATGATGGATTCCATCTCACGCTTTAGGGCAACATTTTCTCTGGAATAATTTTCACACTCTTCTGTTTTCTCCTTTAAGGCATGACTAAGTTGTTCATCTTCCATGCTTTTGTTCTTCTGCTTGAGTTGATCACATAATTCCTTTCTTTTCTCTCTTGATTCATTGATTTTTTCTTTCAATGACTGGATGAATTTTTTTGCATTCTCAAGGTTTTCCTGCAGTTCTCGGCTCTCAAATTTTGACTGGTCAAGATCATGCAAGGCCACCATAAGTTGTTGTTGAAGATTGCCTGTATCCATTGAAAAAAAATTCCAAGATGTCCCCAATCTGTTTGACTTCTTTCGAGGAACTAGCTCTGATACCAATTGTTGGAAACAAGCAACACTGAGAGGGGGGGTGAATCAGTGTTCTACAAAAATTGACTTTATTATTCTGGTTATTAACCCACTTAAAATATTCGACCAGGAGAAATATGTAGAAACAAAAAGCAAACAACCACAACACCATAACACAAGGATTTTTACATGGAAACCCTATTAGGGGAAAAACCATGGTGGATGGCCAATCCACAATATAATCTGAGTATACTCAAAAAGAATTTTACAATATGGGAATGCACTTGCATTCAAGCACACTTCCTAGAGCTCACTACTCAAAATAGGAAGGCACACTGCCTTACAGAGATTTGGATTAGATCCAAGAGAATGAACTGAAAGAATAGCATCTACAAATGCTTGATTAAAGTTCCAGTTAGGCTTAGATGTCAATCTTTTTTCCTTTTGATTGATACTGAACTTTTTCTTTGCTCTGCTCTAACTTGCTTCACAAAATATTTATGTGCAAGTGAAATTGTGCATAAAATCGCTCTAACACTCTTTTGGTATTCACAATACACATCGACACACCATACATACATATCAAAATGATATAATAGATCATACATATATATCTGCAACTGGCAATTTAATCACAATAGGTCGGCTTCAATAGGACTTAAAAAATATTAGCAACTGTCAACTCAGATCTTAACAATTATCCAATGCGCATCCACAATGGTCATCCACAACTTAGCTTAGACCCAAAAAATAATGATCAAACACAAAAATATTCGAAAAAACATTCCCTGAATATCCGCAACATATTTTATCGACTAAGTCAGCTCCAAAATACTGATAAACAAAAAAGTATCAACCAGATCTCCAAACTCACACAAGACTTAATACGAGGCACTAAGATTGACAGAAAACACATTAGATGTACTGATAAACCTCCCATGAGATCCACAACTCAAAATAACAATTGGAAATCTACAAGTGAATCGATGATCACCAAACTGTCGGATGCCTTGTTCTTCCTGACTGTCTTCAATCTGACTGTCGGTGGGAGCAAATGATGTCATGCAGATCAATCACTGACTAGGGTTGCCATCAATGACAACACCAGAAAGCATTTGCAGTGTCTCTTTCCAACACACTTGTCATTGTCTCTTTTGGCTAGCTAACTGCCTTCCATATATATATATATAAGAGCAAGCTTGGGATGTGGCTGACATGCCTTAAGTTGGCTTGCATGTGACATAATCTTCTTTTTATGTTATCATTAGCATTACATATGGTGTCAACCCTCCTTTACATAATGTAGCTCTATCTTGGAAACATATGTTTTACATAGGGATTTTAAATAAAGCTCTCAAGAATTGGCATTTAATGTGTTCTACTTTAAAGTGATTGCTCGCAGCATGGTGTTTAGCAATTTCTTTAAAGTAGGTGCATACACGTCCTCACTCATTTTTTGCTTCAAAGTGTGGTCTTATTACTTCATGTGATGTATCTTTTTGGTGGTGTCATTTATTAGAATTGTGAAAAACACGAGCCACGGGATCAAACAACATACAAAGACACCTTCCATGCAAGAGATCTGCAAGTAATATATGTTATATTTCTCAACAAGAAAAGGCTACAGAAGAAAGAGACTATTAAAAAGATATGAAATCTTGAGAGATAATTATAATGATTGTTGAGTGATATATAGGAGCAAACCCCTAAAAGCATAAAAGCACTCCTAAGTTTAGCTTAAGTGCATGACAATAAATTAGACTAATAATTAATTAAAGAGTAATTAATTATTAGCTAATGCATGATTAATCTAACACCCCCCTTAAGATGAACTTAGGGAGTAGCTAAAAACCCTAAAAAGAAGAATGCATGATGGGTCCCAGCAAACAAGGCCTAGTGAGGTACCCATGTACAAACAAAAGATCTTTCAAAACTCGAGAAAAGGAGAAAACCACAATGGTAGAAAAATCCTCTCCAAAAGAAAGGAAAATGAAGTACTTAAAAAGCCTCCAAATCAAGGTGAAATATTAAGAAGCCTCCAACTGAAACAATGTCCCAAAAAGAGAGAATATGTAGAACATCATTGAAGCACAAACAAGCTATAGAATATGATGACTGATAAAGTGCTAAAATAAAGAGCCTCCAGAAATAAGAATGCAAGAGTATCCATATAGTAAATGATCTATCTCACTGAAATACATGTAACCAACTGCTTATATACACTATATCTAAAAGTAGATAAGAACAAGAACTAAATACATAGATCACTCCAACAAAAAACCAAGGAAGTTGTTGTGCACTTTTTGCACCCATGCCCCGTTGAGGTGGGGACCCTCTTTTCGTACTTTTCTTTCGTCCTTTGTCTATCGTAGAGTCCTAACTTTGTCCCCTTAAGGGATTGGTCATTTTGGTCTTGATTCACCCTCACGCTCGACGTTCTTATCTGCATTTTGATGTATTTGCAAAATTTGATTGATGGCTTTGCTCTCATGAATGTTTCCCCTGCTTGAATTTTGATTTTGGGAAAAGTTGGCTAAGTCCAGGAGAAAATTTGGTTAATCTAAGCTAGCTGGGATTAGCCAAACCTTAATCCAGTTGGCTAATCTGAGCTACCTTGGATTGGCTGAAATCTGAGCCTAGGTCATTTTGCCAATTTTTAGGTCGTACTCTCTAGCATTAAATGTGCATTTTAATGAGTCATTTGGAAAAATAAAAGGTCAATTAAGAGGTTATTTCCTCATTTGATTATTGTTTGGTGCTTCATTGAGGAAATATTTCCTTCCTTGTGCTTTGAATTGCATCATTTTCAATCTTTCTTGCGTTCATGTTTGGATTGTTGGGGGCCATCTCGTTGGTTCGCATTTGTGCTCTCTTCATCGGTGCCCTTGTAGAGTGTGTGTGAAGCAATTTCTAGGTGGTTCCCCTTTCTATTTGTGATTTTTTGGGGGATTTCATTTGCTTGGGAGTCTTTGGCGATGGATTTTATGTTGTCATCATTAGATTGATGGGTACTTCCTCTAGTTTTGTGCGCTTTGAAGGTCGGTTTCCTTTTTTCCTCCTGTGTTTTAGTTTTTGCTTCGGGTTTCATTGTTGAATCCCTACTTTATGAGTGATGACATTAAATTTTCATTGAGCATGGGAGTCTATTATGGATTTATCATTTCTTTCCAAATTCTAGGGCATGTTTTTATTAAACAAAACTAGGGTTTTTATTTGAAGAAACTGTGTGAAATGCAATGTGGATGTCGAATGGAAAGGGAAGTTTCCTGTTGATTCGAAGGTCAAGTTTGGAATTTTCTAAACCCTAGCTTTGGTTTTTGTGGACTCATTGATAACAAGTGACATTAAAACCCTAGTTTTGTCCTGTGATAATTTTTCAATGATGAATAATGAATTGAAACTCTGGCTTTGTTTTCTCAAATTCAAAATAAATGATGCATTGTTCGATTGAGATGACACCGAAAACTTGCAAAGAATCTAACACATCAAGTATTTGAGCTTCATGCCTTAGTTATTTTTTTGACTTGATGAAAGTCTGGCTAATCCTAGGTACCTTGGATTAGCCGAACCTTAGTTTGGTCAGTTAATCTGAGGTACCTTGGATTAGTTGAACTTCACCTATTTCAATCCAATATCTCAACTTTGCCCTATCAGGCTTGAGTCTCACCTTGAATGATGATTTTCTAGTGCGTGATTGACCCCAATGATTATAATGACAGGTGATTAATGCATGTTTTGTTCCTCTCGAAAGATCCTAAGTCAAAAAGGGGGTGATTTGACAAAATTTGGCTAATTTGAGCTAGCTCGGATTAACCGAACCTTAATCAGGTCGAAAAATCAGAGCTAGCTTAGATTGACCGACCCTCCCATCATCTTTCTCAAAGATCTCAGATCTTGGATTACTTTGTTCCACTTAGATTTGAACAAGTTTGCTTGATTATTTGTCATCCAAATTAGTGTGGTTTAATCGTGAAATCGTTTAAATGGAGTCAATTGTCGTGCATTTACGTCAGAATTCATCACTTGGATAGAATGGAATTATGGATGTGTGAGTTTGTGTTTCTAAGGTGAGTTCATTGCATGTGAGCTTGTATGTATTGATTCTTTATGCATTGGTTCAATCACTTTCTTTCCATTCAGTGATGAAGTAGGTTGATCTTCTCATGTTAATGTTGGATGTTGTGGACATGGTTGTTGATATGTGGTTGTCATTGATGTCAACACTATTAGCATTTGGTGTATTAAAGGTTGTATATGTCAAGGATATTGAGAAAATTGTAAAAGAAAGTATTCTAGGTTCCCAGTGGAACTTTGCAGGTCATGAAGGTATCTTGTTTTGTACGTTGAAGATTAGTCGGTGTGGATTAAAGGGTTTATTGTTGAATGTTTCTAGATCATCTACCAGAAGTTTCAAAGGTATGCGTGAAGTTTTGATTGTATTGTGGTATGATAGTGTTTTTGTGGTCTCTGTTAGTGTTCCTGAATGAAGATTGTGTGATTCTGGTAATCTTAGTTGTTGTGGATGCTTCTCTGTTGTTTCTTGGTGTTCTCTAATGTCTCTAGATCATTCTCTATCTTTGCGGTACGTCCACATTAAACGAAGAGCTCGTGGTTGAAGATATTTTCTTGTGCATGTTGGTTTTTCATGTTCTTGGCCAACATGTTGGTGGTAGCGTGTTGTGGATATTTGTGGTAAAATTAATTAAATAATTTTTTTTTTGAATATATTAATTTGGGTCTCCACTATGTTGTGGCTGACCTTGATGAATTCGTATTGCAAATTTATTTGTAAATTTGGGCCGACATTGAAAATATATTTTATTTTCCTAGCTGACTAAGTTGTGATGAAATCTTATGCAGCGGATATATATGAGTGATTGGTTCATCAGTGTAGTATGTGGAATAGGTGCTCCTATGTGTGTATGTGTGAATATGATTCGATTGTAGAGCAGATTGTGAAGAAGTTTGAGTTGAGTGTGAAGAAGAATGAGCGAAGTGTAAAGAAGGTTTTATGAGCTTAATTGGAACTATAATCAAGCTTGCGCAAAAGATCTTTTCTCAGTTCAAACCCTTCAGATTTTAATCCTATTCTATATTGTTGGGCAGTGAGCCCCTTTTGTATTTGAGCAGTGAACTCTAGGCAGTGTGCCTGAATGCATGTGCATTCCCCTTATTATTTATCTTTATACTTTTAACATGGTATAATCTTGTGGACTAACATCCACCATGGTTTTTCCCGTAACAGGATTTCCACACAAAAATATTGGTGCTCTTTGTCTCTCTGATGTGTTAAATTTCTTGCAGTTAATTGCTTATTCATCAGATATGAGATTAAGTTAAGTAAGAAAATTTTAAGTTTCTATCACAACGGATTCACCCGCCCCTCTTAGTTGTGTGTCCTTGTTTTCCCAATAGTTTGTATCAAAGAAGGTTCCTCTGAAGAAGTCTAAAAGCTTGAGGTGATCTAAGATGACAACATTCAAGAAGGATAGTCTGAGGTTTGATGGCACTAACTACTCACTGTGGAAAGTTAGGATGCAAGTTCATCTAAGATGTATTCATGAATTTTCCTAGAAGATTACAAAAGATCCATATGTTATTCCTCAGAATGGACCCTTCACTGCTGATGAGATCAAAGATGTTGAAAATAATGTTAGGTATATTGAAGCTCTGGTGAGTGCTCTGATATATTCAGAGATGGCTAATGTGATAGGATTGCAGAAAGCTCGTGAGATTTGGACAAAGCTAGAAACCTTGTGTGAAGGAGATGAACAGGTGAAGATGGCTAAGTTACAGAGTTTGAAAGGAAAGTATGAGAATTTGAAAATGGGTGAAGATGAAAATATCACTTCTTTTATGCAGAGAGTAGATGAGATAGTCATGGGTATTAGATGTGTCGATGGTTTTGTGGATGAGGATGAAATTGTGGCTAAGATACTTAGATCCTTGCCTCCCTCCTACAAAGTGAAAGCCCATGCTATTGAAGAAATTGGATCAGTAACAAAGATATCAAGAGACACATTGGTTGGCAAGCTTGCTTCTTTTGAAATAAGTGAATTTGGTGAATCTACACCGAAGACTGAATATACATTCAAGGCTACTATATCCAGAAGTAACAGGAAAAGATATAATTTGGGAGAGTGTTCTAGGAAGGTATCGAAGTATGATGAAGAACTGAAATAGCTTAAAGATAAAGAAAGAGAGGTAGAATAATTGGAAGCACTGATTGTAAAGCAAAAAGGCAAAGGAAAAGGTAAGTATGAAGATGTATTTCCTATTAAAAAAATTTCCTGCGATAAAATAGGCCATTTTTCACCAAGGTTTCCTAAAAGAGTTCCTAGATCTAAGCCTAAAAAGTCTAGATTCTAAAAGAGATGTTACTTTGCTGAAGAAGCAGTGACTAATGATGAGTCTGATAAAGATAATGGAAATGAAGATGAATGGGTTTTCACTACTACCATTGAAGATAATCATGTGACTATTGAATCTGCTAAAGATGAAAAGGATCTTGCAGCCCGAGTTGAAGAAAAAGATGAGTGGGTCATTGATAGTGGATGCTCACATCATATGACCAAAGATAAAAGAAAATTTGTGATTCTAGAGAAGTATGACGGTGGGGTTGTAAGATTTGGAGATAACAATGCTAGTGTGATTCATGGCAGAGGATCTATTTATCTTGGTGGTAAGGATAACACTGATGTCCTTTATGTTGAAGGCTTGAAGCACAACTTGTTGAGTGTTGGATAGATGGTGCACAAGGGATATGATCTTCAGTTCAAGAATGGAAGATGCAAGATACACGGAAGTTCTGGGAATATGATTACTACAGGTAAACAGACACAAGGTAATATCTTTCACCTGAATACTACTAGTGGGAGTTGTTTAATTGCTCAAGTAGATGAAAGTTGGTTGTGGAATAGGAGGTTGTGTCATTTAAATTTTTACAACATTATCAAGATAAGTTCTACTCAAGCACTAAGAGATCTACCTAAGTTAGTGAAGCATGCTAACACAATCTACAAGGAATGTTAGATGGGTAAACAAACTAGAGTCTCTTTCCAGAGAAAATAATTTCATTCAAATAATTTGTTGGAGCCACTACATACTGACCTTTGTGGTCCCTCCATAGTTAGAAGTATTCATGGAGAAAGGTACTTTATGTTGATTATTGATTATTACTCTAGAATGATATGGGTTTCTTTCCTAAGAGAAAAATGTGAATCATTTGAAAAGTTTAAAAGTTTTAAGGCTATGGTAGAGAATGAGAAAGGTCTGAAAATCAAGTGCTTGAGATCTAACTGAGGTGGTGAGTTCACCTCCAGGGAGTTTAACTCTTTTTGTGAAGAGAATGGAATTAGAAGACAGTTATCTTCTCCTTGAACCCCTCAACAGAATGGAGTTGTAGAGAGAAAGAATAGAACAATTTGGGACGTTGCCAGAATAATGATGATGGAAGGAAATGTGTCTCAAATGTATTGGAGTGAAGTGGTAAATACTGTTGTGTATACTTTGAACCAGGTAAATGTTAATGATAATTCTTGTAAGACCCCTTTTGAGTTATGGTCTGGTTACAAGACTATTGTTAAATACTTCAATATCTTTGGAAGCAAGTGTTATATCAAGAGAGATGATGATATAGGAAAGTTTGATGCAAGAAGCGATGAAGGGATTTTCCTAGGTTACTCCACTAAAAGCAAGGCCTATCGATGCTATAACAAAAGACTGAGAAAGATGGTTGAAAGTGCAAATGTCAGAGTTGATGAGGACTCTGTCAAATCATCTAGGTATTGTAGTTATGACTCAAATGAAGACAATACTAGCAAATGGAAGAATTCTCAGACACAGAATTTACTTTAGATTATTCCATATGTTCCAGTAAAGCAACCTCAATTTGTTTCGGTAAATCAATTCAATCAAGAAACACAAACAAGTGAAAGTGTGGAAGAAAGATAGAAGAATAAGAAGTTCATGAATGTCCCAAAACTCCAAGGTATGTAAAGCTAAATCATTCTGACAGTCAAATCATAGGAGATAAGAATAAAGGAGTGCAAACTAGAAGAAAGATTGTAGAAGAATACTGTTTGATTTCCAAGATTGAACCTAAAAATGTCATTGAAGCCTGTCAAGATGAACACTGGTTAGAAGCTATGAAGGAAGAGCTGACATAGATTGAAAAGAATGACACATGGATACTGTTCCCCAGGCCTAAAGACAAAAATGTGATTGGTACTAAATGGGTGTATAGGAACAAGCTGAATGAACAAGGTGAAGTGGTCCAAAATAAAGCAAGACTAGTATGTAAAGGGTATTCTCAAATGGAAGGTATTGATTTTGAAGAAACCTTTGCTCATGTTGCTAGAATTGAAGTTGTAAGGTTATTTCTTGCTTATGTTGCATACATAAACTATAAAGTCTATCAAATGGATGTGAATTCAGCATTTTTTAATGGAGAACTAGAATAAGAAGTATACATTCAACAGCCAGATGGATTTCAGCTAACTAACAAGGAAGATATGGTTTGTCAATTAAAGAAAGCTCTATATGGACTCAAGCAAGCCCCCAGAGCCTGGTATGCTAGATTGAAAAAATATCTATTGAAGCTTGAATTCACTAAAGGTGTTGTTGATAGCAACTTATACTTCAAATTAGATCATGATAAGGAGTTAATTATAATTTTTTTTGTTTATGATATCATTTTTGGAGGAGATGACAATCTATGTATGAAGTTTGTTGATGAGATGAAGAATGAATTTGAGATGAGTATGACTGGAGAGATGAAATTCTTTTTGGGATTGCAAGTTACTTAGTTAGACAAGGTAATTTTCATATCTCAATCCAAATATGTGAGAGAACTGTTGAAGAAGTTTGGAATGGATGAATCAAACCTGTTCGTACTCCCATGGTGATCGAATGTAAGTTGACACAGAATGATGATTCTCCTAAGGAAAATAAAACTAGATACGGGTTATGATTGGTGTATTGCTTTATTTAACTTAGACTAGACTAGACATTATGAATGTTGTATGTATGATTGGTAGATTTTAGGCTGATCCAAAAGAATCGCATGTGACTGTTGTGAAGATAATTTTCAAGTATCTGAAAGGAACAGTTGATTTTGGACTTTGGTATCCAAAGGATGATGATCTCACTTTGAGTGCATATACTAATGCGGATTGGGCTGGAGATGTAGATGACAGGAAAAGTACTAGTGGTGGTGTTTTCTTCATAGGGAAGAAATTGGTGTCCTGGTTGAGAAAAAAGCATAATTATATTTCTCTATCTACTGCTGAAGCATAATACATTGCTACTACAAATAACTGTACTCAAGTGATATGGATGTGTGCAAACCCTTTTCCTAGTACCTGCAAAACAACATGAATAAACGAGTTAGACAAGGAAATGCAAGCTAAAACAAGGATTCCCCATGAAATCCATTTGCAAATATCAAACTAGGAATGAAAATATTGAAGAACACAATGAAAATGAGAAAATAAAGATTAATCCTAATTTAAATAGCAAACATATGATCCCATGGGGGAATTGGTGCCAATTTGATGTGAAAATTGGCCCTTTCCCAATTCCTATGATGAAATCTTGATGTGTTGAAGATGATCTTGATCCACTTTGATGAAAGATGAGAACTCCAAGCCAAAACTGCAAAAGAGCCTAGCTAAGAATTCAAATGATAGATGGAAATGGCTAAATATTTTAGCATAATAACTTTGCAATGTCTGTGGATGGATAAATGAGGATATGAGTTCTTTATTTATAGGATTTCAAGATGGATGAATGTTCAAATTTGAGCAATGTGGGACTAACATTCATCCAATGATATGACGCCACTTGTCAAGCTATGAATGGATGGAGGATGTGCAATATTTGGGGTTTGTGCCAATAAATGCCAATATTTGAATTTAAAATTTGTTGAAATGACATGCAAGAGGGAAGGGAAAATGCAATAAATGCCACTTGGTTCAAGGCAAAGGACATGTAAGAGATCTTAAATTCCTTGTTGGATGTACATGTTGACTTGAAATTTTTGAATTCAAATTGAGAGAATATTACAAAAAATGCCTTGTGAGGAAAATAGAGATTTAATAAATGAATTAAATCTATTCTCATGTGCAACTTGCATTATCTAGAGGATGTGACATGAGATGAGGTTAAATTAATCAAGTATTAATTAATTTAACAAGAGATTTGATGATGTGACTTATTTGACATAGATTTATGGATTTATTTAAATCAAATAAGAGAGGAATATGGTAAGAGGTTAATTAAATAAGGATTTTGATTTATTTAATTAAAAGGGATGGTGTTAGATTAAATCAAATAAGGTTTTAATTTATTTAATTTAATGGATAGACTTTAGAGATTTAATTAAATAAATTGATTATTTAATTAAATAGGGATAATTAGATCATACGGATTGATTTAATTAACAAAAGAGATTGACTTGATTAGATAAAATGATTTATTTAATTAAGAGACGAATATTGATGAATTTAATCAGATAGGGGAATTTGATTAAATGGTTAGACTGAGGGATGATTCAAGAAGAAATGATGTTAGTAAGTCAAGATCAGATGCACAATGCCAATCAGTATATTTACGTGTCTACAGGATGAAACAGATGTTGAAAGATATTAGGGTGGTATATGAAGAACCTATTGCCATATATTGTGATAGTTCAAGTGCAATAAATATTTTATAGAATGTGGTGCTACATTCCAAGACTAAACATATATCAATCAAGTTTCATTTTCTTGAGGGAGAAAGTGAATGAGAAAGAAGTCACATTGGAATATGTGCCTACCAAAGAACAAATTGCAAATATATTTACTAAGCCATTTCTAAAGGATAATTTTGAGTATCTCTGAGGAATGCTAGGGGTGATTATCCCTCCTGATAAGAACTAAAAGATGCATTTATTTGCATCAATCCATGAGCTTCATTGCTATATTCTTATTCGAATTGATGTTTTTCGTGGCTGCTACTCAAGGGGAGTAGTCAGATGTGTAGATATGTGGTTCATAGCGTGTATTTGGAAAGGTCATGGTTACCTTTTCCATTGATGTCAAAGGGGAGAAGTGCATTTTGAAAAATATTTCTAAGGAGAAGAGCCTTGTGGGGAGAACTATAGTTGAGAAGAAGAAGTCAGTATGTTGGGTTGATGGTATTTTTCACATCATGTGTTGCCATCAATACCAAAGGGGGAGATTGTTGGATGTTGTGGACATGGTTGTTGATATGTGGTTGTCATTGATGTCAACACTATTAGCATTTAGTGTATTAACAGGCACTGTATATGTTGAGGATATTGAGAAAATTGTAAAAGAAAGTATTCTAGGTTCCCATTGGATCTGTACGAGTCATGAAGGTGTCTTGTTTTGTACATTGAATATTAGCTAGTATGGATTAAAGGCTTTATTGTTGAATGTTTCTAGATCATCTACCAGAAGTTTCAAAGGTTCGCGTGAAGTTTTGATTGTATTGTGGTCTGACAGTGTTTATGTGGTCTTTTTCAATGTTCGTGAATGAAGATTGTGTGATTTTGTTAATCTCAGTTGTTGCGAATGATTCTTTGTTGTTTCTTAGTGTTTTCTGATGTCTCTAGATCATTCTCTATCTTTTTGGTATGTCCACATTAAACAGAGATCTCGTGGTTGAAGATCTTTTCTTACACATATTCATTTTTCATGTTCTTGGCCAACATATTGGTGGTAGAATTTTGTGGATCTTCGTGGTGAAATTAATTAAAGTATTTTTGTGTTGAAGACATTAATTTGGGTCTCCACTATGTTGTGGCCAACCTTGATGGATTCGTATTGCAAGTTTATTTGTAAATTTGGGCCAACATTGAAAATATATTTTATTTTCCTGGTCGACTAAGTTGTGATGAAATCTTATGTAACGGATATATATGAGCAATTGTTTCATCGGTGTAGTGTGTGGAAAAGGTGATCCTATGTGTGTATGTGTGAATATCACTCGATTGCAGAGCAGAGTGTGAAGAAGGTTGAGTAGATTGTGAAGAAGATTGAGCGAAGTGTGAAGAAGGTTTTCTGAGCTTAATTAGAAGTGTAATTAGGCTTGCACAGAAGCTATTTTCTCATTTCATACCCTTTGGATTTTAATCCTATTTTTTATTGTTGGGCAGTGAGCCCCTTTTATATTTGAGCAGTGAGCTCTAGGCAGTGTGCCTGAATGCATGTGCATTCCCCTTATTATTTCTCTTTATAATTTTAACAGGGTATAATCTTGTGGACTAAAATCCACCGTGGTTTTTCCCCTAATAGGGTTTCCACACAAAAATCTTGGTGTTCTCTATCTCTCTGATGTGTTAAATTGCTTACAGTTAATTGCTTATTCATCAGATCTGAGATTAAGTTAAGTTAACTAAGAAAAGTTTAAGTTTCTGTCACAACTGATTCACCCGCCCTCTCAATTGTGTGTTCTTATTTTTCCAACAGTTAGCATCTTAGTATGCTCATATTAGTATCATTTGGTTTGCATTGATCAAATTGCACTAGAGGAGGAAGCTTGAGTTGATGGGTTGTGTTACTATTTGCATCTTGGTGATTATTGTTTTTCCTCTAACAAATGCAGGGTGAAGTGAGTCCTGAGAAGAAGATGAAAGTTTCTCTAGGGAAAGAATAGGTCAGACGAAGGCAAGAAAGGATGAAATATGACTTCAAGGGCATCTGGCCTAAATTCAAGATTGCCTCGACTTGGGCCAAGATTGGAGACACCAATCTTGAACATGTGGACTATGATGATTTTCATAAAAGAATGTAATGTGACTCACCCACTTAGGTAGCTCAAGTTCTCACTCACACTGGTTTGTCATATGCAGTGGGATTTACTCCAACACAACTATGTCTGGAGCTAGTTCTAGAGTGTGCTAAGCATTATGATTCCAAAACAAGGATCATAATCAGACCTCAGGGGAGAGTTATGGCTAATCTCACTGAGGAATCCATTGTGGAAGTTTTCAATATTGCTTCACACCACTATTTGATCAAAGAGATAAACATAGGTGAAGCAATTAGGTTTTATGATGAAGATCCTAACAGGGCATTGGAGATCATTAAAAATTCTTGGATACTCAAGCCGAAGCCTCATTATTCCAAGCTTCCCAAGCAATTGCATTGCAATGATTTCAAGTTGGAGTACCATGACATAATAACCCTCCTGGGCAAGGTCATGGGAGTGGAATAGGCTCACATGTTCCAGTCTTGGATGTTCCTCCCCATCACATGAATTGTATACATGTTGGCACACAAAACCAAGTACAAGGGTTTGAGCTACAAGGGAGTATTGGGAAAGGACAAAATCTAGGATGTATATCCTTAGTTGCAGTACAAGACTTCCAATTACGGAAGGACAAACGATGCTTTCTTCATGTTAATTATGAGGTTGTTGCAGAATGCCCTCCATGTAAGGATAACTGCATATTCTATGGACCTAGTCAAACAATATGGGCCATGGTTCATACAATTTCTGAAGTTTTCATACATCTGAGTCTAGGGACCCCTATTGTCCCGCTCAGACTACCAAGGTAGCCAACCAACAAGCTTCTTATACTAGAGCTGACAAGGAAGATGATTCCTTTTGAACTAATTCTATAGATGGATCTAAAGAAGAAGGGGTTAGGAGCAGAATTTCCATTGACAATTGGGACTTTGGAATCATGTCCTTCCATTCAAAGTGTCCAACACTCAGAAAAGGAGATGGAACAGTTTGAGCTCTACTCCCACACAAACAGGAACCATTTTGGATCCATATGGTAGGGCGATCAAGTTGGCTAATAGGACATTCTGACATGTGGACCATATTGAGGACTATTGGGCAAACTGGAGGGATGACTTTGAAGTTCTCAGAAGAAGGTTCTCTTAGATGCCTCTCAAAATGATAAGGTTGTACAAGATAGTGGAAGTCCCTGATCAGGTGCAAGATGAGGAGGTGAACCTGGTACAACAATGTGATTATGAACCTTATAGAAACAAACCTTTTCCATAGATAAACTAGTCTGAGGAGGAGGCAATAGATCTTGACCGAATAAATGAGCCATTCAAGGAGTATTCAAGGTAATGGGTAAGACAAAAGGTACAGGAAAAAGAGGCTGATGGCATCAAATTCACATATGACTTGATGGGAGACATGGAGTCTCATTCTGAAAAAGGTGTTGATGGTGGAAAGGATGATTTTTCTGAATCCCAAGGCGGTGAGTAGAAAGAATGTAACAAGAAGACAAGCAAGTTAGTAAGAGGGGAGATGAGGCAATTGAAAAAATTCTGAAAGTTCATACCTATGCTTCTAATTTCCTTCTGCATATTTCACAGTTTACTGCAGGCTATAAGCAGTTTGATGAGTCAATTGCTGATGAGCTAAAGAAGGTTCTACAAATACCAAAGGATAATTTGGTATCGTTAGATATCTCTCCTCAAGATACATTTGACAAAGTGAAGGGATGGCTGGAAACCTGGACTTACAGAAAGGAACTCCTATTGAAGGTTCTAAAGAATATTGCAAAGATACAAGGAAAGATAAAAGAAATACATGATGGTTGTATTTATTTTCTGGAAATAGTGATGAGAAGGAAGAAGTTTGGACAGAAAAATATGAATGTAACTACATTGCAAGCATGGTGGCATGAAGTATACACCCCTTCTGATAGTGCTCCAATTGTGAAAGAATATCTAGACGATGCAGCAATATACATTTTCAAGTTGGACAAATACCATGAGTTGCAAATTGAGTGGAACAGGGTGATACTGCAATATTTGGAGGAATTCAAAGGTTCTAAGGAAAGAATTAGGTTTATCCCCGTTCCAAACCTAGTTGATGAAAAGAAAATTTTGGAAACAGTTAAAGAGTTGATTGAAAATTTGGATGTCGACAAGGTAGGAGGTGTCAACCAAGTTGCTACCATGTAGGATTCCCATCAAACATCCAGTTGGTGGTGAATTTTAGTTACAAAAAAAAAATGGAACACATTTGGGGAGTTTTAAGTTGCCTGGGGACCCCACTGACGGGTTTGGAATACAGTTTTCACTTCATTCAAAATTTTGGCACCAGTCATGTATGGATGGCCAAATATAGTAAACTTGGATGCATGCATGACTGGGCTCTGTGGGTCATTTTTTTTTTTGTCGCCCTGGGAGAATCTTGTCTATAAATGGAGGCTCTGGCTACATTTTTGAGGGTTAGATATTGTTAGAAGAGTGGAGCATTACTGTAATAGCAATAGTTGAGCTAGGAGTTATAATTTTCTGAGAGAAAAGTGCTAGAACAATTGATAATACAATATTGTTGCAAATTTGGTGAAGCAATATAAGCAAAGGCATTATCTTGTGGTGATCTTTCTTGTTTTTCTTTATTCTGCATGGTTCTGGTTATCTTATATCTTTAAATTGCTCAGAAGTTATTAGTTGCATGTTAGATTTTATAGTTGAATGTGATGCAATAGTGTTTATGATTTCATATTTGAGGTGTTTGAGCGATCCAAGGTCCATACTTTTAGCAACTTGCTAATTGTAAGTTGTTGTGTAAAGTTACTTTGGGCCTAAATATCATATGCTAAGTTTGGTTGTGAGGGTTTATTCATTTTTTTTATCATTAAGATTGATTTGTGTGAACACTCATGATTTGAAAATATTTATATTCCTAAGAAGATTGCACTATTTTTGTGATACTACATGATTTCATCTGGGTTTAGTAGGATTTAGCTTCAAAAGGATTGGTCCACTTCAAGTGTTAGTCATTTGCATTGTTGTTCTTTAGATTATCTTGTTTTCTTGCAATCCATCTTGAACCCTTTATCTCTTTTGTTGTTTTCTTTAAATCTTGGTTAATTTTAGGAATCAAAGCAACACTATATTGTCATATTTGGTGATTTTGAAACTTCCAGTCATTGCTATGTAAGTCCCCTCGTGATTACCATCATTTTCACATATTATATAAGTTGTTTATGCATTGTCAAGACCTAACATTAGAGACCTTGGGGTTATCTCTTGAGGCTTGCTGAAAG
Source organism: Sequoia sempervirens (assembly GCA_007258455.2). Classification (NCBI taxonomy): domain Eukaryota; kingdom Viridiplantae; phylum Streptophyta; class Pinopsida; order Cupressales; family Cupressaceae; genus Sequoia; species Sequoia sempervirens. The sequence continues at coordinate 261,323,822 of VDFB02105785.1, forward strand.
AGATTTACCTTTGAAGAGAGATAGGATTTTATATTTTCTCTAAGTTGTTGCTATGTAGAAAACACCATCAACAGATTGGTGCTAGAAGGAGGGCCGAATAAGCAAGCTGGAGCATTTCCTATCTATCATTTCTCCTGAAAGATTTTGAAGAAGAACCAGATCAACACCAAGAGAAGAAGACTTTCAAGAACTACAAGCTCCTACTAGGTCAAGAAGGAACAAAAATTGGGAGGAATCTTCATCCGCCCCCCCCATTTCCATATCCTTCATTATTCACACCCGCATCTAACCATTCCTCCGAAACAGTTCCTATTCCTAAAGCGATTCTTGTCCAGCAACCTCCACCCATTGTTATCCGGCCACTACCACCTCCACCACAAAAACCCATGGATTTCTTGGAAAACAACCCATCTCCTTTGATCTTTAACGATTATCATGTTATGCCCAAAAATCCTGAGCATTTTTTCTCTAAATTTCATGCCAATGATCCAAATTGGATAGCTAAAGAACATATCTGGATTTTCCAGACCTTCCTCAAGGATAGGGGAATAGAGCATGAAGATGTCACTTGCAAACTTTTTCCATATTCCCTAGAAAAGGATGCATTTTATGTGTACAACCATTTATCTACAGGTTCTATCCATAGCTGGACTAAGTTGGAAAATGCTTTTCTGTAGAAGTTTAAGATGCCTATTAGTTCTAACAAGCTTTATCTACAGTTCACCAAGGTGAAAAGAGAATTCAATGAACCCATAGGTTCCTTTAATAATAGGTTTCATCGTGCTTACACTCGATTACAACCTCCATACATTGTTGAAAATGGCACTACCTTAGAGCTTTATTACAAAGCCCTTGACAGCCTCACTGCCACCTTCCTCAAATGGAGACAAAACTCTCCCATAACCCTACTTGTAGCATACAATGAGGCAGTCAAAGTTAGCACTAACCTAAGACAACATCTATCAAGGCCTTTACCATCTTTAGGACTAGTTTCTCACCCGAGGCAAGTTTAAGCACTTAATCAGGCTCTGACTAATAACGCACCTCTCATGAACCCCATACCGCAATTGCTTATGGTTGTACACCCAGGTCCCCAACTAAATTAGGCCCCACCAATGCCTAATTATTTTCAAAACACTAGTTGACATATTTACCCGCAACAACAGGATAATTTCCCATCTTACTTACAAAATTCTAAGGTGTTAAACTAGTCTCTCAGCTTAGGGACATCATCTGGAAGTTCCCAGAACAACGTCGGGTCAACATCTTACATCAACCCAAAAAAAGAGAGGTTGGATGAGCTATCCGAACAAGTGAAGAAATTGAATCTGGAAGTGACTTATCTGAGAAATCATAATAGTCAACTTCAAGCTACTCAGAAAAATATGCAGGCTAATCACAATAGGTAAAATAGAGATTCCACAAAAGGGTATGGACAAAACTTTGATAGAGGACATCAGTCTAGACAACATTTTGATAAAGGGGAGTCAACTAGACAAGGATTTGACAAAATACAACCTCCTAGGAAGAATAGGACCTGGAATACAAGACCGAACAATGGGGGTGTTCCTACTCCATTAGATCAACCTCCTAATCAAGAGAAGCCCCCAACTGGTGTGTACTAGGAAAAAGCAGCTTTGTCTGGGTGGTGCAAACTTCATAAGACAAGTCAACATTCTGAGCTGGATTTCCCTGAATTCCAAACTGTTGCCTCCATCTTTCAGCATAAAGTTGAGAACAATTCCAATGGTTAGGAGATAGTACCATCTGGGCCTTATGATTCCCTAGTGTTGGTACTAAATCATGCTCTTCTCCCACGAGGTGAAGAAAATGAACCAGAAGGAGAATCAAGTGATCAAGAAGGGAAAATATAACAAGTGTTTAATGGGGATGATATTTTGCTATTGTTTAATGAAGGTACTGAAAATGACAATGGCCCTTTGGATGAAGAAGAGGTAGGTTTTGAAGATGTCTAGACATTTCAACAACCCACAAAGAGATACGACCTGAGCAACAGACCAAAAAGAGTTCCTTAAGTTGGAGGCCCGTTCACTACTTCAATTCCTCTGAACAACTTTTCTACGCCTCTTGATCTAAATGCAAGCAATAATCCATCCTATCCTTATGTGCCAACCCAATATTTTTCAAAGGATGGACAGTCAGAGCTCTTGAAAGGGAGGAATATTGATGCAAGTAAAGAAAATTTGGCAGAATAACCTAAGGATGCCTCCTTTATATGAACACCAAAAAACTAGTTGAATATGTTTCCGATGAACTCAAGAAACTGAAGGTAAGTTCATCTTCCTTTGATTTTTTTAGAGTTCCTACTATTAGGAATGTTATTTTTGGGTCTTTTTCTCCTAAAGTAGTTCCTTGACATAGGCTTGTAAATGAGACAATTGAAAGGGCTTCAGGTCTATAACCACCAAGAGATTAAGGTCAAGTACAATCTAAAGATAAAGGGAAAGAAAAAGATAAAATTCAAGTAGCCCAAGTGAATACTTCCTTTAGTCTATTCCAAGGAAAAATTGAGACCCCTCCTTTTCTGATTTTAGTTCGTATCTTTGGAAAAAACTTGTACAATTGCCTTTTAGACTCAGGTGCTTCCATAAATGCCATGCCATATGTTATTTTTCGAGCCTTAGGTATTACTCTCGTAGCATCTCAACGAAATGTCACCTAGTTAGATAAGACGGAAGTGAATTTGGTAGGAGAATTGAACATGATTCCCATGCAAATTGCATCAGATCCTAGAATTCAACAAATCATCAATATACAAGTAGCCGATATTCCTGATATGTATGGTTTAATTCTAGGCAGTGATTTCACCAAATCTCTAAATGGATACACATCTACACATCATTCTCACATGTGGTTTCCCTATAAAGGAGTCCTGAATCAAATTAGAATTGAAAGGGAACCCCAAATGAAGTACGTGATCACTGAATATCAAAATAATTCCAATGAGGTACTAGTATCAGAAGTCAGTATGGGGAATTATGTATTGGTAGCCCTGTTTCAGAATCAGATACAAAGGAAATTCTCATGTTGTAAAGCATGCTAGGAGAGACCACCACAGGATCTAGCAACACTAGAGCTTTAGTTGAACCTATGGAGGATGATAGTAATCAAGAAGACAGACAACTTTCCCTATTTACACTTTCTAGGATATTTTGATTTTTGCTGAAATCACATATTTTTAGAAAATATAATGATTTAATCCTTTAAAATTTCTATTTAAATGATTCCAATTGAAGAGGATTTCATCAAACCACCTTAGACCAAGCCACCTTGGATAGAACCCTGCTAGTTTTAAACCATACCTATAATAGAGTCTCCTTTACACCTATCAAAATGCTGATAAAAAACCACTTTTGATTTACCTTTTGGGGGATCAAATGAATTCATTTAAATTTTATTTTTTGTAAGTATATAGTCCTTATTATAAGCTTCCAAAAAAGTATAATTTTAATTAAATTTAATTTGATTATTATATTTATTTTTTATTTTTTATGAATGTAGGTTTTTCACTGAAAATCAAGTTCTCTATTTTGCACATGTGTAAAAATAGAATATTATAAAAAATAAAATTTGAAAAATATGAGTACATTAGATATTGAAGTCATTGATCCAAAATAAAATAAAAAATTGAATTTTGATACATACAAAAAAAGTTACGCGTTATACGATCGTGCTATGTCTAAATTAAAATTGGTTTGATTTCAAAACTTGATTAAAGAAAAATATTCAATAAAAAACTATCTAACCAAGTGGAAGCACTAGATATCAAACTTACAAATCTAAATTTGAAAGAATTATAATTTTATCCTTCATGGAAAAAAAGTTATGCATTATATAGTGAGTGTCACTTTTTAAAAATGTTATTTTCTGAAAAAAATTAATTTTTGAGGGAGATGGAAAAAGAAGTGCAATTTGGTTCCAAAAATTTCAAAAAATATATATTTAGAATCTTCAGAAAAAATGTCATGAAACTCTAGTTTGCATCATCTTCAAATTCCTCACGGTTTAGCTACTATAGGTGCCCGAAAGTGAATATTTAATTAGAAAAAATTATTTCAGTGTCCAGTTTGGCCAAAAATTGCAAACCACTATTGTGGGATCATGACATGGAAGATCAAATCCAATTGGGAAGAAACATGAGTTTTGAGGAGCTACTTCTCCCGAATTGGTGCAGAGTCCATAATGCTTCTCACTCAGAGCTGGAATGCTGCTTGTGCCAGACGACAGTAGAGAAAATACAAAGATGCATTAACCCAACTCCTGATGTCAGGGTCAATATACAAAGTACTCAAGATGACTCAAGAGGTAATAACTCAATACCTTCTGAAGAACCATTTGGTAGTAGCAAAATGAAAGATAAATCAAAAGGAACTGGGACTGCTAGTTGTTGGACACTTAGGTTTGATGTATCAAAATCAAAATAGGGCGCTGGAGCAGGATTTGAGCTAATCAGCCCTAAAGGTAAAACCTTCTTTGTAGCACATAGACTCCAATTCCATTGTACTAATAATGTAGTAGAATACAAGGCTTTAATTCATGGATTTCTTATGGCATTAAGAAAGAAGGTTAGGATTCTGCAAGTATTCGAAGATTCAGAGTTGGTAGTTAGACAGGTTAGAAAGCAATACTCATGTCATGACAGAAGAATGACTAATTACAGACATAGGGTATGGGATCTTATCGAAGGGTTTGATGCTTTCAACATTCAGTTGATACCTCAGAGTAAGAATCAAATGACATATTCTCTGGCACAAGCGGCCAGTACATTATAGCCTTTATCACTTTTAGGTTTGAAGAAGTTTATCATAGAACTCATGCTGGTACCATCAATTCCTGACAACATAACTAATAGCCAAGTGTTTGAAGATGACAAGAATATTCTAGATTTTATCACAAGATCTGACATGTTTACTTCTCATATAATTGATGAAGTAGAGCCTCAAGAAGCGTAAATGGACCTCGAAGGAGTTATCAATCTAAAGACGAATACAATTCCAAGGGGAATGGTTCAGCTAGAAAGGATATTTGATCTGGACAAGATCAGAGATTTAGAACAACAAAGTAAGAAAGATTCAATCAATAGGTAGTGTGACACACATAATATGGGCACTCCAGATGATGTCAAGAATGTCTTCATTGGGAAAGTATGTACGAAAGAAGAAAAAAGAGGAATAATAGATGCGCTCCATACTTACCAAGATGTTATAGCCTGGAGTTATGAGGACTTGAAAACATATGATACGTCCATTATCACGCACACCATTCCTCTCAAGCCATAATCCAAACCATTCAGACAAAGGAAAAGACCAATCAATGCCTTGCTGGAACCCATCATTCAAAAGGAGGTACAAAATTTGTTATCTGCTCGTATCATATTTCCAGTTAGGCATTCAACTTGGGTTGCTAACCTAGTTCCAGTGAGAAAAAAGAATGGGGAAATCAAGTTGTGTGTTGATTTCAAAAATCTCAAACGTGCATCAGAGAAGAACAATTACCCAGTCCCATCACTGGACAAGGGGCTATAGATTGTCAACGGACCCCAAATGATGTCTTTTTTGGATGGGTATTCCAGATACAATCAGGTCATGGTACAATATGAAGACAGGCATAAACTGCTTTCACCACAAAGTGGAGCACTTTTTCTTACAAGAGGATGCCCTTCGGGCTAATTAATGTTGGAGCAACTTTTCAGAGGGCCATGGACATCGCCTTCAAGGACATCATTGGTAAATGCATTATTATCTACATGATGACTTAACTATCTTCTCAAAGAAATGTGGTGATCACATTACAAATTTACACAAAGTATTTCAAAGGTGCAGGGAATTTGGTATTTCACTTAACCCTGTATAAGAGTGAATTTGCACCCTATGTGTAATTCCCCTTTTTGCCTTTGTCCACCTTAGAGAACCAAGTTCGGAGGATTAATTCCACCTAATCCCACTGCTTGCATCACACTTGGCACCTATTTTGAGCATCGATGGAGGCATTTTTGTCGAGGATGCCCACGCGGTGCGCAGATGTTTGTGCAGCTCGTTTACGTCCCTAACAGATTCTCGCATCTAGAGCCTGTAGTGGCATTACACTTCCTCTTGGGGGTCAATTTGTAACACCCTCCTCCGCTGACTGACCCAAATATGATCATTTCTCTTCATCTCTTTTTCATATTCACCCCTTCCATATGCATTGGATCTTCTAAGAGCTTCCTCACTTCATCCACAAGCTTCACATCATCCTCTTCAAGCATTCAACTCACTCTTGGCAGCTCTAAGCATTTTAGCAAACACTTTACACTTCACATCAGCAACATCAACACTCCACCACGTCAGTAGAGCAAGTGTGGAACAAAACACTATTGTAGTAGAGGCTTGATTTCCTCTCATTTTCTCCCCCATTATCCTTGAGTGCTCTTGGTGGAGGTGGTAAGCTTTCACTCCTCTCCTCTATTACTTGCTTGAGTAGCATAACACTATTTTGTAGTGCTTTGGTGCTCTTTACTTCATTTCTACTTCTCTATCTATCTGGCTATTCATGGAGGTGGGAACAACAAAACGGGGTCTAACTAAGGTAGGCTCCTTTATAGCCCCAACAATTTCTCTCTCCCTCTTGTGTGTAGGTTTTGAAGACATTTTTTGGTGGATGCTTCATCACCCACATGGTTGTAAGTACTTATTTCCTTTCTCCCCCTTATCTTTATCATTTATTCTTTACTTTATCTCAGTTATATCACTTTCTGTTATTTTATTGTATTTTGTGGTTTTTAGCATTCAGAGTAGAAGTGGTTATTTACACATTTTTCATGATAAACTCACTCTTTGGTCCGTACGAAACGCCAACGTGCTGCGCTATTGTATGTATTTTGCGCTAACGTCCTTTGGGCGAGAGCTTGTCAGCTTGTCCAAAAAACCTCTATGACCTGCTCTTTCAAATTCTCTAACTTCCGTTGCCATTCCATTGAGGTAATATAGGGCAGTTCACCCTGTGAGGCTCTCTGAACGAAGAGAAGTCATGAGTAGTGAATCCCCCTATATCACAAACCCCAAGAAGTGTATCTTTGGAGTAACTGAGGGAAAATTGCTTGGTCATGTTATTTCAGAGAAGGGTATATCCATTGATCCAGAACAAATACAAGCCATACTTAAGATTCAACCCCCTTCCAGTAAAAAGGAAATAAAATCATTTTTTGGGAAAATCAACTTTGTCAGAAATTTTATCATTGGATTCACAGAAATAGTTAAACCTTTGAATGCAATGTTGAAGCAAGATGTGAAGGTTGAATGGAGTGTAGAAGAAAAAGAAGCATTTGCAGAGATTAAAAGGGAAATAGTTGATGCCCTAGTATTGGTGAGTCCCGATTATTCCAAACCATTTCATATATATTTCTTTGCTTCGGATCACTCTTGTGCTAACATGTTAACCTAGAAGTCTGACCAAGGAGATGAGCATCCCATAGCCTTCATGAGTGATCCTTTAAAGGATGCGGAGTTGAGATATCCCAATGTAGAAAAGCAAGCCTATGCTTTGGTTAGAGCTGTGAAGAAATTCAAGCACTATATATTGAGAAACAAGGTCTTTGCAATAGTACCTGACCCTGTAGTAAAGCTTCTATTGATGCAAAATGAATTGGGAGAACAAAGAGCTAAGTGGGTGACGATGTTATAGGAGTATGACATTGAAATCCAACCTATGAAATTGGTGAGGGGACAAGGATTAACTAAGACCATGGCTGAAATGGGTCTTGATCTCACGGCACAACACTATCACCTCCAAGATGTTTCACCAAGTGATTGGTACGATGAGATTATATACTATCTTTTGAATTAGCAATGCCTTGATCATCTCAGTGCACTGCAATGAAGAGATTTGCATCTAAAAAGTGGCAGTTTTATGATGAGAGGGGTTGTTTTATACAAGAAGAATCATGAGCTTGTTTACCTTCATTTCCTTGGAAAGAAGAAACCGAGAAGGTGATGGCTGAATTCCACGAGAGGTACGGCATGGGCCATGGCTCTGCACCACCTACTGCAAATCAGATCCTAAGAGCGGGATATTACTATCCAACGTTATTCAAGGATGCACACAACCATGTAAGAACCTGTCATGTGTGTCAAACTACAACAAGTAGGGAGAAGTATGCAGCCCTTCCGCTTCAGACGATCATAGAGTTAAAACCATTTGCGCAATGGGGGATGGACTTCATTGGTCCAATCAACCCACCATCCTCTGTAGGCCACAAGTATATTCTCACTGTCATTGATTATTTTACTAGGTGGACTGAAGCTCTTTCTTGTAAATAGTGTACTTCCCAAGTGGTATTCGACTTCCTTGAATCAGGTATAATTAATCACTTTGGTTGTCCTATTGCTTTTGTTTGCGATAATGGCCCTACATTTTTTTCCTTAAAATTTTATGGATGGGCATTTGATCATGTAATAATCATAAAGTTTGCTTCCAACTACTATTCACAAGGAAACGGTTTGGTTGAATCCACTAAGAAAAACCTTCTGATGGTCATCCATAAACTATTATAAAGAAACCCCAAAGACTGGCACACCCAACTCAGATTTGCTCTCTAGGAAAATTAGACTAGACAAAAGGCTTCCATAGGGACCTCCCCATACCACCTTGTGTATGGTTTTGATCATGTATTTCCTATTAAACTTAAGATCCCCACTTTGCAGTTTATTAATGATTATTATGATGAAGGGGATCGACGTGAGGCTCGTCTGGGTAAGCTTCTACACCTTGAAGAAAAGAGAGATGAGGTGCTAGAAAACTTTGCTAAACACCAAGGTGTCATTAAAAGGTGGTTTGATTGAAAAGCTCATGTTAAAGCTTTTAGAATCTTTGATTTGGTCCTGTATTGGGATAAAGTGCATGATAAAAAGGGAGAACATGGAAATTTTGATAAACTTTGGCTTCGACCTTTTCAGATTTTGAAGATATTCCGAGACAATGCTTTTCACCTAAAGAATCTCACTAGAGAGGACGTCACGTTGCCTGTCAACAAGTAATATCTGAAGCATTACTTCCAATCTTGAGTTGTTCCCAGCTCTTCCCTTGTAAATAGTTAGCTTAGGTTTTGTTTTCTTTTGGTTTTCTTTGCGTCCTTTCTATTTTGGTTTTGGGTCTTGGTTTGCCCCGGTTTTCATTTGTCATTTTTGGGTTTTGGGTCTCCCTGTCCCCTTCTAGGTGTGTTGCACTAGTACTTCAATTACATGGCCACCTAGGATTGTTTTGAGTATTTGTTTTGCAAACTTTGATCATTTTTCCAGTATGATCTCGTAGAAGTCCTCTATTTAATGTCCTAAATGCATAGTGAATGAGCCCCTGAATTAAGTAGCTTTGAATGTGCTTGGATCTTACATCTTTGAATACATCTTAAAATCTTGAAGTTTTTGTAAGTCCCTCAGAAGGCTTGGTCAAGTGAAAAAAACTTATTTCTTCTCCAGTGCCACTATGGTTCTCGTCCTTGAGTGTGAACTTCACTATTCACAGGTTGACGGGAGAAAAAAGAAATAGAATATCAAAAAATGAAAGAAAAGAAAATGTTGAATATCAAAAGAATTAGACTCAACTTATCAGGGGTACCCAAATATCTCTATCGGGGCTATGGACACACGGTTGGTAGTAGATCTATGTTTGGGAGGATCATAGCGATGACCTCATCGGAGCTATGGATGCCTGACTGGTAGCGAGGCTCCATCCAGGTTTCTTTTGAAGTCAGAATCCATACGTAGCTTCACCTTGCCAACTGTGGTTCTTTGCAGCAGCCAAGGAAAATAAATGAATGCACATGCACACACTAGGATTTTGGCACATGAGGAATCAACCTGTTTTGTTGGCTTTGAAGCTTTGTCTTTTTAGTGACTTGCTGTGGGGATCAAAACCAGAAGTTCTAGGTTCCTGATTCTAGTTTGCTATTGAAATGCTCTGGAGTATTTCCCCAGTAGAGTCGCCATTTATTGTGCACCTTTTGCACCCACACCCCACTGAGGCGAGGATCCTCTTTTCCTACTTTGCTTTCATCATTTTTCTATCGTAGGTTCTTGACTTTGTCCCTTAAGGGATTGGTCATTTTGGTCATTTTGGTCTTGCTTTTCCCTTGTGCTCAACGTTCCTATCTGCATTTTGATGCATTTGCAACATTTGATTGATGGCTTTGCCTCATGAATGTTTCCCCCACTTGCAGTTTGATTTTGGGAAAAGTTGGCTAAGTCCAAGAGAAAATTTGGTTAATCCGAGCTAGCTCAAATTAGCCAAACATTAATCTAGTTAGCTAATCCAAGCAACCTCGGATTGGCTGAAATCCGAGCCTGGGTCATTTTGTCAATTTTTGGGCCATACTATCTGGCAATAAATGTGTGTTTTAATGAGTCATTTGGTGAAATAAAAGGTCAATTAAGAGGTTATTTCCTCATTTGATTATTCTTTGGTGCTTGATTGAGGAAATCTTTCCTTCCTTGTGCTTTGAATTGTGTCATTTTCAATCTTTCTTGTGTTCATGTTTGGATTGTTGGGAGCCATCTCATCAGTTCGCGTTTGTGCTCTCTTCATCGGTGCCCTTGTAGAGTGTGTGTGAAGCAATTTTTGGGTGGTTCCCCTTTATGTTCATGCTTTGTTGGGGGATTTCATTTGCTTTGGATTCTTTGCCGACAGATTTGATGTTGTCATAGTTGGATTGACGAGTGCCTCCTTTGGTTTTGTGTGCTTTGAAGGTCAGTTTCCTTTTTTCCTCTGTTTTAGTTTTTGCTTCAGGTTTCATTGTTGAATACCTACTTTATGAGTGATGACATTGAATTTTCATCGGGCATGGGAGCTATTCTAGATTTATCATTTCTTGCCAAATTCTAGAGCATGTTTTGATTAAACAAAACTAGGGTTTTTATTTGAAGAAACCGTGTGAAATGCAATGTGGATGTCGACTGGAAAGGGAAGTTTCTTGTTGATTTGAAGGTCAAGTTTGGAATTTTCTAAACCCTAGCTTTGGTTTTTGTGGACTCATTGATAACAAGTGACGTTAAAACCCTAGTTTTGGCCTGTGATATTTTTTCAATGATGAATAATGAATTGAAACTCTAGGTTTTTTTTCTCAAATTCAAAATAGATGATGCATTGTTCAATTGAGACGACACCGAAAAGTTGCAAATAATCTAACACATCAAGTACTTGAGCTTCATGCCTTAGTCAATTTTTTGACTTGATAAAATTCTGGCTAATTCGAGGTACCTTGGATTAGTCGAACCTTAGTCTGGTTGGTTAATATGAGGTACCTTGGATTAGCCAAACTTCACGTATTTCAATCCAAGATCTCAACTTCACCCCATCAGGCTTGAGTCTCACCTTGAATGATGATTTTCCAGTGCATGATTAACCCCAATGATTATAACAACAGTTGATTAATGAATTTTTCGTTCCTCTCAAAAGATCCTAAGTCAAAAAGGGAGTGATTTGACAAAATTTGGCTAATTTGAGCTAGCTTAGATTAACCGAACCTTAATCGGGCCAAAAAATCTGAGCTAGCTCAGATTGACTGACCACCCCTTCATCTTGCTCAAAGGTCTTAGATCTTGGATTACTTTGTTCCATTTAGATTTGAATGGGTTTGCTTGATGATTTTTCATCTGACTTAGTGTGATTTAATGGTGAAACTATTTAAATGGAGTTAGTTGCCATGCATTTACGTCAGAATTCATCACTTGGATAGAATGGCATTATGGATGTGTGAGTTTGCATTTCTAAGGTGAATTCATTGCATGTGAGCTTGTATGTATTGATTCTTTATGTATTGGTTCAATCACTTTCTTTCCATTCGATGATGAAGTAGGTTGATCTTCTCATGTTAACATCTTAGTATGCTCTTATTAGTATCATTTGGTTTGCATTGATCAAATTTCACTAGAGGAGGAAGCTTGAGTTGATGGGTTATGTTACTATTTGCATCTTGGTGATTATTTCTTTTCCTCTAATAGATGCAGGGTGAAGTGAGTTTTAACAAGAATACAAAAGCTACTCTAGTGCAAGAAGAGATCAGACGAAGGAAAGAAAGGATGAAATATGACTTCAAGGGAATTTGTCCTAAATCCAAGATTGCCTCAGCTTGGGCCAAGATTGGAGACACCAATCTTGGACATGTGGACTATGATGATTTTCATGAAAGAATGTATGGTGACTCACCCACTCATCTAGCTCAAGTTCTCACTCACACTAGTTTGGCATAGGTAGCGGGATTTCCTCCAACACAGCTACGTCTAAATCTATTTCTAGAGTGTGCAAAGCATTATGATTCCAAAACAAGGATCATAATCAGACCTCAAGGGAGAGTTATGGCTAATCTCACCAAGGAATCCATTGCAAAAAAAATTAGTATTGCTTCACACCACCATTTAATCAAAGAGATAAACATAGGTGAAGCAATTAGGTTTTACGATGAAGATCCTAACAGGGCATTAGAGATCATGAACAATTGTTGGATACTCAAGCCAAAGCCTCATTATTCCAAGCTTCCCAAGCAATGGCACTGTAGTAATTTCAAGTTGGAGTACCATGACATAATAACCCTCCTAGGCAGGGTCATGGGAGTGGAACAGTCTCACATCTTCTAGTATTATAGAATCAAACCTTTGCCACAAATAAATTGTTCTGAGGAGGAGGCAATAGATCTTGACCGAATAACTGAGCTAGTCAAGGAGTATTCAAGGCAATGGGTAAGACAAAAGGTGCAGGAACTGGAAGCGTCAAATTCACATATGACTTAATGGGAGACATGTAGTCTCATTTTGAAGAGGGTGTTGATGGTGGAAAGGATGATGTTTCTAAATCCCAAGGTGGTGAGGAGCAAGAAGGTAACAAGGTAGTGACATAAAGAGGAGAACTAAAAGCCAAACACAGGTAAAACAAGGTGAGAAACCATCTCCCATGGCCAAGAAAGCTCCTCAGGATAACACTACAACTACAGAGGGTGAGACACCTCAACCTGTGAAGAAGACAAGACTTATCACATAAAGAGAAAAGGTGGAAAAACACAAGAAAGGGATTGCCGACACCAACACCCCCTCTTTAGCAAAGGTTATGGAGATGGACACTTTCGGGGAAAATCCCCAAGTATATGTAAGAAAGAGCCCTCCTAAGCAAAAGGAATCTCCCACAAAGGAAGTAGAAGAGGGAATACAAGGTGAAGAAGTACTTGTCATTGGTGTCAGGAGGAAGAAATCAATATGGGAAACAACTCTCCTCCTCAAAATGTTCAAACATCTGAGGAGGTTATTCACGAGGAAGGTAAAATATCCAATAGTCCTGAATAGCATGAATCGAAGGATGAGGAAGTTTCCACCCCTACTAACGAGGAATGGAATCAAATGTTACAGGAGCTAGGACAATAAGATTTTGATGCACTTAGTAGGAATGTGGAACCTAGGGTGCTTCAGGAGGAACAATCCAAGTCTCCAGTGAAGGATGTAGGTAATGAGAAAGAAAATCAGCCTTCAATTGAGAAAGATGTAGAAGAAATTGTGGATATTCTGCAACAAGATAGAGGTGAACAAGAAGTTTCCTTGATGAAAGAGAATGTTGAACAATCCAATGTCCTAGAATGGCTGGAGAAATAAACAAGTAAGAAACCTATAATTGTGCAAGAAGAAACTCTGAGCTAGGACAAGCTGTTGGAATAGTGGGTAGAGCCCAAGCAGAGGAAAAGGGCACAGACAGTGTCAAAGATTGCAAGTGATGAATTTAACAACATAGTTGTTCATGTGGTAGTTCCTCCAACCGATAAGTTCAAGGATGAATTCCGGCCATCTGATTACCAAATACAGACTATTAACTTGGGGCCAACTACTAGAGAGCAGGAAAAGGAGGAATTCCAAGAATCTTCTCAAGCAATTTTGAGAAGGTTGGATGGTGAAACTACGGAGAAGGAGAAGTTTAAGAAGCAGTTGAATGATGTCTACAGGTATGTCCAACATTTGATGAAGCTATTACAGGCTGTAAGTGGTGAAAGTACAATTCCAAAGGGATTGTTGCCCAAGGAAGTAGTTTCTGAAATTGAGAGGCTAAAGAACTCCTAGGAGTGGCTCCAAGATGTTAGTAAGAGGGGAGATGAGGTAATTGAACAAATTCTCAAAGTTCATACCGATGCTTCTGATTTCCTTCTGCATATTTCACAGTTTCCTATGGACTATAAGTAGTTTGATGAGTCAATTGTTGATGAGCTAAAGAAGGTTCTACAAATACTAAAGGATAATTTGGCACCATTAGATATCTCTCCTCGAGATACATTTGAAAAAGTGAAGGGATGGATGGAAACCTGGAATTACAAAAAGGAACTCATGTCGAAGGTTTTGAAGAAGATTGAAAAGATATAAGGAAAGATAAAATAAATACATGATGGTTGTATTTCTTTTCTGGAAATAGTGACCAGAAGGAAGAAGTTTGGATAGAAAAATATGAATATAACTACACTGCATGCATGGTGGCATGAAGTCTATGCCCCTTCCGATAGTGCTTCAATTGAGAAAGAACATCTGGAGGATGCAGCAATATACATTTCTAGGTTGGACAAATACCATGAGTTGTAAATTGAGTGGAACAAGGTGATACCGCAATATTTGGAGGAATTCATAGGTTATAAGGCAAGAATCAGGTTTATCCCTGTTCCAGACCCAATTGATGCAAAGAAAATTCTAGAAACAGTTAAAGAGTTGATTGAAAAATTAAATGTTGACAAGGCATGAGGCGTCAACCAGGTTGCTGCCATGTAGGATTCTCGTCAAACATGCAGTTGGTGGCGAATTTCAATTACAAACCAAAAATGGAACACATCTAGGGATTTTTAAGTCACGTGGGGGCCCCACTAACAGGTTTGGAATATAGTTTTGACTTCATTCAAAAAATTTGGCCCCAGTCATGCATGGATGGCCAAATATAGTAAACTCAGATGCATGCATGATTGGGCTCTGTGGGTCATTTTTGTTTTTGGTCACCCTGGGAGAATCTTATCTATAAATGGAGGCTTTGGCTACATTTTTCAGGGTTAGACATTGTTAGAAGAGTGGAGCATTACTGTAATAGCAATAGTTGAGCTAGGAGTTAGAATTTTCTGAGAGAAAAGTGCTAGAACAATTGATAATACAGTATTGTTGCAAATTTGGTGAAGCAATATAAGCAAAGACATTGTCTTGTGGTGATCTTTCTTGTTTTGCTTTATTCTGCATGGTTTTGGTTATCTTATATCTTTAAATTGCTCAGAAGTTATTAGTTGCATGTTAGATTTTGAAGTTGAATGTGATGCAATAGTGTTTATGATTTAATATTTGAGGTGTTTGAGTGATCCAAGGTCCATAATTTTAGCAACTTGTAGATTGTAGGATGTGTAAAGTTAGCATGGGCTTGAATATAATATGCTAAGTTCAGTTGTGAGGGTTTATTCAGTTTTTTATCATTAAGATTGATTTGTGTGAACACTCAGGATTTGAAAATATTTATATTCCTTAGAAGATTGCACTATTTCCGTGATACTGCAGGATTTCATTTGGGTTTAGCAAGATTTAGTTTCAAAAGGATTGGTCCACTTCAAGTGTTAGTCATTTGCATTGTTGGTCTTTAGATTAGCTTGTTTTCTTACAATCCCTCTTGAACCCTTTATCTCTTTTGTTGTTTTCTTTAAATTTGGGTTAATTTTAGGAATCAAATCATCACTATATTGTCATATTTGGTGATTTTGAAACTTCCAGTCATTGCTACGTAATTCCTCTCGTGATTACCAGCATTTTCACATATTATCTAAGTTGTTTATGCATTGTCAAGACCTGACATTAAAAACCTTTGGGTTATCTCTTGAGGCTTGCTGAAAGAGATTTACCTTTCAAGAGAGATAGGATTTTATATTCTGTCTAAGTTGTTGTGAAGAAAACACCATCAACAGAAGCATTAGCACCAATACTAGAAACCCCCCATAATGCTAAAAAATGGACAGCCAAGACACGTGTACTGAAATTATGTGAAGCCAAGAAGTGCATGTAGGAGAATCAACTTGCATATAAAAGGGTGTGCAAAATAAGGCACACACGCATTAGGCAAGAATCACTAGGATTCACTACTGTCATGGAAGGGACACTCACTTGAAAAAGGTGTGATGGAAAACCAAAGGTAAATGTCAACCCCCCCTAAGGAACTTTTTATCATAGTGCGAATATAAAAGGCACAACAGGATGTGCAAAATCCCAAAAAAATATACACCAAAATGGCACTTTATCTCAATGCATCCACAAAAGAGAATGTGCATTAAAAATATGTCTACAATGCCCAAATAGGACTAAAAACTAGAAATACATATAGAACAGCCAAAATGATTCATCCCACACAAATAAAAAGTTTCAAAGAGCTAAGATGTCCAAGTAATTCACTAGAGTGCGAAAACACAAAAAATTGAATAAAATGTACCTAGAGAGAAATATGGAAAAAGTGCAAGGATGGCTATGAAGAGCTTTGAAATATGGTTCCAACGTTGTTAGAATCCAAAAAATGGAGAAACTGGTCAAAATTTATGAGATCGGGACTAAAACCATGACCTCTGACTTCAATGGGCTATAGAATACGCTAAGAGAAAATATAGGTGATGAGACTCACACCACTAGAAAACTAGCAGAACCAACCTTCTAAAAATATCTTGTTTGCAAAAATCTAACATTTTATTCCCAAGCTATGGTCAAAAGAAAAAACTACTCCCTTACACCAAAGAAGGGGACTTGGGGCCCTTGGCTAGGTTTGTGTATGGCTGACACGCTAACATCAACAATTGTACGGATGCCATCATGATGAAATTAGCAAGAATATTAGTAGAATATTCCCTATCTCCACTAAAAAAAATACGGCCATGAGAAAAAATATCCATCACAGAAATAAAGTCGAGTTGTCGAAAAAAATATAAACATCGTTGCACTAGAATCTTGCCAAAAAATTTGAAAGCGATAGCCAAAAAATGTTTTGGCACTAGGAAATGTTGGGATATGGCTTTAGGAGATTTTTTTTAGCTGATAGTATTGTCATTGATGGCAACCGGATTTAGTAGTGTGGTCCGCAGTTTAGAAGCAGTTCCTACTGGCAAGGAAAGTACAAGACAATACTCTATCGACAGAATGCATAAAGAACAAAGTATTCGGTTGGTAAGTTGATATGGATACTTCATCAAATCATTATTTTGTTGTGTGGATCCCTAGGGAAGATTTTCAATCATGTATGTTATATCTTTGATAAGTTTTATGATATTACATTAATCCATGTACAAGTTTGGAGATTTGGTAGAATGATTTATTGCTTGTTTTCTCATTGTGGCTGACCTATTGTGTATGGCATATTCCAAATGTATGAGGAGTATGTGTTTAACCATTTATTATGTTGGTAATTTTGGTTTGGGTCCCTACAATAGTCTAGTTGACTTGTGTGGGTACGCATTAATTCTCATTGGTGATTGGAGCCGACTTGTGGAAGAGTATTATTTTGTTGCAAGATAACATACAGAAATAAAATTCTTGTTAGCGGATATATAAGTGAGATCGGTAATTCATTTTGCATGTGATGTACGAAGCAGTGAGAAGGTGTGTGTGTGAAAAAGTGCAGAACAGCTGCATGAGGTAATATTAGAGGATCTATCAAGCAAATTTTGTTTGTGCAGCAGAAGGTTTTTTTTGTAAGAGAGAAGAGAAGAGCAGAGTAGAAGTTCGAATTGGATAGAAGGTCCAGAATCCATTTCATGTGCTTCATTGGAACTGAATTTAGGATTTTAGAGATGTTGTTTTCTCAGTTCATATTTTGAATAGTTTTAATCCAAACTCTTTTGGACAGTGAGTCCTCTTTTGTATTTTGAGCAATGAGCTCTAGGCAGTGTGCCTGAATGCAAGTGCATTCCCCTTTTTATCATACTTTTAATAGAGTATACTTTGTGGATTAATCTCCACCATGGTTTTTCCCCTAACAAGGTTTCCACATAAAAATCTTGGTGTTATGGTGTTCACATTGTCTTATTAATGTGCATGCATGTTTCCTTCTATTTATTTGTTGTGAATGTTATTATAGGTTAAATATTGTTGTTGATAGTTTAAGATCTAATTTGAGATTCAAATATTGTGGAACATTGATTCACCCCCCCCTCTTAGTGTTTCTAGTGTCCAAAAATTGGTATCAGAGCAGGTTCCTCTTCTGAGTTTAACAGCATGAGGTGGATCTTGGATTAAAATGGATGCAGGTGGTCTTCAACAGCAGCTTATGGTGGCACTTGATGATCCTGATCAGTCTAAAGCAGAGGTCATGGAACTAAAAGAAAATCTTGTTGCTGCTGAAAAATTCATTCAATCATTGAAGGATAAAATAAATGAGTCAAGAGAAAAGAGGAAAGAACTATGTGGTCAATTGAAGCAAAAATAAAGCAGAGGCCCAGAAGATGTTCATCTGAATCAAACCCTAAAAGAAATAACAAAATAATGTGAAAAGCTTGCTAAGGACAATACTGCTCTAAAGCTTTAAATGGAATCTGTGGCAATGAAGTTAACTAAAGAGATTGAAGAAAGAAAGAAGAATGAGGAGAATCTAGCCCAGTCCTTGTAAGAGAAGTCTAAGGAATGTAATAGAGTTAATAATGGATTCATTCAGCTGGAGATTGAACTGCAACAATCTAGAAACAATGAACAAGAGCTTGAGAGACAAGTAGTTATTCTCATAGATGAGCTTGCCACTGCAAATGAGTTTAAGGAGAAGTTCAGGATCAATTCTGCTAGGCTTGATGAAATAACTAAAGGACAAAAGTATGTAAATGATAAGCGAGGGCTTGGCTATGTGAAGGATGTGAGCTCTGGATCTTAACAAAAGGACCCTGAAAAGAAGAACAAAGGAAAAAGATATCTGGTAAGGCAACCTAATGCTCAGAAATTTAATGGATATTGCTTTGTTTGTAATAAATTTTGGCATATGGCTTCTCAGTGTAGAAGTAAGATAAGTTCTGGAATTCCATCATTTTCTGGTCAATGTTTTAACTGCCAAAATTTTGGTCATAAGTCATTAGAATCTAGAAGCATGTCTATCAGTAAAAGGAATGTTAAATGTTACATTTGTGGAAGATTTGGACATATTGCTAATCAGTGCAGATCAGGAGGAAATCAATGGAATGGATGTTATAGATAGAAAAATCCGGTATCCTACAATTCTAACAAATTTGGTCACATTGCAAGAGTCTGCAGAAACAAAAACATGGATAAAAGAGGTCTGGAATATGAAGGTAGAAATTCACAGAAAGGTGATAAAGGAAAAGGAAAAGCATCTGTGGAAGAGATAAGAGATCATATGAAGAAAACATGGGTAAAGAAGAATGGATCTGATGAATGTAATAAGGCTATACCAGAAGCTCCCTCCAGTAGTTCATCCAACAATTGATTTTAGGCCATTGGCCTAGGGGGAGTTTTCATGAAAATCTTTTTGTCCCCCCATGTGTAGTTGGTTCCGGATTGTAGGAATCTATCTACAGTTGTGTTATTCATCCTCAAATACATTGGTGATCGCTTCTTGAAGGTCTGCAGATGGATTTCTCTCTTGTTGTTTGAAAATAGTGTAACCAGAACTTCTAAGGCAAAGCATTTAATGCGACAAGGAAGTCAGGTGCACAAAGTTATAAAGGGAATTTCAAACCCTCATTTGTCACCATGCACCAAAGAAGAATAGTTGGAGAACCCTTTTTTAGCAAAAATTTCAAAGGAGTGAAAGTCAAATTAGCAGCAAATTTTCCAGGTATTTCTTTTTATTATCAATTTCATACTTATTTTGTGATCAGTAGAACCCTGTTCGGTATGGAAAATGAAAAAAATTAAAGGAACGGTAATTTTGGATGAGTATAGTAGTCAAAAGGCTAGGTATGTAAGAAATTTGTTGTCACCCATCAAATTGAAGAAGCTTGGAGGAGTGAAACACAAGAATCTGGACATCTGGAATGAATTTCCTCATTTCATCAACACAGAGGTAGTCTGGTTTATCTTGAATAGATTGGATGGTGATATCCTTACTTTGGAAAAACCCTATCAAATTTCTAAGGATGTAATCAAAAATCTAACAGGTCTATTCAATGTTGGTGATGTCTCGAAAAAGAAATTGATTTTAAATGTTTAGGTCGAAGCCCTAACCAGTGTAAAAGGAGATCAGAGGGCGCTGATGATTACAATGATCAAAGACCCATTAACAAAGTATATTGCATATGGAATTTCATACAAGATATTCTTCAGAAATAGGGAAGGTACAACCTCTGCAGCACAGTCTATATTGCACACAAGATGATAATAGAAAATGAATACTTTCACCTATGTGGATTGATGAAGGATCATTTTTTGGAGAATGTGCAATTGATGAAAGATATAGATCATTCCTTCAGGTTTGGTACCCTAGCTATATGCATTATGATGTATTTCCTAAATTGCTTGCCTCAGAATGACAATGTGGTATGGAAGTAAAATATGTCGGTTTGCAAGCAAATTTTTGAGCATTACAATTCTTTTGAAAATGGTGAACAAGTTTATAAGAACTTCTCTGAAAATTGTTAGGAAAGTTTGGTATTCCTCTCCATGTGAAAAAAATTGAAATTGGATCATCCTCTGGTAAGTCGGAGAAAAAGCTAAAGAGAGAAAGAGAGTTGGTTGGTGATACTCCTTTGGTGCCTAAGTCAACAAAAGTTGAAGGAAAAGGTAAAAATTAGATAGTTGTGGATGTAGTCAATGAAGACTCTGAGGAATATACACCAAGAGATGAACCAAAACTAGTTGAACTGGTTGTGGTAATTGCAGAAGAAAGTGATGAAGAAGGTGATTTACTCAAAGCAAAGATATTGTAGATTGTTCAAGAAGAAGATGGAATGCAAAAGATAACTGACATATGGATAAATGATCCATCATATGAACAGGACCTCATTGAGGACACTCTAGGAAGATACTTTATGATAACAACATTGAATTAAAAGAGTTTGCATAATGTACTCCCAGAAGAATTTATTGAATGTATCAAGGAGGCTATGGACTCTATGTCTCGGGATAGAAAAGAGGAAGAAATAATCTCACATCTGAAGATGCAGTTTAGGCTATCTCTCACCAAACTGAAGAAGAAAATGAATGTACTAAGACAATGCATTGACTCAGTGAATAAGATCTTCAATTATTGTCTAAGGTGGTCTCATGTGGTTGGAAAATACAAGGACAAGTTGGAACAAATTGAGAATGAGCTTGTCAGAATCGAACAAGACTAAAATATGGTTCAAGACAAGGATGGAGAAGTTAAGAATAAGGTTCATGAGTTGCAAGTTGAGCATGCAAAGGTTCACTCTGCCAAAAACACTCTATTGGACACCTTTTGGAAAGTGAAGGACCTGACTAAAAGCAGATTAGAGAAAATGGTTGAAGTTATAAAGAAAGGAGAAAAGCTTGAAGAAGCCATTACTATTCCTGAATCCCTTATTCAGGTCATCAATAGAACATCAGAAAATAATAGTCTGATAATTGCTACTAGGATTGCAGTGGACTCTTGGAAGAAATTTCTCCCTGAAATGAAAGATAAGTATAAAATAATCTTCTGAATTTAGTAGCAGTTGCAATTTTTGTTTCAGAGAGGATGCAGTAAGGAAGAGTGCGGTAAATACTCTAAGGGGAAAAGAAAATTAGTGGAAGTTTTTATCATTGATGTCAAAGGGGGAGATAATGTAGTGAAAAATTCCTTGGCATCTAAAGGGGGAGCAGTGTTTTGTTGTGGTGCAATTTTTTTGTTGTGTTGTGAAGTTTTGAATTTTGGTTTCGACACTTAGTCATTTTTCATTAAGTTTTGCCATCAATGCCAAATGGGGAGATTGTTGGCATATGGCTTCTAGAGATTTTTTTTAGTGATAGTGTTGTCATTGATGGCAACTGGAGTCAATAGTGTGGTCTATAGTTTAGAAGCAGTTCCTACCAGCAAGGAAAGTAGAATACAATACTCTACCAGCAGAATGCATAAATAATAGAGTATCTGATTGGTAAGTTGATCTGGATACTTCAACAGATCATTATTTTGTTGTGTGGATCACTAAGGAAGCTTTTCAATCATGTATGCTATCTATTTGATAAGTTTTATGATATTAGATTGATCCATGTATGAGTTTGGAGATTCAGTAGAATGATTTATTGCTTATTTTATCATTATGGTCGACCTATTGTGTATGCCGCATTTCGGATGTATGAGGAGTATGTGTTTAACTATTTCTTATGTTCATAATTTTGGTTTGGGTCCCTACTATAGTCTAGCCAACTTGTGTGGGTACACATTAATTCTAATTGGTGATTGGAGCCGACTTGTGGAAGAGTATTATTTTGTTGCAAGCTGACATACATAAATAAAATTCTTGTTAGCAAATATATAAGTGAGATCAGTAATTCATTTTGCATGTGATGTATAAAGCAGTGAGAAGGTGTGTGTGCGAAAAAGTACAGAACAACTGCATGAGGTAATATCAGAGGATCTTTCAAGCAAATTTTGTTTATGCAGCAGAAGGTTTTTTTTGTAGGAGAGCAGAGCAGAAGTGCAAATTGGATAGAAGGTCCAGAATCCATTTCATGTGCTTCATTGGAACTGAATCCAGGCATTCAGAGATGATATTTTCTCAGTTCATATTTTGAATAGTTTTAATCCAAACTCTTTTGGATAGTGAGTCCTCTTTTGTATTTTGAGCAGTGAGCTCTAGGCAGTGTGCCTGAATGCAAGTGCATTTCCCTTTTTATCATACTTTTGATAGAGTATGCTTTGTGGATTACTCTCCACCATGGTTTTTCCCTTAACAGGGTTTCCACGTAAAAATCTTGGTATTATGGTGTTCACATTGTCTTATTAATGTGCATGCATGTTTCCTTCTATTTATTTGTTGTGGATGTTATTAAAGGTTAAATATTGTTGTTGATAGTTTAAGATCTGATTTGAGATTCAAATATTGTGGAACACTGATTCACCCCCCCTCCTCAGTGTTCCTAGTCTCCAACAAGAAAAAGTTGGAGGAAGCCAGCAAATTAAAAATTGACTGGATTTGTACGGGCCTGTCACTATTGTACGTTGGGCGGGCCTATCATCCTTTTACATGGACCTGTGGTCCTTGTACTTAAAGTAAGTGCAGCCCAAAAAAAATCTGCCCCATAACAATTTTAAAACCTTGAACTTTTTGAATAAAGCAATTTTATTTTATTTTTATTTCTAAAAGGAAATTTAATAAAAAAAAGGTTGATTATTAATTAATTTTATGCACTTTAAAAAAAAAATGATTTTCATGCCCTAGGGGTCATATGAAGGCCATATGACCCCTGGAGCAAAAAAAAATTCCTTAGAAGCTCCTGACACCAAATATAGGAAAATTTATAGTCAAAATTCATGGAATCGACCTCCTGAATCAAACGTCAAGGTTCTTTTTGTGCCAAAATGCACCAAAATTGCAACTACCCTCTGGATCTAAAAAAAAAAAGGCAACCTCTTCAAACCCTCATAGATCTGACCTCAAGAATCCAAACTAGACCAAAAAAAAATGAAAATTTAACTTTCTCAATAGCTTTGAATCCAATGGTGAGGTTATTTCTATGCAAAATGCACCAAAAAACACCCACCGCCAAAATTTGCAAAAAAGGAAAAGGAGATTCAGATTTGAAGCCTGTAACCCTTCTTGAAGAAAAAAGCTTCATAAAGATCGCAAAGGGGTTCATTGAATCCACACTCTGATACCATATTAGAATTGTGAAAACACGAACCACATGATCAAACAACAAACAAAGACACCTTCCACGCAAGAGATATGCAAACAATATATGTTATATTCCTCAACAAGAAAACGCTACAGAAGCAAGAGACTATAAAAAAGATATGAAATCTCGAGAGATAATTACAATGAGGGTTGAGTGCTATATAAGAGAAAAACCCTAAAAGCATAAAAGCACTCCTAAGTTTAGCTTAAGTGCATGAGAATAAATTAGACTAATAATTAATTAAAAATTAATTAATTATTAGCTAATGCATGATTACTCTAGCATCAGTTTTTGACAAAAAGCTAAGGCTTGATCCATATCGATTGGAAAAATAGTCGAGGCTTGATCCACCCTTCCCCTCTCTTTCTCTTCTCATTAATTTTGACATTGTATTCTTGTGTATCTTGTCTTGCTACTGCATGTTTAACATCTATTGCATGTGTCTCTTTTTTCATTTGTTCGTTTTCCATGAGATCTTAGATCTTGGGGGCTTGATCATCCTCTTTGACCTTTGTTGTCTTATCTTTACAAGGTTGTACAACTAGACCTCTCTTGACGCTTGTTTGACTACTTTAGTGTGAGTTTGAGTGTAGGGCTCATCCTTTCACTAAAGTGGGGGCTAAATGTAGTGTCGAAAAATGTACTCCTTTACATTTTCATGCTATGTTTGGGTCCCTTAATAAAGTGGACTTAATTAAGCCTCTAATTGGCCCTATTTTGCATCTATAAGCCTAATTAATTACAATTTATGAAAGGGGAACTATGATTTAATTATTGCAATTATCATTTTTAACATCTCAAAATGAATAGGTTCTGTAAATTTATGTCAAGACCCCATTCACCCTTGGGCGAATTGGTTCCCTTTAGTTGCTTATTTCAAATTTTAAATATGTTTTTGGTGGCCTTTTTATGATCCTAAATTCAAATTCAAATGTCGGCTTGTGATGTTTAATTCTAGGGAAATTAGAAAATTATCTATAAAAGCAAGGTCTTTTTATCAATCCAAATCCTAGAAGCATTCTATATTTTCAAGAGAGACTTCACAAGAGCTAAGATTATTGTCAAATGTGTTCAAAATTATATTTATCAAGCATTTGTTGCATCAATCAAGATCTCAAGCATCATGTCAAAGCTATCAAGCATCATGCATGTTTTTGGAGCTAACATTGTGATGTAGGTTTCAAGAATTCAAGTCAAATTTCAAGCATCAAGATTACATCATCAATCAAGCCACTTCATGCAAGATCAAGGCCTTGGAGAGACCTACTAATTCATATTCCTTCAAGGGTTTCAAAGCAAGGGTTTTGTGAGTTTTTTAACATAACACTTGTTCATTCATCATTCCTTTCATGTTTCACTATTTCAATTCAAGGTTTAATTACCTAAACAAGGTTTGACCAAGTCAAACCCTCATTCACCAAAAAAACAAACAATTTTTCCCTCTTGTGTGTTTTGTGGATCTTAGGTTGAAGAAGGATTGAATATCTATCAAAAGATAAAAATTGCAAAAGTTGTCAAGTTGTCATCAAGCCACAGAAACCCACTTTCAGAATTTATTTCTAAATTTTCAACTATAAAACCTAGAGGAATCGAGAGTGAAAACATAGGACTAGATGACTGTGAAAGAAATTTTTCAACCCCTATAGAAAGACCCATTTTCCCTTGGACGAAAGAGTCCCAGGAGGTCACTCAGCACAAACTTTTTATCATAAGTGCATAAAATCAATCCCTTCTCAGATCTGAAATTTCTTGTTGGATTCTGTCAAATTAAGGTTTAATTTAGAGGTTTCATGTGTTACATTGTGTCATTGCATTCATCTAGTATTTTTCTTTCATCTCCCAAAAGTTTTGTCCCATCTTATTTACCCTGTCCTAAGTCATGAGGAAAACAACAAGATCTCCACCAAGGTTGACTCACCTAAGGGTTGAAAGAAAATCTTGTTCTAGGGGATATCTTTTTTTCTAATGAACTAAGGAAGATAGGTGCATCGTAGCCCCCCTTTTGATATCATTATTAATCCACCTATTTTTCTATGTCTCACATACATACACACATATGTACATTGTAATGAAATAACTTGCACAATAGAAGGATATGATAGAAAATATGCTGAGAATACTTGATAATAACTAAAAATAACAAGACAATTCGAGTGGGGAAACCTCCAAATATCTCCAATGAGAACATAATTCAAAATATGATGATGAAATAAAACTCACAGCCTCCTATATATACATATGTATGCCTAAGATATCACCCAATCCGACTAAAATAACCTTATATAAGCCCAAGGCCGACCTAATCAACTAAATAACAATATAACAATGATAATATGACTTAATTAGGAGTTAAGATAGCCACAAGCCGACTATTCATAACCTGATGTACTCTAATATTAAGGGTGTAGCATGCCCCCCTCTTCAAATAAGCATTGTCCTCAATACTAGGAAATTTTGGATGATTTTGAATGAACTCTTCATCCTCCTATGTGGCATATTCAATTGGTAAATTATTCCATTAGATGAGATACTAAGTGAGTGTTCTGGTCCTTAGCTTCCTTGTGTATTTATGAAGAATGCATTCTAGTTCCAATATGATTCTACCTTCTTCATCAAGCTTTGGTAATATTGTTTGAGTAGGGATATTATTCCCAATTACCTTCTTCAAACAAGAAACATGAAAAAAAAGGTGTATCTTTATTGTTGATGGAAATTCCAACTTGTAGGCAACACTAGACATATATTTTGCATGATTTGATTTGGGCCATAATATTTTGGAGATAAATTGTTATTCTTTGGTTGTTGCTTCAGTGAAATTTTCTTGTAAGGTTGCAATCTCAAGAAAACCCAATCCCCAACTTCAAAACTTCTTTCACTACGGTGTTGGTTTTCCTATTGCTTCATTCGGTTTTGTGTCACAAATAGATTCCCTTTAAGTCATAAAAGTACTTGTTGATGATGAATCAGGTGGTACTCCATAGTGTGAACTCTTGGTAACACCTTTAATGATGATGTGATAGAAGTGTAAGGAAGTTAAGGTAGCAGAACAACTTCCTACACTAATCTTAAGAGGAGAAAAATGAAAAACTTTATAGATCTTTAATAGTTACAAAAACTTAAACACAAATAAACACAAATATCATGCATACCACAACACAAAGATTTATGTGGGAAAACCCTTTCGGGAGAAAAATGCAACACTCCAAAAGTTGCTCAATATATTATTCAGAAATCAAAAGATTACAATATGCTTGCAGAGAAAGCTTCTCACAGGAGTATCACCACCAGGGATCAAGATACAACATGACCACTATAAGACTCTCAAAATACACCCTCATCTAGACATACATCCTAGCCACTTATAAAAATCTTTCCAAAACGTTCTAGAATTAGGTTTTTACAAGGTCCTTTTTCATTTGACGTGTTAACGAAAAAAACCTTGACGTGTCAGCAGGAAAACCTTGACATGTTAACGAAATGTTTTTTTGAGGCGATACCTTGAACCCCACATCTTGCTATGAGTGTATAGTATTTGCATGATCAATCGCCACATACCAACATACATCGTATCAACAATAAATTGTATATAATTGCAAGGTTGAAACACATCTTCCCAAAAAATCTCCCACTTGTTGAACACCTTGCAAGAGCAACGTGAGGGTGTAACCATCATCTCTTTAATTGCTAGGGGCCGAAAGGCCCATAGTCTCTGAACACCATCTAAAATTCTCTGTGCTCATAGGCTTAGTTAAAGAATCAAAAAAAATCATCAAAGTCTCTACCTTAGCCAACTTCATCCTATCATCTTCAACCATATCTCTAACAAAATGATATCATACATCGATGTGCTTGATCCTGGTATGAAATGTCAAGTTCTTGGCTAGACATATTGCACTCTGACTATCACAATAAATTGTAATTGCACCTTGTTTTATTCCAATATCTAAACACAGTCTCTTAAGCCCAATGGCTTCTTTACAAGCATGAGTAGTTGTCATATACTCTGCTTCAATAGTGTACAAAGCAACCATAGCCTGTCACTTACTCACCCAACTAATTGCACCACCAAATAAAGTAAAAACATAAGCACTACTGTATTTTTTGCTAACATCACCTACCCAGTCTGAATCCACATAACCATGAATATCAAGGGTTTGTGCAAGATCAGGGGGGTCCAAAAAGTGGCGATGTGAAAAAAGACATTTTTAACTCGCCCAAAAACGTGAAATTTCCATTTTGAATTTTTATAGGCTTGGGTGGAAAGTACTAGTGTCAAACCTAATACCAACCTGAAACAGATATCTGTTAGAAACGGATATCTGTTTCAAAAAGGATATCCATTTCTAAATAGATATTTGTTTAGTTTAAGTTAGAATTTTTAATTTCGTCAGGTCTGAGCCCGACCAATTTTTTTATTTTATATATTATAATAATTTTTTAATATATATAACAATGTTTTTTAATATATTTATCATACAACATATGGAAATTAAATTAAAAAATATTATAATAATGTTTCTTTTTTAAACATTATTATAATGTTTGTTAATTTAATATTATATAATAATATATTATATTATTTTTATAATAATATATTATTTTATAATAATATGTTATTTTATAATAATATGTTATTTTATAATAATATGTTATTTTATAATAATATGTTATTTTATAATAATATGTTATTTTATAATAATATGTTATTTTATAATAATATGTTATTTTATAATAATATGTTATTTTATAATAATATGTTATTTTATAATAATATGTTATTTTATAATAATATGTTATTTTATAATAATATAATATTCTATAATAATATAATATTATATAATAATATAATATTCTATAATAATATAATATTATATTATAATATTATATTATATTATAATATAATATTATATTATAATATAATATATATATATATATGTGGATGATAAGACTAGAGGATGGAGGATAGAAGAAATGTTAGCATGGAGAAGATGGATATTAGCATGGAAAAGATGGATGTTTAGCATGGAGAAGGAAAAACAAGAAGATGAGACATCATACGGGAAATGATGAAAGACGGACTTTCATGCTTTTTATATGTATCATCATCGAGCATCAAAATTGTCGCAAATGGAGCACAAACACCATGGTATGACATAGACCAAGGTGTGCAAGGTGACCATTTGTGAGAGACAAGCAATCAAAAGATGAAGCCAAAAGACAAGGAATGCCCCAGCTCATACTAGGGACCCAATTATCCTAGTCTTTTTGCCAAGACAAACCACAGACAACAACTAAAGAAAGGAGGTCATGATCCATCATCGTTCCTCTAAATCCTTTTGTAAATCCTTGAGGTAACTAGTAACATGACCAAGAACCAATCGAAAGATAAGATAAATCCAGACCAACAAAGTGTTTACCAGAGAGACTGTATTTTCCAATAATATTGATAAGATTGTTTGATATGATTGATTAGGTTGACCAAGATGACCGAATTTGATGGATTGGTTGATAAGGATTCATTGATAAGTTGGCAAAGGTTGACCAGTTGACTTGATTAATTGCGTCTAGTTTTAGGAAGCACACATCTTGATTAAGGTGAGAATAATTGACCAAGATGACAAGATTGGTTGATTTGATAAAGTGTGATTGGTATGACCGATCGATGTGACGACACCTATTTTTAGGAAAGGAATGTCCTGTTTGAGGCAAATAAAACATCTGATAAAGTTGACAAGTGTTGAAAAAGCACCTACTTGCAAGAAAGACATATCCTACTTAAGGTGAATGACCAGATTGACCAAAGACAAAGTCTAATATCGGGAAGGACATATCCTGATAAAAGACAAAAGATAAGACCGAATGAGACAAATGACATAATGCCCCATTTCGAGACAAGGACAATGACCTGATCAATTGATTGATGATAAGATGATTGGTTGGTTGAAGATGAAAGATTGGTTGATTTGTTGGTTATGTTTTCCTATTGATTCATGATTTGGTTCAAATGATGATTGCTTATGGACAAAAATGAGACCTGAAAAACCCTAAAGGACTGACCTAGGGCCTCGGGAGCTCATCGATTGATGGCCTTGCCTATATTATACACATAGAGACCTCGTACTTTGACATGACTTGACCTTAATGTACTTGAAAAAGGACCAAACCTAAAAGGACTTACCTAATGTCTCAGGGGGCCATTGAAGATAAGCCTTACCTACATATCAAATGCACAAATACAACGTAGTTCGACCCTACTAACACAAATTGACTCAAACTTAGACTAAGACTCTGACTCTTATTTTGGATGTTTCGATGTTTTTGTATTTTTTGAAGTTTTACGATTTTTTTGGATTTTGATGTTTTATGATTTTTTTTGGATTTTGATATTTTATGATTTTTTTGGGATTTTGATGATTTTATAATTTTTTTGGATTTTGATGTTTTATGATTTTTTTTAGATTTTTGATGTTTTTTATGATTTTTTTGGATTTTTTATGTTTTTATGATTTTTTTGGATTTTGATGTTTTAAAAGGTTGATACCATGTGTTATTTCCCATGAAGACGTAAGTCAAGGAATTTCCCCCAGTCAGGTACAGGACCAATTTATTATGTGTGAGGGGAATCAACGGATGCAAAGGATGGTGATGAAAGCAAAGGATGCTAAATGTCAATGGTCTTCAAGAAATTTTATTATGGATGAATGAGACTTTTTTATGGATGATAACTATAAGAATCATGAAAAATGCATGTGAAAGATACCCACAATCAACCAGGTAGGCATGCACAAGGATCCAAGGACAAACATGATCTTTCCCCTAGTCAAGCTAAAAACCAATTGATAGGCGATGGTGATGATGACAACATTGCTTGATATGGGAAGGACACATCTTGCAACAATGTGAGGATTAGGAAAGAGATATCCCATTTATGATAATGCGACTAAAGGATCAAGGTCTATAGCATGGTTGGGAACAAAGCCAATCAATGTTTTGGATGATGCGCTAGATTGCATAGCAAGATTGTATGGATTAGGCTTGTTGCATTTGGAATGACTAACCTTTAGACTATATGGGATTATGAAGGGAACTTGGATAAGTGGATTAGAATCCTTAAACCAATGACAAGGGAAGACCAAGCCCAGTGATAGGTATGGAAGGATAATGGATTTTTTTTGGCAAAGGACAAGAGACATGAGGATTATTGGATGGAAGAATCATCATATGATCTCCAAGGACTATGTCGCATAGGAATAATTTGTTTTCTCTCAGGTATGGGTTTGGATAAATTCTATGAAGGCAATGACATGATATTTCATGGATAGTGTATGACCAAAGGATAGACATGTCAAGAATCTTCCCAAAGCATGATTTATGTTTGTGCCCCATTTCTTATCAAGATCAAGGTAGGTGGGAGAATGGATGAAAATGATATGGATTAGATAAATAGATGAAAACGTCATGAGAAAGGCATGGGAGATGAGACAACTTGCCCCCAAGTGTAATGGTCCACATAGATAATTGTTCTTACACATGACAACTATTTTCCAGGTTTTCATCATGGTACTTATCCAAAGTGCCATATAAATGGTTTTCACTATTAGATGAAATTTTTCTCTTTACTTTTTTTTCTCTTTCTTTTTCTTTTTTTTTTCCTTCTTTTTTCCTTTTTTTGATTTTTGATGCCACACAAGATGCATGTTTGCTAGGTTTTCATTAGGGTGATAATTTTTTATATTTTTTATATCAACTTGATGTTTTGTATGATCAATGATTATTTTGAATCCTTTGATGGTGTTGATGTAGATACTAGTGTCATGATATGCCAATAGTGACCTTTATGCAGTAATGGATCATAGCACTTGCATAAAACTGATCGATGTGATTGCGATCCTTTTTTATAATAGGATTTTCCTTATCGAAATACACACATCGTGATAGAGTTCCATGTGAGTCGTTATGATAAAGAGTTGCTACCAAGATGTGACGAATTTGTGAAGTAGGATTTTTAGACTTTAGGAGAGATGTAGGATTATGATGGATGATGGTAGGTATGGATGGACTATTTGGTGTTTTGGATGTAGCAATTTTTATTTTCCAAACTTGGGATGGTGGATAATGGAGTTTGGAATCTTGATTGGGATAGTGTTTGGAACCAACACTTTTATATGCCTGGTGTGATGACCATTTTGAAGGACATGGACATTTGTTATATAAGGGAGGCCTCTTTTCTTGTGGCTCCACATTTTGATTAGATATTGGAATTGAAATCTTTTCTTTACTTGATCCATTTTTCTTTGGGATCTATTTTAACTTTATTTGTCCACTTGGATTTTTGCATTCAATGGCCTTTGATATATGATTATGTGCTTTAGACTTGTAAGAATTTTGTTTTTGACACTTCCACTTGATGGGATTAATTATGTTGGAATGATGGTTTATGGTGTGGATGGAAAGAGTGTTGGTAGAAACCTTATGACAAGGACTACTCATGGCCCCCATTCTGATGTTTGTATTCGATAAGGTTTCCCCTAACATCGTTGAGGTATCACTAACATCATTTGATTTTTAGATTGAAGAATAGCCAAGACCTTGATGTCTAGGATTTGCATGAAACTCTATTGGTTCTAGAATGCCTTGCTCATGTAGGCTTATTCCTTTTCCTTGATATTGCATACTCTGAAAAATTCTATTTGCGATTGGGTATTTGTTGTATTGAAAGAAAGATGTTAACCCATCATTGTGTATGTGGAAATTGTTACATGGAATCCTCTCCTCTATGAGAAAGCCTAATTTGATAAAATTGGATGATCCTAGTTGATAAGATGTTTTGGCTTTATCATTTTTCATGCTTGTGTCTTCTTGGTCATTTGGGATGTCAATATGATCCATGGTAGCTTTTGCATCTTCTTCTTTGAATTGATCTATGGTAGCATGTTTATGTTCTTATTTGACTTTGATGGAGGAGCATCCTTGATTCTTTGCAATCCTGCATCAACCAAAAATATTTTCATTTCAATTTTGTTCTTGTTCAGTTCAAGTTGACAGATTCAGTGTTTCATCATCTTTGCTCACCGGACCCTACAGATCTACATTTTCATCATGGACATGTTCATTTCCCTTATTCCAAGATTTTAAAGTGATTGGATCTTTTTCTATAAATTTATCGCTACTGAATTAAGTGGCAGTTTCTAGAACAGAGCACCAAAGCAGTTTCAAGCCTAACAATTAGATTTGTCTCTTGTGGATCCTTCCCGTAACTTGCAAATCCTTGCGATGTATTTCGAATTGTTCCATGGAGTGTCCCCGACCTTAATTTTGGTCCACACTTCATCCTATGCACCTATCAAGGAGAAATTCAAATTTAAGGCCGACCTATTTCATGCACATGTTACATTTTCCTTCATCGGAGATTGTAATGATCTTTTCCTGACACAGAGGATTCTAGCTCTCTAGATATGATATAAAGCATTGTAATAGATCATTAGGATAGTAGCAGTTGATTAAGTAGATGTTGATGGTCCAAGTGGCACAGCAACATGCAAACAGAATATTGCTACTCTGTTTCTCCTAAAAGAGAAAGATGATCACATGGATATCTTAGCTCCCAAGGTCTATGTAGTTGGTTCTCAACTGTGTTGATGTCCCTCAGTGGTCAATGTAACAGTAATGTTCAAGGAGCCTGTTGGTGTTGAGCTTCTGGACTGTTGTGGGATCAAACATGAATTTAAACCTACTCTAACCAAGGGTTTTAAAAGAAACAACAAAAGATAGATCAAAGCTTTGAGACCAAAAAAAATGATACTTCATCTGAATTAACCAAACCTGTCACCTTCCAAGGAATTCCTAACTAAAACTGCAAAACAAAATTGACTTGTGACTAACAGTTTCTTTCATTCACAGTGTTGATTTCAACAGCAGATTGCAAGTTACCATTTAAACAAAACATAAAATCAAACTTCATTCCTTGAAAGCTTCTTAAATCAGATGATTAATTCAATACAAACACCATTCTGGAACACAACATGAAATAGATTTTAATCTGGTTGCTTCTACTGTTAATGAAACAGATAAACAACATTTACAAAACTGGCACAATCACCAGTGTACAAAAAATCTGTGATTTCAAATTGCTTCCATTTACACTAAGAAAACTGAAAGATACATTAGTCTTCTACTTAATCTAACTCCTAACTACCAGTCCCTCTCTACAAGTTCTGCTCCTATTTCTACTGACTACCAACTAGACATTCTCTAAAAGTTCTAACCTTAACCAAGAGGAAAGAATGCCATATATACAGAGTGCCCAGAAAAGAATGCGTTGGCCCCCTATTTTAGGGTTTTACAAAATAACTGCTTCCAGGAGAGTCGGCCCTCAGATATTTCTGAGAAGAGTTAATGTTGCATTCAATGTGAAGCCCTGTTGTCCATACTGATGAAGGATTTTTTCCCTCAGGAGAAGCCTATTAGATCTTTTGGTAGCTGCATCATTTACTCTCATGTCTCTGTGTCCATCTTTGAACTCCTTCACAGAGCTGCCTTGAATGCTCCAAAATATCACCATTAATACTGGCCTTCCTTTGCCAGTGGTTACTATAGTTGTCCCTATGAGTCATGGTTGTTTCTTTCCTTCGGCCCTCTTCGTGTCTAGACTTCTCTGGACATTGACTATCTTCTGGAAGCACCATCGGGCCTCCCTGTAGATCTTTGCGTTTCACCTGAGCCGATCCATCGCCTTTGGATCTCAAAAGGAATTCATGTCATTTACATCCTGTTGGTCTTTCATTCACAAGGATAGTCAATTAGTCAAAGGGACCGATGAGTCACTCTTTAGCTTCCTCTGATTGGTCGGTCGTACGCCACACAAGCTTCTTAGGCTGTAAAAGGTGATCCACAATGAATCCCATGTCAGTGAGACACCATCGGTGTCTCCCCGATGTGACTATATCATTTTTACCAACTATAGGAATGACACTAGATAGTCAGCAAGACGTTTCGACAGGTTGTGGGAGTCATACCAATGTCCTTCTTTATTTGTGAATCCACCGCTATCGGCAAGACCTAAGCACATCGACAAGAGGTCATGTCGAAGTCCTTCTTCATTTGGCAAGCCCATTCTGCATTGGTAAGACCCTTCCGGGTTGGTGAGACATCACAACAATGTCATCTCTTTCTGGCTTGGAGCTCCTATCGGTAAGAGTCCATCATATCGATGAGACTTTATACCGATCTCCTCTTTTCTCACCAAGCTCAAACTCCTTCCACCTCGGAAAGACTTTGATATGTCGATGAGACCTCTTCGCGAAGCCACTCTGTTCCATCGATACCGCTTTACTTCGGAAAGGGTTCACCCCGTCGGTGGAACATCTTGTCGAAGCCACCTTTCTCTTGGTGAGCTTCCTTCGTGTTGCTGAGACCTCCTTCGATCAATGAGACTTTTCACCGACCGAGGCTTCCTTCGTTGAGTGCTAACTTTCTCTGAGCTCCTCCTACCTTTTCGGTGAGACATACGCTAATTGGCCAAAGCTCCTGCCGAAGGAAAAATTATCACCAAGACTTACTCCTTCACTGAGAGTTCATTTGAGTTCAGGGAGAGCTTGTATGATCGGAAAGACTTCCTACCAACACCACACCCCATCCTTTGTCGCCGAGACATGACTTGTCAGGAAGACCTCCCAGGGAGGGCATTATCTTTTGGCAGTCCTATTTCATTTCGGCGAGACCCGATGCATTCACCAAGACCTTTTGGCGAAGAGAAAATCTCCTACCGATGGGAAATTCTTGGTCGTCGTGACCTCCCTAAGGTCTTTCCGATAGGAAACACAGACGCTTATCGACAGAATGCACTGGTAGTCGGCAAGACCTTGCAGATTTCTTGTCGGCTTTCTTCTTCAAGGAAAATTATGACCAACTGGACTGAGGAAAGCATTCCAACTGAGCCCCGTTGGAAAATATCATCATGTGTGCAATTCAATCCTGCAAAAGAAAGGTCTGTATTAGTCCCAAAGCATATGAAACATATTAAAATAAACTATTATGTTTCTTATGATTATTTCATTCAAGAAGAAAACCAACTCAAGCTGAGATAGAACCAGAATTAAATCAAATAGATCAAAAGTCAAAATTAGGAGGAAAACAAAAGAATCCCAAAGACCAAAATAGACAACTAAAAGGGAAAGAAGACAAAAGAAAAAGGGGGGACCTATTTTGTTCCAGAACAAAATGGGGTGGTTATGCAAGGCATAACAAATGGCGACTCAGCTGGGAAAGTGCTTTAACCATTTTCAAGAAGCTGAAGGATTCAACTACCTAGAACTCCTGGTTTATGAACATCACAACTCCAATTGGGTCAGTTTTAGCAAGCAAGGTTGAGCTAGAATCTCAAACGTAAGTCAACACTAGCCTTGAATCTATGTGTGTGCTTGATAGTGCATCATCCTTTCATAAAGTCTTCTTCATCTTTGAGACAACAATGTGCAAGATTTGAGCTACATGAATTGATTCCCCGGGCTGTTGTGCAATGATATCCTGGGCATTGCTCCGCTGTCGGCCAGGCATCCATAGCCCTGATGAAGATACCTCTAGTTTCCTCACAGCATTGCTCTATTTCCAGTCAGGTGTCCATAGCCCCAGTAGAGATACTGGAATCACCCATTAATATTGAATCCTTTTTCTTTAGATAATTCTCTTTCTTTTCTCCCCTTTTTTGTTTTCCCTTGGAGTTCTAGATATTTCATTTAGTTCTTTTTCAATATGTCAGATGTTTAACATCTGATCTGGGTTGAAAACTACCATGGGTCTCATAACAACACTTGGGAGATCGGATTTTTCACTCAAATCTTACAACACTATCACTCTAGGACAAATATACTGATACAAAGGAGATGGTCTTAATGATTTATGGCAGATTTAGAGGAGCTAATGAAAGCTATTTACTTTGCACCTTGTTTTCAAGACCTCCCACAACTCTTATTGACAACAAGCATGAAACAAATAGTTTAGGACAAAATCACCCAATCAGAAAGCTTGAAAATATCTAAACCACTTCTCTCCTAATGACCAGAGCATGCCTCAAATAACAACCGACCATTTAAGGATGGAAGGAACAGATAAACCCCAAAGAACAGAACAAACAGAAGCCAAACAACAAAGGAAACAAAAAGGATAGAAAGGAAGGACAAACAAGTAAACAACAAATTATTTACAAGCAGCCAGAATATTTACAAACAAAGAAACAAACTTTCTACAAACAAAAACAAAAGGAACAGAAAAAGGAAAACAACAGAACAAAAGAGAATTAACTAAACCAAGAAAACTAACACTAACTAATCCTAACCCTAAACTAACTCCAAAGCTAAGCTTTGCAAACACAAGACTGTAAAAATTTGTACATTGACCTGACTAATTTTTCATTATGTGCAACAATCTTAACTTACTAGGCACAGTTCTAAACCTAGCAAATTTATCTTTATACTTAGAAATATGAAGTTTATGGGCAATAATTCATTCTGAGGGCATAAAGCTTGAAATATTATCAGTTGTGGGTTCTCAGTTTTGTCATGATTTACCCACAAACACGTTTTCCTATCCCCAACACCATAATCAAACTAAAAATCATTAAAAGACAGAGGATAATGAAAGGACACTACCTGATTCTGAAGATTTCTAGTTACCAATGCAGACTTGCATTGTATAAACTCCTTCTCTCGAGGTCTTAGCTCATGGAACACCACTAAATCAAGATTCATCTTGCAGTTAGGATATTCACTCACCAGCATCTATGTATTCATCTCGGACACGGAGTCAAAAAATTTCTGAATTTCTTGAGATGAATTCTCACTTTCAACATTCTTTTGAAACATGTCATCCCCTAGGGTTTGAGAATCTGGCTCCAGCTTATCATTATTGATGTCAGGGATATTGGCACATGGTGAACAAGGATTTCCTTCAAACTCATTTGAATGCACAGAGTTAGAGTCAGGAAAGCTCTTTCTCAATTCAAATCCCTGCACATCATCAACAAGAACCTGCCATTCATCATCAAATTTATCAGTATTAAGATCAAATTGATTAGTGGATATTAAGCAAGGACTCTCTTCCAACAACACATTTAAGCAATTAGAACCAAAATCAAGAAAATACTCCCCAGTCTCATTCTCTTCGTTATATTGAAGAGATTCGACATCTGAGATAACCTCTTGGTTGCTTTCTTGGCATTCCTCTGCTTCATTCAAATGTAATATGTCATGAATTTCCTCAAGGAGCACTTGACTGATCTGCACATCTACTTGAACTTCTCCCCTTAAAATTTCATTTTGGAATTTAAGTCCTTGACTTTGACCACCAAATTCATTGGCAATCTTGTCTTGAAGCATGTTGTTTGTTCCACTCCGTCCACTACTTAAATCAGCAGATTCATCTTCTTGTGTTAACCCATCAAAGTGTGTTTCTTCTTCATCCATCATCATGAAAGAATCTATGAATGCATCGATGAATCCATTCTCCACTTCTATCAAGTCATTTTCATGTGTGCTAGTTGTTTCATCCTCTTCATTGATGGGATACGTACTCCAAGGATCTTCCATAAGTATTCCTTCAATAGTGATCATTTGCTTGAAATACAACTCCATCCTTCCTAGGAAGACATGGCAATCCATCTGAGAGTGTTGATCAGATGTATCCTACATCCACTTGGCCCAACAAGTTCTGATAGTTTCATACCTCCCAGATCCTCTAATTTCTCCCTTATTCAATTTTGCATACGAGGGATATCAATCCAACATGAACCATGTTCTTGTATCCACTCCTCATCACCCTGATCGTGATCTTGATTAGGAGAGCTGTCTGGTGAGAATGATTGCACTTGGGTAGGGACGATGGGTGAAGTAGCATAAGGCTGTAGATGATGGTAGTTTGCAAGCACAATAGGATTATAAGCCTAAGTTTGGCTATCTGAACTCCTAGTGTCGCCTCCAAATTGTGCCAATAAGAGAGCTTTGTTCAATGCCTCATGCAAGGATGTAGCCTCACCACAACATCTGATTTTGGTTGCAAATGAAAGGTTTAAACCCCAATAGTAATGTTCTATCAGCAAATAATCATCAACAACCAAATCTAAAGATTGAACCCTTTGATACATGAACAAAAATCTGTGATTAAATTGATAAATGGGTTCCGATGGTATCCTTTTTGTGGTTGCAAACTCATGTAATGGGTGTAGAGAATGAGGATCAAACTGATCTAAGAATAATATTTCTAGTTCTATCCATGAATAAATAGATTCTAGTGGCAGATTATCATACCATTGCCTTGTTGTACCTCAAAGTGTTTTGACAAATAACTGGCAGATGATATCTTGATGCTGAATGTGGAGAAAAATGAAAATGCACCTACAAGTTTCAACATGTTCAAAAGCATTTTTCCCATTGTTAGAAAAAATAAAGGAAGCCTATCATACAGATGACCAGGGATTTCATGGACAAATCCTGGTGTATACAAAGGGCTACCCATTAGAGCTAGGTTTTCCAAGACCTGACCCAATC
Source organism: Sequoia sempervirens (assembly GCA_007258455.2). Classification (NCBI taxonomy): domain Eukaryota; kingdom Viridiplantae; phylum Streptophyta; class Pinopsida; order Cupressales; family Cupressaceae; genus Sequoia; species Sequoia sempervirens. The sequence goes on from VDFB02105785.1 coordinate 261,363,156, forward strand.
CAACTCACAACAATCCAAAAATTGCTCAAGGGGGGCCCTCCTTCTAGCGCCAGTTCCTGTTGATGGTCCATGTGGCATAGCAACATGCAAAAAGAATATTGCTACTCTATTTCTCCTAAAAGAGAAATATGATAACATGGATATCTTAGCTCCCAAGGTCTATGTAGTTGGTTCTCAACTGTGCCGATGTCCCTCAGTGGTCAATGTAACAGTAATGTTTAAGGGGCCTGTTGGTGTTGAGCTTCTGGACTATTGTGGGATCAAACATGAATTTAAACCTACTCTAACCAAGGGTTTTAAAAGAAACAACAAAATATAGATCAGAGCTTTGAGACAAAAAAGAATGATACTTCATCTGAATTAACCAGACCTGTCACCTTCCAAGGAATTCCTAACTAAAACTGCAAAACAAAATTGACTTGTGACTAACACAGTTTCTTTCATTCACAGTGTTGATTTCAATAGTAGATTGCAAGTTACCATTTAAACAAAACATAAAATCAAACTTCATTCCTTGAAAGCTTCTTAAATCAGATGATTAATTTAATACAAACACCATTCTAGAACACAACATGAAATAGATTTTAATGTGGTTGCTTCTACTGTTAATGAAACAGATAAGCAACATTTACAAAACTGGCACAATCACTAGTGTATAGAAAATTTGTGATTTCAAATTGCTTCCATTTACACTAAGAAAACTGAAAGATACATTAGTCTTCTACTTAATCTAACTCCTAACTACCAGTCCCTCTCTACAAGTTCTGCTCCTATTTCTACTGACTACCAACTAGACGTTCTCTAAAAGTTCTAACCTTAACCAAGAGGCAAGAATGCCATAAATAGAAAGTGCCCAAAAATGAATGTGTTGGCCCCCTGTTTTAGGGTTTTACAAAATAACTGCTTCCAGGAGAGTCGGCCCTCAGATCTTTCTGAGAAGATTTAATGTTGCATTCAATGTGAAGCCCTACTATCCATGCTGATGAAGGATTTTTTCCCTCAAGAGAAGCCTTTTAGATCTTTAGGTAGCTACAACATTTACTCTCCTATCTCTGTGTTCGTCTTTGAACTCCTTCACAGAGCTACCTTGAATGCTCCAAAATATCACCATTAATACTTGCCTACCTCTGCTAGTGGTTACTACAGTTGTCCCTATGAGTCATGGTTGTTTCTTTCCTTTGGCCCTCTTCGTGTCTAGACTTCTCTGGACATTGACTATCTTCTGGAAGCACCATCAGGCCTCCCTGTAGATCTTTGCGTTTACATCCTATTGGTCTTTCATTCACAAGGATAGTCAATCGGTCAAAGGGACCAATGAGTCACTCTTTAGCTTCCTCTGATTGGTCAGGCGTATGCCACACGAGCTTCTTAGGTGGTCAAAGGTGATCCACAATGAATTGCATGTCGGTGAGACACCATCGGTGTCTCCCCGATGAGACTATATCATTTTTACCAACTATCGGCATGACACTAGACAGTCGGCAAGACGTTTCGGTGGGCTGTAGGAGTCATACCGATGTCCTTTATTTGTGAATCCACCACTATCAGCAAGACCTAAGCACATCGGCAAGAGGTCATGTCGAAGTCCTTCATTTAGCGAGCCCATTCTGCATTGGTAAGAACCTTTCGGGTCGGTGAGACATCATAGCGATCTCATCTCTTTCTGGCTTGGAGCTCCTATCAACAAGAGTCCATCATATCGATGAGACTTTATACCGATCTCCTCTTTTCTCACCGAGCTCAAACTCCTTCCACCTCAGCAAGACTTCGTTATGTCAGCGAGACCTCTTGGTGAAGCCACTCTGTTCCGCCAATACCGCTTTACTTCGGCAAGGGTTCACCCCGTCGGTGGAACATCTTGCCAAAGCCACCTTTCTCTCGGCGAGCTTCCTTCATGTCACTGAGACCTCCTTCGGTCGGTGATACTTTTCACCAACTGAGGCTTCCTTCGCCGAGCGCTAACTTTCTCCAAGCTCCTCCTACCTTTTTGGTGAGACATACGCTAATCGGCCAAAACTCCTGCCAAAGGAAAAATTATCGCTAAGACTTACTCCTTCGCTGAGAGTTCATTTGAGTTTGGGGAGAGCTTGTATGATCGGAAAGACTTCCTGTCGACACCACACCCCATCCTTTGTCGCCGAGACTTGACTTGTCAGGAAGACCTCCCAAGGAGGGCATTATCTTTTGGGGGTCCTATTTCATTTCGGCGAGACCCGATGCATTCACCGAGACCTTTTGGCAAAGAGAAAATCTCCTACCGATGGGAAACTCTTGGTCGTTGTGACCTCCTTGAGGTCTTGCCGATAGGTAACAAAGATGCTTATCAATAGAATGCACTGGTAGTCAGCAAGACCTTGCAGATGTCTTGTCGACTTTCTTCTTCAAGAAAAATTATGACCAACTGGACTGAGGAAAGCATTCCAACTGAGCCCCGTTGGCAAATATCATCATGTGTGCGATTCAATCCTACAAAAGAAAGGTTTGTATTAATCCCAAAGCATATGAAACATATTAAAATAAACTATTCTGTTGCTTATGATTATTTCATTCAAGAAGAAAACCAACTCAAGCTGAGACAGAACCATAATTAAATCAGATAGATCAAAAGTCAAAATTAGGAGGAAAACAAAAGAATCCCAAAGACCAAAATAGACAACTAAAAGGGAAAGAAGACAAAAGAAAAAGGGGGGACCTATTTTGTTCCAGAACAAAATGGGGTGGTTATGCAAGGCATAACAGTAGATTAGGTAGAAGAATATTGAATTCAATATCTAATATTTCAGCTCGTATTAAGGAGCATATAGGAATACTATATTTTGGAGCATGTTGTATCAGGCCTATGAGCCTAATCTATGAACCCGAATGTTGTCGGCTAATTGTAACTGAAATTTCTGGTAATGTGAATGTTTGAATTTGCATTTTCCTCCATATCTTGTGTGGCTTTTGTTGTGTAACTCTTGTTGCATGGTCCAAACTATTCTCTTTGAGGACCCTCCTACCGTTACTGCACTAGATTGGTATTAGAGAGAGATTCGTTCCGTGAGAGATCATAAGAGTTTGTGGAATCCTGTTGAAGATTTTTTGTGGGGTGGTAGACTGAGGATCTGATCTATAGCTGCAAACAACTTGTGTAAAGATGGAAGGAAGAAGAAATGGTAGAGGAAATGGAGCGAACGAAAATGCAAACCCAGCTATAATGGAGTTGTTGAGAGGAATTGCAGCTAGATTAGATGCAGTTGAAACAGCCTAGAGGAGAGTTCGACCAGTTGATGATGTGAGTGATGAAGAGGTAGAAGCATAGGGAGAAAGGGAGAGAGAAGATCAACCTGGCCTGGATCAGGGAGAAGAGAGGTTCATAAGAGCCCTAACCAGAGTAAATACTAAACCACATTTCAATCCATTGGATTATAGTAGTAAGTTGGATTCGGATGAATTACTTGATTGGATAATGGAGATGGAGAAGTATTTTTATTTTTAAGGTACCGCCGAACACAAGAAGGTGAAATTTGCTTGTACAAAGTTGAAAGGACATGCATTCCTTTAGTGGGAACATTTGCAGACAAATAGGTAAAGAAGAGGAAAGGAGAAGATAAAATCATGGGATAGGATGATGAATAAGTTAAAGATGAAGTTTATGCCTGCATACTATTAGATCAATTTTTTCTGGAAGTTGTAGAATTTGAAGCAGAAGGAGTCAAGTGTGACAGAGTATATTGAGGAGTTCTACGTGTTGAATATCATATCCAGACATTCATAGGATGAGATTGAGCAAGTAGCCAGATATGTGAATGGCTTGAGGGCATCTATATAGGATGAGAATAGTTTGATCAAGTTGCTAAATGTGGAGGAGGCATATCAATGTGCCCTAAAAGCGGAAGAGAATTTGAATAAAAGACATGAGCAGAGATAGAGAGGAAGAGGAAAAAGATTTTAGAGAGGAAGAACTTTTACCAGAGGATGAAAGGGATCTTTTGCATATCAGAGTAAAGATAAGGAAGTCAATAAGAATGATAATTTGTACCATAGAGATGATGGAAACTCTTATCGAAGAGGAGGATATGGTGGTTACCAGAATGAGGGTTATAGAAAAGATGATAGAAGACAGGAGAAAAGAGTATTCAAGGGAAAAATATTTAAGTGTAGTGGAGAAGGACATAGATCATTTGAATGTAATCAGGGAGAGACAAGAAGGATAGAGAATTGTAGAAGAACAACCTTGTTGAGGAGGATCATGTTATATCATCTAATAAACTGGAAGAGGGAGAAGTGTTGGTGAATAGAAGAGTATTGTTTCAAAGTGATATGGATCAGGAACCGTTGCAGAGAAAGAATTTGTTCTGATCTAGATGCAAGGTAGTTGGTAAATGTTGCAGAGTGATTATTGACAGTGGAAGCTTTGAGAACCTAGTTTCTAAAGAAATGGTGACCAAATTGAAGCTGGAAAGATTGAAACACCCGAAGCCCTATCAGATAGCATGGATTCAATATGAGCATAAGATGCTGGTAAGTGAACAATGTTTGGTAAAGTTGAAGATAGGAAATTATCATGATGAAGTTTTGTGTGATATCATGCCTATGGATGTATGCCATGTTTTTTTGGGAAGGCCTTGGTAGTATGATAGATAGGCTATTCATGATGGAAAGAACACATAGACCATTGTTGCTAATGGGATGAAGCAAACTTTGTTGCCATTGGAGGATGTTCCTAAAGTTGAGATTTGTATGAATGCTAGAATTTTTATCGTTGATGGAAGGAGATTTTTGGATGGACTAAGACATGCAAACATTTTCTATACCTTGGTTCCTAAGAAGGCTAAAGACTTGAAGCATGTGGAAGAACAACTAGAGGAGATAAAGGAGTTGATGGTAGAATATTAAGATATCATTTCAGATAATGTGTCTGATGGATTGCCACCTGTGAGGAGTATTAGTCATTGCATGGATCTGATTCCTGGAGCTAGTTTTCCTAATAAAGTAGCACACTGGATGACACCAACAAAGAATGAAGAGTTGAATAGACAAGTGCAAGAGTTGTTGAGGAAGGGTTTAATCAGAGAAAGCTTAAGTCCTTATGTAGTACTTAGTGTGCTAGCACCTAAGAAGGATGGAGAATGGAGGATGTGTACAGACTCTAGAGCCATAAACAAAATCAAAGTGAAGTATAGATTTCCTTTGCCCCAGATGAATGACATTATGGATTGTTTGAGTGGAGCTAAATACTTTACAAAGATAGATTTGAAGAGTGGATATCATCATATCAGAATCAAAGAACGGGATGAGTGGAAGACAGCATTCAAGATAAATGAAGGATTGTTTGAGTGGTCAGTGATGCCTTTTGGACTAACAAATGCACCGAGTACTTTCATGAGGCTAATGAATGAGGTATTGAAGAAATTCTTGGGTAAGTTTGTGATTGTCTATTTGGATGACATCTTTATTTTCAATAAGACTAGAGAAGAACATTTGTTGCATATTAGACAAGTTTTGCAGATGTTGAGAGAAGAGCGGTTGTTGATAAACATTAAGAAGTGTAGTTTCATGAAGGAAGAGTTGGTATATCTAGGATTTGTAATATCTGTGGATGTATTAGAGATGGATCCTAAGAAGGTAAGAGCAATTTTTGAATGGCATATGGAAAGAATTGGAGAGGTAAGATCGTTTCATGGATTGGCTAGTTTCTACCAGAAGTTCATTAGGAATTTTTGTTATATTTGTAGTCCTATGACAGAAACAATGAGAGGGGATAAGAAGGATTTTAGGTGGACATCTGGAGTAGACCGTAGTTTTGAGTTGTTAAAATAGAAGGTGATTGAACATCCTGTGTTGGCTTTACTGAACTTTAGTAAGGTATTTCAGGTAGACTGTGATGCAAGTGGAAATACAATTGGAGTAGTATTAAGTCAAGAAGGAAGACTAGTAGCTTATTTCAGTGAGAAATTGAATTATGTGAGGAGAAGGTATTCATTGTATGACCAGGAGTTTTATGCCATAGTTCAAGCCTTGAAGAAGTGGAGACGTTACTTGTTTCTTAAGGAGTTTGTGTTGTATACAGATCATCAGGCTTTGCAGTATTTGAACAGTCAAGGTAAGTTGAATCAGAGACACGTGAGATGGGTGGAATTCTTGCAAAGTTATACTTTTGTTTTGAAACACGGGAGTGGAAAGTCAAATAGAGTTGCAGATGCTTTGAGTAGGAGAAGGAATTTACTGGAAGAGATGAGAGTGTAGGTATTAGGTTTTGATGAATTGAAGAACTTGTATGAGGAAGACCTAGATTTTGCAGAACCTTGGAGAGCTTGTAAAGAACCATTATTGGAGGACAGGAGTCAGTGGTTGGATTATTTCATTCAGGAGGATAAGTTGTTCAAAGGGAATCAGTTGTGTATACCTGAGAGTTCAATGAGGGATAGCTTGGTGAAGGAAAAACATAGTGGAGGATTATAAAGACACTTTGGAATTGATAAGACAATAGCATTGGTAAGTGAGAATTAATTTTGGCCACAGATTCATAAGGATGTTAGGAAATTTGTGCAGAGTTATAGAGTTTTTCAAGTTGCAAAAGGGACTAGTCAGAATGTTGGATTGTATAAGCCTTTGATAGTTCCAGAGAGACCTTGGGAGGATATCAGCATGGATTGCATACTTGGCTTGTCGAAGACACAAAGCAGTAATGATTCTATATTTGTGGTAGCGGATAAATTTTCTAAAATGGCACATTTCATACCTTGTAAGAAGATAATAGATGCAGTACATGTAGTAGACTTTTTTTTCAAGGAAGTGGTCAGATTGCATGGATTACCTAGGAGTATTGTTTCAGATAGAGATACAAAGTTTGTTGGTTACTTTTGGAGGACACTTAGGAATAAGTTAAAGACAAATTTAAAGTTCAATTCTACTTTGCATCCATAGACTGATGGACAAATAGAGGTAGTAAACAAGAGTTTGGGGAATTTTCTGAGATGTTTGGTTGGGGAGAAGACAAGAAGTTGGGATTTAGACCTTGAACAAGCAGAGTTTACTTACAATAACTCAGTGAACAAGAGTACCGGAAAGAAACCTTTTGAGATTGTTACTAGAGTTCATCCTAGAGGTATATCAAAGTTGTGAGACATCAACAAGGAAGATAAAAGGAGTGCAGAAGTAGAGGAATTTGCAGAACATATGAAGAAAGTGCATACTCAAGTAAAGCAACAATTGGAAGATATGAACCAGAAGTATAAGGAGCGAGCAGATGAAAAGAGGAGACATAAGGAATTTGAAGTTGGAGATGAAGTGATAGTGTATTTGAGGAAGGAAATATTTCCAGTTGACACATACAATAAGCTCATGATGAGGAAGTTTGGACCCTATAGGATTTTGAAGAAATTTGATTTAGGAAATGCATATGAAGTAGAGTTACCAGATGTCATGGGTGTATCACCTATATTCAACATTGCAGATCTACATCAGTACCATGAAGTAGAATTCAGTGAAGATAGTAAAGAAAAATTGGAGAAACAATTTCCTAAACAACAATCAGATGAGATAGAAGAGATTTTGGATATCAGAGATGGGATGAAAATGCTTGGAAGATAGTACAAAGAGTATCTTGTGAAGTGGAAAGGTGGACCAGTAGAGGATTCTTCTAGGATTTCTTAGGCTGAGGCAGACTGTATTGGTTTTCCTTTAGCCCCTACACGGTGAGGGACTCACTTTTCAAATAACCTCAGATGTATGATGTAGGAGCATCCTTGGTTCTTTGCAATCTTGCATCAGCCAAAAATATTTTCATTTCAATTTTGTTCTTGTTTAGTTCTTGTTCAGTTCAAGTTGGTAGATTCAATGTTTCATCATGTTTGCTCACTGAACCCTGCGAATCTATTTTTTCATCGTGGACATGTTCATTTCCCTTATTCCAAGATTTCAAAGAGATTGAATATTTTTCTGGAAAGTTATCACTTTTGGATTAAGTGGTAGTTTCTAGAATAGAACACCGAAGTAGTTTCGAGCCTAATGGTTAGATTTGTCTCTTGTGGATCCTTCCTATAACATGAAGATCCTTGCGGTGTGTTTTGAATTGTTTCGTGGAGTGTTCCCAACCTTAATTTTGGTCCACACTTCATCCTATGCACCTGTCGAGGAGAAATTAAAATTTAAGATCGACCTATTTCATGCAAACATTACATTTTCCTTCATCGGAGATTGTAATGATCTTTGGCTGACACAGAGGATTCTAGCTCTCAGGATATGATATAAAGCATTATAACAGATCATTAGGACAGTAGAAGTTGATTAATTAGATTAGGTAGAATAATATTGGATTCGATATGTAATTTTTCAACTCGTATTAAGGAGCATATAGGAATATTGTATTTTGGAGCATGTTGTATCAGGCCTGTGAGCCCAATCTGTGAACCCGGATGTTGTCGACTGATTGTAATTGAAATTTCTAGTAATGTGAATGTTTGAATCTGCATTTTCCTCCATATCATGTGTGGCTTCTATTGTGTAACTCTTGCTACACGGTCTGGACTGTTCTCTTTGAGGACCCTCCTATCGTGACTGCACTAGACTTGATCCATGTCATTTGTTTGATTATCTATATGTCCAAAGGAGGAAAGTGTCTCATTTTGGGAAATGGAGGTATTTGGAGTTGGATAGGATCAACTTCAAATGTTTTATTATGGATGGTATAAAGGTCAATGAGAGGATCATTTTGGATTTCTTGTTCAATGGTAGTATTTTGATCAAAGATAGGTTTATCTTGGATGACATGATTGGGAATTGGATCTTGATTAGAGATTGTACTATTTTGGATATCATGAGCATCTATACGTGATTTTTGCGTAACTTGATCTAGATTTATCCCAAGGTTTAGGCAATGGAATGTGATTTTGGACAATGATGAGATTTTCTTTTATAGACTCATGATTTTGACATGGCAATAATGGAGTTTCAATAGCTAGGTATTTTTTGGTATTGGTAAGTGATGGAGGACATGATGGTAATAAATGGTTCTAGATGGTGTAGGATTAGCAATGTGATTAGATTTCCTAACTTTGTTTTCATTTAGGAGTCAAACAAGTTCCTTTGCTAGTTTTCCTTGGAGAGCATTAACTAATGTACTTTTATTGGATGGTATTCTACTTTGAGATGGATTGGATGATGGATTAGGATAAGATGTAGAGGACTGGAATGGATTAGTGGATGATGGATTAGGATAAGATGTGGAGTATAGGAATGGACTAGTGGAAGGTTGGTTTCTCTTGTCAAGGTTAGGATAAAGATTATTAATGGATGTTTGATGGGGATTAATGGCATGGATTGTGTTAATTGGTTCTTGATAAGGAGGATAGACGTGTGGAGGACTAAAGCTTATGGATTATTGGTAAGATGGGTAGATGGATGGTTGACTCGAGACTTTGGGCGATTGATATTGATGATTGAGGATGGATTGGTATTTAGCTTGACTAGGAAGAAGATCAAGGTAAAGTGAAGACATGGTCATGAATTTGGATTAGGATGGATAAGGAAAACTTAATGAGGACTATACAAAACTTGTGACCTTTGGATGACAATGCAAGGTGCCAATGCAAAATGGGTATGAAAATAAACTATTTTTTTGTGATTTTTGGGATATAAAGATGCACCTAAGACCAATATTGATGCAAGAGCATCTTTGGTTCTTGGCAATCTTGCATCAACCAAAAATATTTTCCTTTCAGTTTTGTTCTTGTTTTGTTCTTTCTTAGTTCATGTTGGTGGATTCATCACCTTTACTCACCTGACCCTGTGGATCTCTACATACATCATGGACATGTTCATTTTCCTTGTTCCAAGATTTGGGCGTGATTGGATCTTTTCTGGCAAGAATTCTTGGCAGTTTCTTGAACTGCTACCAGAATAGTTTTCAAGCCTAACAGCTAATCTAATCATTCATGGATCGTTCCCATGACCTGCGGATCTTAACGGTGTGATTTTAAATGTTCCTTGGAGTGTCCTCAACCTTTCATATAGGTCCACACTTCGTCTTATGCACCTATTGATGGAGTAATTCAATTTGAGGCCGACCTATTCATGTGCACGTTACATTTTCTTTCCTTGGAGAATGTGATGATATTTGGCCAATGCGGATGTTTCTAGAATTCCAGATATAGTATAAAGCTTGTAATTGATCATTAGAATAGAGTAGTGAATAGTGAAGAATAGAAAGATAAGTCTGGATTAGATCTGTAAGATTGCAGCTCACATATAGGAGCATATTGGAATATTGTATTCCCGAACATGTTGTATCAGGCATGTGAGCCAAATCTGTAAGCCCGGATGTTGTCGGTCGAATGTAACTGAGATAATTGTTAATGAATATATGTCCATCTGCATTTTCCTCCATATTTGGTGTTTCTTTCATTGTGTTACTCTCGTTGCACGTTCTAGACTTTTCTCCTTGACGACCCTCCTACCGTGATTGTGCCAGATTGGTATCAGAGCAAGCTTCGATCTGTGCGAGGTCGACAGAATTTTTAGAGTCCTATAAAAGATTTGTTGTGGGGTGGTGGATTTTGGATCTAACCTGCAGCAGTAGAGGATTGTTGTAAAGATGGCTGGAAGAAGAAATGTTAGAGGAAATGGAGCATGTGTAAATGCATATCAAGCTATAATGGAGATGCTAAGAGGAATTTCTACTAGATTAGATGCAGTTGAAATGGCCCAGAGAAGAGGTCGACCAGTTGATGATGTGAGTGATGAAGAAGTAGAAGTGCAGGAAGAAAGAGGAAGAGATGAACAACTTGGCCTAGATCAGGGAGAAGAAAGGTTCATAAGAGCCCTAACTAGAGAAAATATGAAGCCACATTTCAATCCACTAGACTATAATGGTAAGTTGGATTCAGATGTATTGTTAGATTGGATCACAAAGATGGAAAAGTTTTTTTTATGAATAGGAAGCTATCTATATTAATTTAAAGATAAAGATACATATTCACAAAAAAATGATGGGTGGTAAAAAGGCACACCCCAAGAGTCAAATGGGCAGCGCCTAGAAAAACCAACAAATCACATGGGCCAAGCCCAGAAGTCCAAAATTACAAAGTAAATAAAAAGGCCATTAAGTGGCCAAAACAATGCCAGTAGAGTCAGGAGGGTCTCTCTCATTCATATTTTTCCCCCATACATCAGCGAGGTCTAGAGTGACATCAAGAGGAGGACCCCAACCATCATCAACATTTTTTTCTCTTTATCTTCATCCTCGCACCAGGGCGAGATTGCAAGTGCCAAACGTGGAAAAATTTTACCAATGGTTGGCCAACTAGAGCTAGAAGCAGGAGGGTCATCAGAGGGCCACCTAGAACCACCATCATGGCTCCCTAAAGCACCGTCAGAAGGCCACCCCTCGCTATCCCACGGCGGAGGAGAGCAATTTCATTGAGGAGTGCGAGAATCCCATGGAAGCAGAGGCTGGGAGTAGGGATGTGCAAAGCCACCCTATTGATTGCCCCTAGAGGGTGACCAGCTGTGGGAAGAGGTAGGCGAAGCAGAGACCTGAGCAATAGTACAAGGGGCATTACCCCAGTGATCCAAGAGAACCTGAAGGTGAGCAACTTCAAATGCAACTTTGTTAGCTTGCACCTAAACCTGTAGAAGCACATTAGAACAAATGATAGCTTTAGCATACAAAGATACATGAATATCCATTTGAATATGTGAAAAAATGAAAGCATTCCTATCTTTCCAAATATTGAAGAGAATTTCCACTCTGAAAGTGTGCCAAAGCTGGGTGAATTTTGTAGGAAATCTAGGAGAATCTCCTAGCAGCACCATATGCCAGGAGAAAGGCTTTGGCCTAAAGGGCCAAAAATTGTCATGAATCCAAGTCCAAATCTTTTGGGCTCTAGGAAAAAATGAGAAAAGATGCTTAGAAATCTCAGCTTGCCCACAAAAAGGGAAACGAGGGTCTTGGACCCCCAGGTGAACAAGCCGAGAACCCACAGGAAAGCCTTGGAAAAGAATACACCACAAAAAGTGGGCAAGTTTTGGCTCAACACTTGCACACCAAGTGGTAGCAAATCTTTTACGCTAGACATGAGTGGGAGATTGAAGAAGCCACCTTTGGTTCAAACTCTGAATCATAGGAAAATGTGGTGAAAGCCACCTATAACCAAGCCAAGGCTTGTAATTCCTGAAAGGGGTGTCTGGATACCACTTTCAGTCTTTCCACCAAGATTTGGTCCCACGAATTCCAACCTTATGAAGCATTTCAGCAGGAATAGCATTCACCAAACCATCATAAGTAGCACGGTCCTGGTTATGAAGCCTGTACTAGGCATGAAAAACTTCCCATGGCATAATACGCATGTTGGGTCTATGAAATATATGTTGCAGAGTCTAGATACCCTTTTTGTGAAACCTGAGCACCTTAAGCCAAGGCGACTTAGCCAACGACTGACCATTACAAGCAAAAAGAGGCGACCACCAAATATTATGCTAGTTAAGAGAGCCCATCTTGAAAACCAGAGCCAGCCCAACGGAGCTAGGGTTTGACAGCCTCCCAAACTCACTAGATACTTTTGGCCACAAATGTCCCAACAATCTGGACTGGTTCTTCCATGACCAAAAGGGTTTGAAATCCAATCCCCTTCCAATCAAGTCTACGGATAGGGAAGCCAGATTGAATACCATGTCTGAGAAATTTTCCAGGCCTCGTCCCCAGTAAGGGCATGAATAATCCATTTAACACATAGAGAAGTCCATTGCCATTGAGTGGACAACAACCCAAGACCCCCCGAGTCTCTGGGAAGGCAGTAGAATTCCCAAGCCACATAGTGAAACCCTCTATGAGACTCAGAGGAGGCCCAAATAAAGTCTCTAAGAAATTTCTCAAGCTTGTCATAGGCAGCTTTGGAAGGGGCCTAGCAAGAAGAATAATAAACATGGGTGGCCGCCAGAATTTTGGAACACACCTAAAATTTCCCTACCAAAGAAAGGGGCTTGGTAATCCAATAAGCAAGATTTTGCTTAACCCTAGAGAGCATAGTTTTCCAAAGCTCAGTCGGAGATGCCTGAAAGGAAAAGGGAATGCCCAGAAACTAAAAAATTTCTCCTGGCCCAATCCACTTCCAACCATATAGCTGCAACCAAGGTGGAGAAGGTAGGATAGACTGTCGGTAGCACAGAGTTTTATGCCACTAAATGGCAAAGCCAGAAGCAAGACAGAAGGTATTAAGGCACTCAAGATCCATCACAATGGAATCTTCTTCCTCCAGAAGAGTGAAGAATGAATCATCAGAAAAATGGCCATTAACCAACTAGGTCTGAGAGTTGGGGAAAGAAATGCCCTTGACACGATGTTGGGAAACTGTGTTGGATAGGAGGTAGCCAAAGCCCTCAGCTACAAGCACATAAAAAGAGGGGGCAAGCGGGCACCCTTGTCAAATGGAACGAAAAAGTCCAAAGGCAAAGGATTGATGGCCATTGATGGTGATGCAAGCCGAGGCATCCACAAAGAGCATTTGAATCGATTGAATGAAGTTGGGGCCAAAACCAAAAGCTTGCAGCATAACAAGAATAAATGGCCATTCGGTGCGGTCATAGGCCTTGGCAAAGTCAATTTTAATGAACATGGATTTTTGGTTTGAGCATCTGGACCACTCCTTGCCTTCCCAAATAACAATAATATTATCTAGAATAAATCTGGATTTGATAAACCTAGTTTTCTCCAGGTGCACAATCTAAGGTAGAAGATGGCAGATTTTTAGAGCCAAAGCCTGTGCAATAATCTTGTAGGAGACATTGAGAAGCGTGATAGATATCCAGTTGCATATGTCTTTCGGATCACCAGTCTTAGGTATGAATTTTATATTACCTTTGTTAATTAAGTTACCTAGAAAATTAGAATGAAAATCCTCTAAGTAAACATGATGCAGATCATGCCCAATACAGTCCCACAAAGCCTTGTAGAATTTGCAAGGGAACCCATCAATTCCCGGGGCTTTTTCTTCAGCCATAGAATGGACAGCCTCTTTGAGATCATCAACTGTTAATAGTTGATCACAAAAAAAATTCTGAGCTAAAGAAAGCTTATTTGGCACAACAACAAGACAATCCTGAAGGGCTTGTTGTTGCACAGGCGTGGATTCCTGTGCAGTGAAGACTTGCTCATAATGACGCACAAAGGCCTAGAGAATGTTAAGAAGCTCAGAAAGCACCTGAATGCCATCTTTAATTTTTTTAATGCCTGGAGATGAGTGCCTGGCATGAAGAGCCAAAAAAAACTCTTTGGATGCACGATCACCAACTTTTAGCCAATGTAACTGGGCTTTGATTTACGCACCTCTAGAAGCATAGCTATTTGCAACTTGTTTCTTGTGCCTTAGTTTTTCCACCCTGACTTGCAATGATGGAGAAGAAGCGTTGGCCACCAAAGCCTCAGAAGTTGATCAGAGGTCAGTGGTGGTAGCCTCATAAGACCGTCAGTGAAAGATAGCCAGTTGGTGCCCATAAATGCGTAGAAATCTAGTCGTGCGAATAATAGCATCATTCCACCAATTAATCTAGCCTGTATGATGAGCTAGCATGCACTCCAAATTCTAGACTCTACGAATGTGGGCCAGGGTAGGCTTGTGGCAAAGTAAAGATGTGTTTAGAAAAAAATGAGTTTTACACGTGTGAGGCTGTCGAGTCTCCCATTCAATGCAAAAAGAAATGGAGAAGTGGTTAGACAAGGTCACATCCACTAACAGCTTCACTGGAAGAGAAGAGCTAGAAAAAGAGAAAAAATATTATGCCAAGATCATGGCACGTTCAAGGAGCTTAAATATTTTGTCAGAACTGGCTCTGTAATTACACCAGGTGTGCTAGAGAGAATGAGAATGGCGGCGGCCAATATTGGGATCAAAAAGCCCCAATTTATTGCGCATGTAAAACCACGCCTCCCTTTCACCATCTGTCCATCTGAATGGCAAGGTGCCATCTTTTTTAGATGCCATCTCAACCATATTGAAATCCCCACACAATAACCAGGTAGTAACTGACAATGAATCAGCAATCCAACGCCAGAGGATCAAAAAGCCCCAATTTATTGCGCATGTAAAACCATGCCTCCCTTTCACCATCTGTCCATTTGAATGGAAAGGTGCCATCTTTTTTAGATGCCATCTCAACCATATTAAAATCCCCACACAATAACCAGGTAGTAACTGACAATGAATCAACAATCCAACGCCAGAGCAAAGAGTGTTCCACAACATCATTAGAAGCATAGACATTAATAATCCCAAATGAATGATTCTCAATGTTGAGAAGGATCCAAACGAGCCGATGAGTGGGATCAGACCTGTGGTCAACCACACAAGAGTGCCACCGTGGGGCCAAAAGGGTGACAGCTCTGCCACGCCCAACATCATGAGTAGTACAAAACATTTTACTGGCTGGCCAAATAGATCGACAAGCCACAGCAAGCAAAAAGCCAGAAATTTTAACTTCTTAGAGACAAAGCACTTCAATACCAAAATACTTACACAAGGTATCCCTGACAAAATACTTCCTGGAGAGGTCTGTCAGACCTCAAACATTCCATGAGAGGAAATTCATGAATGGAACTCCTCCATATTTTTTAAACCCAATTCCTCTTCATTCAGAGAAGAGAAACAATTCTATAAAAAATTTGGTAGGACTGACCCAATCTGGATGGAAGGAGAGGAAAGTCTTCATTTTTCATGAACATATTCCCCTTCTTCCCTAGGAGGAGAAGGGTTGCGAGACCTCCTTTGAGCTCTTGTCATAGGAGAAGAAGCATTCGGCTGCGTTAACATGACAACAGCAGGCCAAGGCGTAGCCTTTGGCCTAAGTTGTTGTGGAACATAATCAGCTCCAACAAGAGCTTCTTTCCCCTTCAAAGAATGGTTTGAAATATCTTTCACTGGTTCAGAGGTCACGAGGGCTGACCTAGAACTGGTGGACTTATTCTTGCGGTTCGTAACCGTAGTCCATTTCACATAAGGTTTGGCAGCAGAGGCATCCGCCGAACGAGGCTTTTCAACATCTCATGGTGGAGAAGGTGTGCGAGGCACTGCCAAAGGGAACTCCTTAATCTTGTGATCTACGGACTAACACCTATAACAAGTGTTGGACAGATTAAAATGTGTGACCTTATGGGTGTGTCAGAGAGCTCCAATTTGGATATCAATGGAGTCTTTCAAATCTTTAGAAAGTTCCACTTCCACACAAACCCTCTTCTAGGATCGGGCCTAAAAGAACCTATCTGGCTCAATCCAAATAACCCTCCCTACTGAGGAAGCTATATGATTCAAAAAAGGCACACAAGGCAAGGGTAAACCAGGAAATTCAATCCAAACCGGGACCTGCAACTTGGTGTCATCTGAGACAGCGAAGTCATGGGTCCACGCCTAGAAAAATAACAAAGAAGACCGGACATACCAAGGCCCGCGGGCTAAGATAGCCTACACATGATTGACTTCCACAAAGTGGAACAAAAAGAAACCCTTGGTTAAATTTTGGACCATATCAAGGCAGACCCCATGAGGGACCCAATCCTTGTTAACCCATTCTTTAAGCACACTTTCAGGGGGAGTTCTCCCAACAAAACACCCAACAAGGGTGTGTTGCTCAAGCCATTGACAAGTAGTATCAAAATCTGGTAAAGGAAAAACCACATCAGTTGGTGAATCAGAACACTTACCTCGTGAAAGACTTTCAGAACAAATTTTTGGGGACATTTGTTCAAAGGAGGAGTCATTGAGCATCGTCGTTGAATCACTAACACCAGCAAGAACTGTTGGGTTAGATTCAGTTGAAGGCATATTAAAACAAAAAAAACTGCAATAAATGTGATTGTACACACAAGAAAAAGAGGGGTTTCCTATGCAGGATGTGCAGTATGATGCAAGAGGGGCCAAGGGTGACCATAGAAAACACAAAACCCTAGTATAGCTCATACACCTTAACTTTTTCTCTGATCAATATCCCTGCATCCTGGAAAAGTATTTTGAATTTGAAGGTAGTTTTGAAGATAAGAAGGTGAAATTTTCTTGTACAAAGTTGAGAGGACATGCATCCCTTTGGTGGGAACACTTGCAGACAGATAGGAAAAGAAGATGAAAAGAAAAGATAAAATCATGGGATCGAATGGTGAATAAGTTGAAGACAAAGTTTATGCCTACAGAATATCAGATCAGTTTGTTCTAAAAATTGAAAAATTTGAAGTAGAAAGATTCAAGTGTGACAGAGTATACTAAGGAATTCTATAAGTTGAATATTAGATCTGGAAATTCGGAGGATGAGATGGAGCAAGTAGCCAGATATGTGAATGGCTTGAGGACATCTATACATGATGAGATTAGTTTGATCAAGCTGCAGAATGTGGAAGAGGCATATCAGTGTGCCCTAAAAGTATAAGAGAAGCTGAATAAGAGACATGAGCAGAGACAAAGAGGAAGAGGTGGAAGACTTCAAAGAGGAAGAACTTTTGTTGGAGGAGGAAGAGGACCTTTTCTAGACCAGAATAAGGATAAGGAGGTTAGTAAGAATGATAATAGATATCAGAAAAGTGATGTAAACTCATACAGAAGAGGGGGATATGGTGGTTACCAGAATGAAGGATATAGAAGAGATGATAAAGGACAAGAGAAAAGGGTATTCAGAGGAACTTGTTATAAATGTGGTGAAGGACATAGAGCATTTGAATGTAATCAGGGAGAGACGAGCAAAAAGATAGAGAATAACAGAAGAACAACTTTTGTTGAGGAATATCATGCTGGATCATCTAACAATCTAGAAGAAGTGTTGGTGAATAGAAGAGTACTATGTTAGAGTGAGTTGGAGCAGGAACCGTTGCAAAGGAAGAATTTGTTTCAAACAAGATGCAAGGTAGTTGGTAAATGTTGTAAGGTGATAGTTGACAGTGGAAGTTCTAAGAACCTAGCTTCTAAAGAGATGATGACTAAGTTGAAGTTGAAAGATTAAAGCACCTGAAGCACTATCCAATAGCATGGATACAAGATGAACATAATATTCTGGTAAGTGAACAATGTCTGGTGAAATTGAAGATAGGAAATTACCATGTTGAAGTTTTGTGTGATATCATGCCTATCGATATATGTAATGTTTTGTTAGGGAGGCCTTGGCAGTATGATAGAAAGGCTATTCATGATGGAAAGAAGAATATAAACAATATTGTTGCTAATGGGATGAAGCAGATTTTGTTTCCATTGGAAGATGTTCCTACAATTGAATTTTGTATGAATACTAGGGTTTGTTTGGTTGACGAAAGGAGATTCTTTGAGGGATTGAGACATGAGAATGTGTGTTATGCCTTAGTTCCTAAGAAGGCTAAATATTTAAAGCATGTGGAAGAACACCCGGAAGAGATAAAGGAGTTGCTGATAGAATATGAGGAGATCATTTCAGATAATGTACCTAATGGATTACCACCTATGAGGAGTATTATTCATTGCATGAATCTAATTCCTGGAGCTAGTTACCTAAGAAAGCAGCACACCAGATGACACCTATAGAGAATGAAGAGTTGAATAGACAAGTGCAATAATTTTTAAGGAAAGGTTTGATTAGAGAAAGATTAAGCCCTTGTGCAGTACCTGTTGTATTGGCACCTAAGAAGGATGGAGAATGGAGAATGTGTATGGATTCAAGAGATATAAATAAGATTGTGATGAAGTATAGATTTCCTTTACCCTGGATGGATGACATTATGGATTGTTTGAGTGGATCTAGATACTTTACAAAGATAGATTTGAAGAGTGGATATCATCAAATCAAAATCAGAGAAGGGGATGAGTGGAAAATAGCATTTAAGACAAATGAAGGATTGTATGAGTGGTTGGTGATGCCTTTTGGATTGACAAATTAATTGAGTACTTTCATGAGATTTATGAATGAGGTATTGAAGAAATTCTTGGGTAAGTTTGTGATCGTTTACTTGGATGACATCTTGATTTTCAGTAAGAGTAGAGAACATTTGTTGCATATCATACAAGTTCTGCAGAGGTTGAGAGAGGAGCAGTTGTTGATAAACATTAAGAAATGTAGTTTCATGAAGGAGGAATTGGTATATCTTGGATTTGTGATATTTATGGAAGGATTGAAGATGGATCCTGAGAAGGTTAGAGCAATTGTTGAGTGGCCTACACCTGAAAGCATTGGAGAGGTAAGATCTTTTCATGGCTTGGCTAGTTTCTACCAAAAGTTCATTAGGAATTCCAGTTCTATTTGTAGCCCTATGATAGAAACAATGAGAGGAGATAGAAAGGATTTTAGATGGACATCTAGAGCAGATCAAAGTTTTGAGTTGTTGAAGTAGAAGCTGACTGAGCAGCCTGTGTTGGCTTTACCGGATTTCACTAAGGTATTTCAAGTAGACTGTGATGCAAGTGGAAATGCAATTGGAGCAGTGTTGAGTCAAGAAGGAAGACCTGTAGCTTATTTCAGTGAGAAGTTGAATGATGCTAGGAGAATTTATTCAATGTATGATTAGGAATTTTATGCTATAATTCAAGCCTTGAAGAAGTGGAAACATTATTTGTTGCCTAAGGATTTTTTGTTGTATACGGATCATCAGGCACTGCAATATTTGAACAGTCAGGGTAAATTGAATCAGAGACACATGAGATGGGTGGAATTCTTGCAGAGCTATACTTTTGTTTTGAAGCATAGGAGTGGAAAGTCAAATAGAGTTGCTAATGCATTGAGTAGGAGAAGGAATTTGCTAACAAAGATGAGAATGGAGGTATTGGGCTTTGATGAGTTGAAGAACTTGTATGAGGAAGACCCGGATTTTGCAGAACCTTGGAAAGCTTGTAAGGAACTAATTTTGGAGGATAGAAGCCAGTGGTTGGATTATTTCATTTAGGAGGATATTTTGTTCAAAGGTAATCAGTTGTGTATACCCTAGAGTTCAATGAGGGAAAAAGTGGTGAAAGAAAAGCATAGTGGAGGATTGGCAGGACATTTTGGAATTGATAAGACAGTAGCATTGGTGAGTGAGAATTATTTTTGGCCGCAGATTCATAAGGATGTTAGGAGATTTGTGCAGAGTTGTAGAGTTTTTCAAGTTGCAAAAGGGAGTAGTCAGAATGTTGGATTGTATAAGCCTTTGACAGTTCCAGAAAGACCTTGGGAGGATATCAGCATGGATTTCATACTTGGATTGCCAAAGACACAAAGAGGTAATGATTTTGTATTTGTGGTAGTAGACATATTTTCTAAGATGGCGCATTTCATACCTTGTAGGAAGACAGCAGATGCAGTGCATGTAGCAGACATATTTTTCAAGGAAGTGGTCAGATTGCATGGATTACCTAGGAGTATTGTTTCAGACAGAGATGTAAAGTTTGTTGGTTACTTTTGGAGGAGACTTTGGAAGAAGTTGAAGATAGATTTGAAGTTTAGTTCTACATTTCACCCATAGACTGATGGACAAATAGAAGTAGCGAACATGAGCTTGAGAAATTTACTGAGATGTTTGGTTGGAGAGAAGACCGGAAGTTGGGATTTAGTCTTTGCACAAGTGGAGTTTGCATACAATAATTTAGTGAACAGGAGTACAGGAAAGACACATTTTGAGATTGTTACTAGAGTTCACCCTAGAGGTATATTAGAGTTAAGAGACATTAGTATGGAAGCTAAAAGGAGTCCAGAAGCAGAGGAATTTGTAGAACATATGAAGCAAGTACATACTCAATTGAAATAGCAATTGGATGACATGAACCGGAAGTATAAGGAGAAAGAAGATGAAAAGAGGAGACATAAGGAGTTTGAAGTTGGAGATGAAGTGATGGTATATTTGAGGAAGGAAATATTTCCAGTTGGGACATACAACAAGCTGAAGATGAGGAAGTTTGGACCTTGTAGGATCTTAAAGAAGTTTGATTCAGGAAATGCTTACGAAGTGGAGTTACTAGAAGGTATGGGTATATCACCCATACTCAACATTGCAGACCTACATCAGTATTATGAAGCAAAATTCAGTGAAGAGAGTACAGTGGAATTGGAGAATCAGTTTCCTAAACAATAGTCAGATGAGATTGAGGAGATTTTGGATATCAGAGATGGGAGAAAGACTCATGGAAGATAGTATAAAGAATATCTTGTGAAGTGGAAAGGTAGACCAGTTGAGGATTCTTCATGGATTTCTCAGGCTGAGGTAGACCGTCTTGGTTTTCCTTTGGCCCCTGCTAAGTGAGGGACTCGCTTTTCATTAACCTCGGGTGTCTAATGCAAGAGCATCCTTGGTTCTTAGGAATCTTGCATCAACCAAAAATATTTTCGTTTCAGTTTTGTTCTTGTTTTGTTCTTTCTCAGTTCATGTTGGTGGATTCATCACCTTTACTCACTTGACCCTGTGGATCTCTACGTACATCACGAACATGTTCATTTTCCTTGTTCCAAGATTTGGGCGTGATTGGATCTTTTTCTAGCAAGTTATCACTTCTAAAATTCTTAGCAGTTTCTTGAACTGGCACCAGAATAGTTTTCAAGCCTAACGGCTAATCTAATCATTTGTGCATCATTCCCATGACTTGCAGATCCTAACGGTGTGATTTTAAATGTTCCTTGGAGTGTCCCCGACCTTTGATATAGTTCCACACTTCATCTTATGCACCTGTTGATGGAATAATTCAATTTGAGGCTAACCTATTCATGTGCACGTTACATTTTCTTTCCTTGGAGAATGTGACGATCTTTGGCTGACGCAGATGTTTCCAAATTGTGGATATAGTATAAATATTGTAATCGATCATTAGAATAGAGTAGTGAATATTGAAGAATAGATAGATAAGTTTGGATTAGATTTGTAAGATTTTAGCTCACATATAGGAGCATATTGGAATATTGTATTCCTGAACATGTTGTATCAAGCCTGTGAGCCGAATCTGTAAGCTCGAATGTTGCCATCTGAATGTAACTGAGATAATTGTTAATGAATATATTTCCATCTGCATTTTCCTCCATATTCAATGTTTCTTTCATTGTGTTACTCCCACTGCACGGTCCAAACTGTTCTCCTTGAGGACCCTCCTACCGTGACTACACTAATGATTAAGGAATGGTAGAATGATAATGACCCTATGACAAAGGGATATGATATGCAAGGATAATAAATGCAAAGTGGGATATGAGAATAAGCTATGTTTTTTGTATTTTTTTGGACATATAAGGAAATGAGGATGAAAATGATAATTCACCTAAAACTAAAGGTTGGGAAGTTGATGATAAGGACCAAAGGATATGGTATGATAATGAAGCTAGAGTGAGACTAAAGGATATCAAATGATACTAAGGATATGGACCTCAAGATTTAAGATAAAGGATACTAACTAATCTATGTTGATACAAGATGGGAATGCAAGATGATATGAGATTAAGCTACGTTTTTGTATTTTTGGTATATAAAGATTCAAAATGCAATGTGATTCCAAGACTAAGGATTGATAGTATGATAATGAAGCTATGGTCAAAGAGTATGATATGAATCTAAATGAGACTAGGATGATGCTAAGGATATAAATCCTAAAAAAATTAGACAAAGGATGGTAACCAAGCTAATGTAGGTCCAAGATAACAAACCCAAATGTCATTGACCTTTGTGATAATCAAGATGATAGTTTTGACAAGGTGAGTTTAAACTAAGACACAAGTTTGAGAATCAAGTTTTGACCAAGATGAAAACGACAAAGGTTGATAAAATAAAAGATGAAGGTCAATGAAAAATTGGATAAGCAACCATGAACTTTCCAAAAGCTTAATAATCTTGCTATGTCTGAAATCTAAAAGGGATATGCAACCTAAGGTCTAGGATTAATTTATGTAAGGAAAAAGGATGAGGAAAGCAACCTACAATGCAATGTAATCCTAAATAGAAGTGATGGAATGAACTAGTAAAACTCTGCAAGTCTAAGGTTTAGATAAAAAGATCTTTGTCAAGATGAATTAGTTCAATTTTGGACAATTATTTTTAAAATTTTGGTAATCAGGCAATTGTGGCTCTGTTTCAAGTAGTTTTGGTTCACAAAATAATTTCGCAATTTTGATGTTTTGACCTGGTGGTGTAGGAGCACCAATTTTTTTTCAAGCCTCCATGATGCCTACTTGTACATAATTTATTTAGGTTGAATTAGGAGGTTGAGGTTATTAAATGATTCAATAAGGTCTTGAAAAGACCATTAGAATGTATTTTGAGATCCCTCTTGTAAAGCAATGGTGATATGTTGCCAATCAGAATTGAAAGGGAAAAATATGTAATAATGGTTTTTTAAGGGGTTTAGTGAGTCAAGCCATGGAATATGGTAAATAAGGTCATATTTCATCATTAAATAGTGTATTAGGACATTTTTTTGGTGTTTAGAATGTTTTGGGGGTAAATAATGAAAAATGTGTAAAATTGTCAAAATTAATTGCAAGATTTGGGGAACTCAAGAGTCAAATTGAATATGGAAGGTAGGTAGATTGTTTTTTAGGGTAGTTAGGAGTGATAAATGTATAAATAAGCATGACATAGGTCAAGGCAATGATGGATTTGGCATTGTAAAGAGAAAATCATGAATAAACTCTGTATTTTCTGATTTATGACTGGTAAAGTGCATTTGCAGGCTATTGTACAGTATTGTACAGATATATTTTCATAAGGAAGTCATGTGGAATGATAGATATTTGAGTCTACTTTAATTTCCTTTTTTTTTCATTCAAATCCATGGTGTTTTAAGAAATTTATGTTGATTTTAGTGAAAATCATTCAAAACCCTTGCTAGGGAAAACAGATTCAAAGAAAATTGCATATCTCTTAATTTAACCATTGAAATCACTTGAAATCTGGTATGGAGGTATGTTTTTATATATTATTTTAAATTTCAAAGTCTTAGACCCAATGAAGAAGGATAGCTATGAATTTTTGGATGCCCTAGGTCTGAATTTTATGAAAAATCTGTGAAAAACTAGTGTATAATGAAGTATATTTGAGAGTTGCTCGAGATTTTAATCTCTTCTTATGTTATTTTTGTTTGGTGAAGGTGTTTGGAACTATATTACCCCATTTTAGGATGGGAATTGATATATTTACAAGTTGTGGAGTTCTTTTAGTGAATGTCCTGTCTAGGCAGAGTTAACACAGTCAACCTTGGGAATAGAAATTGGAGGTTTTTAATTGGTATTTGCTAAAATGTCTTGAAGACAATGTGGGGAATGGAATAATCATGTTTTTCAGGCACATTTACACTTTTTTGAGACAACAATAAGGAATAATGGCTTTTCTTAGTGTAGTTGGTTGTTGTGTGGCCTAAAACGGCCTAATTATTGATTTGATTATTCCATTTTGTGATTACTCTAATTTTGAAATATTTGAGTTGGAAATTGGTTTGATGTTTGTTATTTGAAGATGTTTAAGGTTTTTATGGAATCCACAAGTGTTTATTTGGCCTTATTCTCAAATTTGGTGCTAAGAATCAAGAATTTGATAAGGAAATTTTCCTTGTAGGATGGGTGAATGGGTTGAAACTCATTGTTGTGAGATATGTTCCCTTTGATTTAAGTTGTGAATCCTCTGTACTTGCATCATATTGGTATCCGAGCTTGAAGATGCTCTAGGAAAGTTGTTTGTGGTTTGTGTGTGTGGTTGTTTGTAGATTGTTGCAGTGAGAAAGTCTAAGAGACTAGGTGAGTGGAAAGACCTAGGTGAGGCAGAGTGTTAATATGGATTTGTTGAGAAGGTTTTTGCAGATAGAGGGTTCACTAGAGAAGGAGAAAAAGAAGAAGTAGGAGGAAAAAGAGAGGAAGAGATGAGGAAAAAGGAGATTGATCAAGAAATAAAAGAGTTGAAGCAAATGATGCAAAGGAACATGGAAAGGATAGAACAATTGCTCAAAAGAGTCACAAGTTGGCACTTGAAGATCAAGATAGGGGTCACATGGCCTATTGAGAAGATTAGGATGAAGAGAAGACAAGAGAGAAAACAAGAGAAGAAGATGAAGACTATGTCAAACGAAGAAGAAAGAAAACAAGTTGGAGAGATTGTTGATAATGAAGATTTCAAACAAGTAGAGAATGAAGAGCTTGAAGACATGAAGACAAAAAATGAAGAACATTCAATGGAAAAGGAAGAAGATGATGAAGATTTGGTTCCTACACCTGATGAAGAAGACGACAAAGGTGAAATAGATTTGCAGTTACAAATTGAGCCACCAAGGTATGAGAATGAGATATTTACTTCATTTTTTCATGATGAGACTAATGGCATTTTCAGTTTTCTCCATGTAGAAGTCTATATTTATCTTGAGACAGTAGATGTAGAGACATTTTGGTTGATAAAGTAGGAGGAAAATCAAGGCATAGAGTGTATGGATGAGTGTGAGCATGCACAGGATGATAAGATGATCGAAAGGCACAATTCACTTATTGTGCTTATGATTTCAAGGAAAAAAAATCCATGGGTCAAAATGAAGATGAAACTTTTTGTGATTGCAGGTGGTGAAGGTTCATTTCTTTTTGCAGGTGCTTTACATTTTGCTAACTCAAGAGACTTGAGTTTTTTCTTCCAGGCGAGAATGGTGTAGGAGCACTAGTTTGTTTTCAAGCCTCCATGACGCCTACTTGTACATAATTGATTTAGGTTGAATTAGGAGTTTGAGGTTATGAAATGATTCAATAAGGTCTTGAAAAGACCATTAGAATGTATTTTGAGATCCCTAGATTGTAAAGCAATGGTGATATGTTGTCAATCATGCTTGAAAGGGAAAAATATGTAATAGTGGGTTTTTAAGGGATTTAGTGATTCAAGCCATGGAATATGATAAATAAGGTCATATTTGATCATTAGATAGTGTATTAGGACATTTTGTGGTATTTAGAATGTTTTGGGGGTAAATAATGGAAAATGTGTAAAATTGTCAAAATTGACAAATTTGTCTATAATGTAATTGCAAGATTTGGGGAACTCAAGAGTAAAATTGAATATGGAATGTAGGTATATGGTTTTGGATGGTATTTAGGAGTCATAAATGTATAAATAAGCCTCATATAGGTCGAGGCAAGCGTGGAGTTGGCATTGTAAAGAGAAAATCATGAATAAACTCTATATTTTCTAATTTCTGACTGGTAAAGTGCATTTACAAGATGTTGTATGGTATTGTAAAGATATATTTTCATGGGTTAGTCATGTGGCATGATATATATCAGAGTCTACTTTAATTTCCTTTTTGTTTCATTCAAATCCATGGTGTTTTAAGAAAGTTATGTTGATTTTAGTGAAAACCGTTCAAAACCCTTGCTAGCAAAAACAGATGCAAAGAAAATTGCATCTCTTAATTTAACCATTGGAATCACTTGAAATATGGTATGGAGGTCTGTTTTATATCTTATTTTAAAGTTAAAAGTCTCAGACCCAATGAATAAGGATAGCTATGAATTTTTGGATGCCCTAGGTCTGAATTTTATGAAAAATCTGTGAAAAACTAGTGTATAATGAAGTCTATTTGAGAGTTGCTCAAGATTTTAAGCTCTTCTTATGTTATTTTTGTTTTGGTAAGGTGGTTTGAACTATATGACCCCATTTTAGGATGGGAATTGATATATTTACAAGTTGTGGAGTCATTTTAGTGACTGTCTTGTCTGGACAGAGTTAACACAGTCAACCTTAGGAATAGAAATTGGAGGTTTTTAATTGGTATTTGCTAAAATGTCTTGAAGACAATGTGGGGAATGGACTAACCATGTTTTTTAGGAACATTTACACTTGTTTGAGACAACAAGAAGGAATAATTATGTGGCTTAGTGTAGTTGGTTGTTGTGTGGCCTAAAAGGGCCTAATTGTTGATTTGATCATTCCATTTTGTGATTACTCTAATTTTGAAATATTTGAGTTGGAAATTGGTTTGATGTTTGTTATTTGAAGATTTTTAAGGTGTTTATGGAATCCACAAGTGGTTATTTGGCCTTATTCTCAGATTTGGTGCTAAGAATCAAGAATTTGATAAGGAAAGTTTCCTTGTAGGATGGGTGAATGGGTTGAAACCCATTATTGTGAGATATGGTCCCTTTGAGTTTAGTTGTAAATCCTCTGTACTTGCATCACCTAGTTTTCAAATGGTTTGACTGATTTTGATGAAAAAAAATTTAGCAAACACATAATATAGTCACAAGCATTTTTTTTCTTTTGTTTGGTCTAAATGTGTAAGATGTTTAAATGTGTAAAAGACACTTTCAAACACACTTCACAACCTATGGCTTCTCAAGAGATACCACCCACTAGATTCCCACTTAAATTTCTCCAACCACTTAAACAAGGAGGACAACTAGAGACTTGGTGGCACTGGCTCCCCTCCATGACACTCACTTCTCAGGCTCACCAAGTGTCAATTCCCCAAAGAGGAATTTCTACCTCTACACATTCTTAGTGAAGACGTGGGGTGGCTTCAAAATGACCATTCTTGCACTAGCAAGTGAAAGGGAGTATGGCCACTATAACAAAGGTTCTTAGTGAATACTAGGGGACATGGCTCCTTTCAAGAGCCCAAAAAGCCACTTTAGGCTTTAATCACTCTACTAGGGGCTCTTATACATTTTACGGTAGGTACCCTATTTCAAGCAACACTATATGGCAAGGGTAAAGTCCATTGTGAGGACTTGATGGTTTAGTCTTATCCTTTTATATATCGGCCTGAGAAAAAAACCAATTGGATTTGTTCCCTCTTTCGAGGAAATCCCCTCTAATAGTAACAAAAGCAAGATAAATATGTTGTTTTTTATCACCCAAGATCGCACGAAGTGCAAGGGGAGTGCATACACAACACCTTTGCCTCACACTCACATAGGGTTCATTTTAAGCCCAAAATCCAAATGTGAGGTGTGATTGTACAAATGCCAAAGAAATGATTTTGATTGTCAAAATCGCCAAATGGTGCAAGAGGAGAGCATACGCACTCTATGACAAATTGCAAACCACCAAACACATAATACACTTGTAGATTTTATCCTGTGCTTATTATTTGAAGACACTTGGATTCTTTTTATACCAATGGAATTTGATGCAAGTTCATTTTAATGCCCATGAGTGAAATAATGCATTTTGTTGTTCTTTTTTAAACCCTTATGAATGAGATATGCAAGTTATTTTTACCCTTATGATTTTGATGCAAGTAGTAGTTGTAAATTTTAGCCCAATGAGTGATTCATGCATATTTGTTCATTTTAAGCCCCATGAATGTGGAAGATGCAATTTGTTGTAAATTTTAAAACCAATGAATGAAATGCAATTTTTAGCTCTTCAAAAAGTGTGTTGAAAAACATAAAAAATAATTCTTATCCAAAAACAAGCCAAAAAATCCTGCAAAACCACAAGTTAGATCTCCTTGATGAAAGCCACATGCTAAAAACAAAACATCAGTAAACCAAAAAACAAAAACATGAATGATAACAACAAACTAAAATAGTGATAACTTTCTCAAAACTAAACAAAATTTTAAACTATAAAAATATATGGAAAACTAATTCATAGACCTTCAAAACCTAGAAAGAGTTTGGAAAAATCTTGCACAGCAAAAGTGTTATAAACAAAAGACAACTTGGGTTTTAACAACTAAATTTTAAAAAGCTATGAGCACTAAAACGACCATAACTTTCTCAAAACATATTGAAATTTAAAACCGTTTGAAGTTCTAGAAAGCTAAGAGCGAGCCTACAAAACTTAGATAATCATTTTTTAATATTATATGTGCCCATTTTTCTGTACTCAAAAGAATATGACGGTATTTTGTGTGAATTATTAGCTATAACCTGCATAACAACAAAAGCAAACAAGAAAACAAACGGATTTCTCTACAAAATTATAAGATTCACGTTAGCTTCACCAATGTAAGATGGGAAAAATCAAGCTAGCCTAGATAATAGTGACAACCATAGCACCTCTAAGCTAATAACCCAATCTAAAAGAAGAGAATACAAACAAATAAAGAGATCAAAATGAAAACAAAGCACTCCCCATTACAGTTGAATCACTTCTCGTGTCTCTCATGTTTCTTATTTTGTAAATTTGCCCTCAAATTTGTCGTAGAACTTGTGCAAATACCTACAAATAGTAAGCAAGAAAGTTGGAGAAATGTGGATGTTAAGGAAAAAATGGAGGAAGGCTTCTTTTATAAACAGTCATTCGAATGGATAGACAAGATCGATCTTCTAAAGAGATCCAAGATTGACAGATGAGAATTCATGAGATGGAGTTTACAAAATGGACAGTCAAGATTAGAAAGAGCCCAAAGATGATCAACATCTGAGATTTGAAAATGAGATAGTGGAGAGATAATGATCAAATTAAAAATTGGAAATCATTAATTCATGAGAAAGGAATCTTGGACAAGTAGAGGCATAAATAATCTTTCAAAATTATTTATTTGAGGAAAAGGAAAATGGGCATTTAATTAAAACAATTTATAGAATCATTTTAATTAAATAGAAGGAAATGGGAAAAGAGGATTAAATAATTAATTTGAATTAATTATTTAATAAAAGAGAAGTTTGGGAGACATTTAAATAATTTTGACAATTATTTAACCATAGAGGAATTAGAGGATAAGTGAATAGCTAAATAATTAATTTAATTATTTAACCTTAGACAAAAGGTGATAAAGAAGTAATTAAATAAATAATAATTTATTTAATTATTAAAGAAAAGGGGGAATTAGTGACGCAAATAATTTTATTTAATTGATCGTAGTAGAAATAAATATTAAGAGGTGAATTAATTAAATAATTTAAAAATATTTAATTACGCGGAGACGAGGACCAAGAAAAATGACGCTCATAGACTAGGACATTTTTCAGTATCTACACTCTTACAGCTTGAACTGAACTGATTCTTACTAAGTTATCAAAATGGATGTGACACATCCTCCTATGCCATAACCAACTTTCATTAATTTGATTCATAAAGCAATGACCATTAGAACTCATAAGCTGATAAAAAATTCCATTTTTCCTTCTTCCAGTAGTAACCATAATTTTGGTTCCTTTTCTTATCTCACATCCATCATCCTGAAATATAAGATTGTATCATTTGATACACATTTTTTTAACACTCAAAAGGTTATGCCTTAAACCCTTAACAAAGTAAACATCATTAGTATTATGATTTCCATAAAAAATTATAGAACCTTTTCCACATATCTTAGTAGATGTATCATCACCAAATCTAACACATCCTCCATCATATTTTTCAAGTTTAACAAGCTTACTCTTGTCACTAGTCGTATGATTAGAGCATCCATCATCAATGATCCAGTAGTTCTTCTCTCGTCTATCATGAAAAGAAGATACCAAAGTACCTTTAGTCTTATCCTTTGTCTCTAGAAGGCTTTCCTTCACACATCTCTCAAAGTTAGTAGAAAAATATTCTTCTTTTAAAGCCACATGAACAAGCATTCATCATCTTCATCTCCTTAATCATATTCATCATCAAAATTCTTGCATATTCTCTAACATAATAGCTTTTCTTAACCATCTTACCTTTTTTCTCCTTGTTTTTTATTCAAAACTCTTTTTGGACATCTTGAAGCGTAGTGACCTATCTTTCCACAATTGAAACATTTGAAAGGTAGATAACCATTGTACTTACCAGTACCCTTCTTCATTCTCCTTACAAATTTAGCTTCTATATCATCAAGATCCTCCTAGTTTGATTCCTTGATCTCCTCTGATTCACATCCTTAAAAACAATCTCAACTTTTGCAGCACTATTTGTTCCAAATTCTCTCCTTTCAAAAGTAGTTAAAGATCCAAACAACTGATCTCTGGTATATTGATTCAAATTTTCAAATTCCTTGATAGCAGATACTTTATGACTACAAGATTTAGGAAGATTTCTAAGAATTTTATTTACTACTTTTGGTTCTTTGAGTTCGCCACCAAGACCTTTGATGGAGCTAAGCACTTCATCTACCCTCTGCATATGCTTGTGACATTTTATTCTTTAGACATCCACAAGTTCTCAAACATGATATTCAGATTCTACATCTTAGCTTCTTTGACCTTATCATCTTCTTCATAAATGCTTTCTAACTTTTCCCAAAAAAATTTAGCAATTTTCAAACTCAACTTTCACCGATTTAGAATTTGTAAGGCTATTTAAGAGAGCGTACCTTGCTTTACCATTGCTTTCA
This sequence comes from Sequoia sempervirens, assembly GCA_007258455.2. Classification (NCBI taxonomy): domain Eukaryota; kingdom Viridiplantae; phylum Streptophyta; class Pinopsida; order Cupressales; family Cupressaceae; genus Sequoia; species Sequoia sempervirens. The sequence continues at coordinate 261,394,304 of VDFB02105785.1, forward strand.
TAGGCTTTAATATCATCAACAATACTTGGACCATTTGTAGGTTTAGTGTAACTAGTCTTAACAGACTTTGAGACATCATATCCAAGATAAACCAAAAACCTTCCATGCTTGTCTTCCAGAATGCATAATCTTTCTTCCAAGGAACCTTTCTATGATACTGGTGCAGTCAAGGACAGAGGGTCTAGGAATAGGACTGCCCAACCTTGCAACAAGAGTAAACATGACAGAAATTCAATGAAATGGAATGACAATCCCACATGAATATATATATAAAATGATCAATTATTCACAGGCAACATGCCTTGCCTTCTGGCTTACCGATTATAGAATGATATGGCACTGAGCCCAAAAATACAATGTGGGTCGAAACCCTTATCTCCTACTTCTCTATCTCCCTATCCTTGGTACCTAATGCAACTACACAATGCATATATCTATCAATTCCCAACTCCACAAAAAGGTCTTTGTCGGCCTCAAGAGGTCCAAAAAAACCCTAAAGTTGATGAAACATGTGAAGGTCGGCCAAAACATATGATTCTCCTTTGATCCTTGGTAAAACATGATGCAGATCAGAATGAAGGTTCTTCAATGAATGTGCATCCTTATAAAATGGTTTCCTAGGATCCACAATTCATGAGATAGGTCTGCACACTTGAAAATCCAAGACCGGTTGGTGAATGCTCTCTGTCCAATTACAGTTGATATTGCGTTAGCTATATCTTTGTACTGGGATCTCCAAAACACATGAATTTTGGATATGATGTAGATGTTGCAATGAAGATCATATATCCTACTTTGTGAGCTCTGATGTCACAATGTAGTACAATGTGGTATGAAATACTGAGACTGGGTCCTGACAGTTAACTATTGAAATGCAAGAAAACATGAATGCAAATATTTTTGGTTGATGTAAGATTTCTTGAAACCTGGGATGCTCCTACATCATACACCCAAGGTTGAAGAAAAGTGAGCCTCTCACTTTCTTGGGGCTAGAGTAAAACCAATGTGGTCCACCTTAGCTTGAGAAATCCATGATGAATCTTCCTTTGGTCTTCCTTTCCATCTGACTAGATATTCCTTGTATTTCCTCCCTTTGGTACTATGTCCAACTCTGTTGTCTAAAATTGCCTCAATTTCCTTTGGATGATGTGCTATCTGGTCTAGAAAACCAACTCCTTTGTCCTCTGGTGACTCTCCTTCATGATACTGGTATAGGTTTGCAATGTTGAATATAGGTGATATGCCAAATTCCTCTAGTAGTTCCACTTCATATGGGTTTCCAGAATCAAACTTCCTGATGATCTTACAAGGTCTAAACTTCTTCATCTTCAACTTATTATATGTCCCCACTAGAAATCTCGCTTTTCTCAGATATACCATTACTTCCTCTCCTACTACAAAATCCTTATGTCTTCTCTTCTCATATGCTTTCTCCTTGTAGGTATTGTTCATTTTCTCCAAATTCTCCTTAACTTGATTATGCATTGTTTCCATGAATCCTACAAATTCTTCTACCTCTGCACTCCTTTTATTCTCCATACTGATATCTCTTAATTCTGCTACTCCTCTGGATTGTTGTCCCGTCATAATTTCAAATGGTGTCTTCCCTATGCTCTGGTTTACTGAATTGTTGTTTGCAAATTCTTCTTGCGGTAGTATTAAGTCCCAATTTCCTACTTTACCTTCAGTCAAAAACCTCAACAAATTCTACAAACTCCTATTTACCACCTCTATTTATCCATCTATCTGTGGGTGAAATTTTGAACTATATTTCAAATCTATCTTCATCTTCTTCCACAATGTTTTCCAAAAATATCCAACAAATTTAATGTCTCTGGTTGATACTATACTCTTTGGTAGTCCATGTAATTTCACAATCTCCTTGAAAAATAGGTCTACAACATGTACTACATCACTGGTGTTCTTACAAGGTATGAAATACACCATCTTATACAATCTATCCACAACCATAAATACAGAGTCAAATCCTCTTGGTGTCTTAGGTAATCCCAACACAAAATCCATGCTAATGTCTTCCCATGGTCTCTCAAGTACTATCAATGGTGTATACTTTCCAGTGTTCTGACTGTTTCCTTTTGCAACTTGACAAATCCTGCAACTCTAAACATATTTCCTGACATCCTTATACAATTGTGGCCAAAAATAGTTCTCACTCACCAATTCTATGGTCTTATCATTTCCAAAATGTCCTGCTAATCCTCCGCAATGCTTTTCCTTGATCAAATTTTCCCTCATTGAACTTCTAGGGATACATAACCGATTGTTCTTGAATAACATATCTTCCTGAATGATATAATCCAACCATTTGCTTCTATTTGTCTCTGCAGGTTCCTTGCAAGCCTTCCATGGGTCAAGAAAATTAATGTCATCCTTATACATATGCTTCAGTTCTTCAAAACCTAATACTTCAATTCTCATCTCTGTCAACAAACTCCTTCTCCTCCTCAATGCATTTGCAACCTTGTTTGACTTTCCACTCCAGTGCTTCAACACAAATGTGTAACTCTGCAATAATTCTACCCATCTCATATGTATTTGGTTCAACTTCCCTTGACTATTCAAATATTGTAAATCTTGATGATCTGTATACAACACAAATTCCTTAGGTAACAAGTAATGTCTCCACCTCTTCAAGGCTTGTATTATTGCATAGAATTATTGATCATAGACTGAATATCTTCTCCTAGAATCATTCAATTTTTCATTGAATTAGGTTGTTGTTCTCCATTCTTGACTTAACATAGCTCCTATTGCACTTCCACTAGCATCACAATCTACTTGGAATACCTTATCAAAGTCTGGTAGTGCTAACATAGGTTGTTTTATCACCTTTTGCTTCAACAACTCAAAACTCTTATGTTCTCCTGATGTCCACTTGAATTCCTTTCGGTCACCCCTCATGGTCTCTATCATAGGTGTACAAATACTACTAAAATTTCTGATGAACTTTTGGTAAAAGCTTTCTAGTCCATGAAATGATCTTACCTCTCTAATGTTCACAGGTGTAGGTCATTCAAATATTGCTCTAACCTTCTCAGGGTCCATCTTCAATCCTTCCGCAAATATCACAAATCCCAAATATACTAATTCTTCCTTCATGAAACTACACTTCTTGATGTTTATCAACAACTTCTCTTCTCTTAGCCTCTGAAATACTTGTCTAATGTGCTCCAAATGTTCCTCCTTAGTCTTACTAAAAATTAGAATATCATCTAGGTAAACAATGACAAACTTTCCCAAGAATTTCTTCAAGACTTCATTCATTAGCCTCATAAATGTACTAGATGCATTAGTTAGTCCAAATGGCATGACCAACCATTCATACAGTCCCTCATTTGTCTTGAAAGTAGTTTTCCATTCATCTCCCTCTTTGATCCTGATCTGATGGTATCCACTATTTAGGTCTACCTTGGTGAAATACCTTGCTCCACTCAGACTGTCCATGATGTCATCCATCATAGGCAATGGGAATATATACTTCACTATGATCTTATTGATAGCTCTTGAATCTATACACATCCTCCATTCTCCATCTTTCTTAGGTGCAAGTACAGCTGGTACCACACATGGGCTCATAGTTTCTCTAATCAACCCTCTCTTCAACAGTTCCTGTATCTATCTATTTAGCTTTTCATTTTCTATTGGCGTCATCTAGTGTGTTGTTTTGTTCAGAAAACTAGCCCCTGGAATAAGATCTAAATGATGACTAATACTCCAGGTCAATGGTAATCCATCAAGCACATTCTCTGATACAAGATCTTGGTACTCTGTCAATAGTTCAATGACTTCCTTCTCTGGTGGTTCCTCTTCTCTTGCATTGATTCTCTCTGCATCTAGGGCTTCGCACTTCCTTGGAATCAAAGTAAAAAACATGTTTTCATGTCTCAATCCATCCAAAAATTTCCTTCCATCCACCAAATTAATTCTAGCTATTCCACATACTTCACTTTCAGGTTTATCTTCCAAAGGTGTCAAGGTGATTCTCTTTCCATTGGACATTATGGTATAGGTATTCTTTCTCCCATCATGTATAGCTTTCTTATCATACTTCCAAGGTCTACCCAACAACATATGACATACATCCATCGTCACGACCCCTATTTTTATGGTTCGTATTTTACAATGTTTGATTAAATTAATTGGTGGTGAAATAAAAGTGCAATGAAACACAATGAATTAATTATATTTTAATTAGAGAATTCATTTTTTCAATTAATTGATAATGCTTGTTATTTAGAAAAATTAATTTAATTGCAATTAAATGAAAATACCTTGTTATTTAGGAAAATTATTTTATGTGCAAGTAAGTGATATTTCATTAATATTTATTTAGAATAAATATTTAAATTGCAAAAATTAAAAAGACTTTCGTATTATTTTCTGAGGATAAATATTTTTTATGCAATAAAAATAGGTTTTATTTATTATTACTATTGGTGGATAAACATTATGCATGAAAAGAAATATTAATTTTAATTTCAAGATTAGGTATTCAGAATATGGGAGAAATCTTTAAAAGAGGAAAATCATTAACGAAAACACACACAAATAATTTTCATAATCTTTCTTGTTTTCTCTTAAAAATGATAACCAAAAATAGGCTCCGGGGAAGTAGTTTTTCTAGAAAATACAACAAAACAGGAATGGTGGGAGAAAAGAGGAAAAAGAGAGGAATCAAGAAGGGAAACTCAAATTGGAAGCAATTTTCCAGGTTTTTAGATCTTTTCCATTGTATTTAAATTTCAAGGTGTGAGAATGATTGACTGTATTGTGAAAAGATTGAATTATCTTTGAAAACCATTGTCATAATCTTTGTATCTAGAAGTTTGGTGTTTAAATACTTCTATTTTTCTATATGAAGTTCAATATCTTGGTTGTTCAAACCTATACGTTCACTCCTTTAATATATATATGTGTGTGTGTGTGTGTGTATGTATGTATGTATGTATGTATGTATGTATGTATATGTACCTCTACAAACCCTTATATTGAATATTTTATTATCAGACTAGAGATTTTTGTTTGATTCTTTAAATTAAAATCTTGATTCATATTATGATAATATCATATATCTAAATATATATATACATACACTAAAGTGTGTATATATATATTTAAATATATAATATGTATATTGATATATATTAATTGAAATCAAACTATCGTACATTGAAATCACCGTTTTTTTTTTTTTTTGAGAAATGGAAAACTTTAACTGAATTGAGGGGCTTCCCTAGCCGCACCTTCCCCATTAGGGAAGGACTGTGTTGTGGAGGAAGCACCCTCCCCAGGCTGCGGCATGTGGAGAGGGAGTTGCCCTCCACAGGCAGCATCCTCCCCAATGGGAGGTCGTTGGCCCATGCAGCTAACTATTGTTTAACCTAAAACCTTTAAATTTAATTAAAAACAGAGGTGGCTTTGTTAATTCGTTGTACACCTATATCTTTGTGGAATTTAGCTTACATATGCCTATTACTTTTGCTCGAGATTTTTCAAAACCCTTTAATGTATGTCTTGCAATCACTATATTCCCTAAGACTACCTATTCCTTGAGGGATTTTTTCAAACAGTCTATGTCAAATCCTTCACTATCGGCTTTCCATGGTACCTCATTCATTTCGGGCATTTTGACTAAATTGTTTACTCACCTAGTGCTTGCTTCTACATCTTGCATTTAATATTTGGCTAGAATTCCTCTATCTTTGCTACTGCATGGAATATCTTCCCCTTGTTTGCAGAAGCTTTCATTCTTGTTGTATAATTGAAAAAGGAACTCAAGGGTGGTTGTATATAAATTCTTATAATTGTTTATAGTTTACTCTTGTAACAGAGATACGAAACTATACTTTTCTCTACTAATATTTTTCCCTTAAAATTACTTCCACGTAAGGCTAGGTGTTTAGGTTATCCAATCAAGAAATTATTTTCAAACATTTTGTAATATGGTTTACATTTCCAACGACTTATGTGCCCTTGTGCATGCATTAAATTCCTTGAGGGTATTTTTTCAATTACTTCAAGTGCCTTGCATTTTCGCATAATGCAATGATTGGTTGGTCACAATTAGGGTAACAATATCTTCATATGAAATCAATCTTATAAACCATACAGAAAAAAGTGATATCCATCTTTATGTAGTGGTTACCTTGCTTATTACAAGAATGTTAAGACTGGTCGATTCCATTGGAATTGGTACATGTAGATCTAGTTATTTAATATTTTGTCAACAATACATGTGACTTGTCCTTGATTCCATATTTTACATGCAAGTTTACTAGTGTTGTCACATCCACAACAATTGGTAAAGTTCTACTTTTTCCTATTATTGAAATGTAACTATGCATCAAACTAGAATATATGATTTTGGAGTTATTCCCTAAATAAATGGTATTTTTTCAATTACTTATTTGTTGGAAAATTTGTACTTAAAACACTAAAACACTAATATTAAGTCACATTATTCTATTAATGAGTCCTTTTGGATAGTTTTTAAGTGGAAAATTATTTGTATACTTCTATGTAGATGAATTATGGCCAAAAACACTTTGTATTATAGAGCCATAAGCTATGCTTTCCATTTTAAATTGAAAATGATGGGAATATGATTATTTAACTTCTTATTGCTATGTATAATTTATGGAGTCTATTGTTTCAGGATCATGCATTCTAGCTATGGGATACGTCCTCCTTGAGTAGGATATAGAATATGCTATTTAAGTCTTAAAATCTAGAACACTTAATATACATAAAAATTTATTCAAGTCTATGGTAGCATACGATTGCACTGTGGAATAAGCCCAAGGTATGAATGATTGAATATTGAATTTGATATATAACATCACCCTATTTTTGATAATTCTACCCCACTAGATAGTGTTTAGTAAAGGTATGATACCATTTTGTGGTTCCCATATGAAGTTTTTAGGTATAGAGGATTAGGAAAGCATGAAAGATATATGATGTTAACTAATTATATGAGAAAATATTATTATTTTCAATGTGATAGATTCTTAGTTCAACTATGGACAATATTGTAACTATAAGTGAAGAGAACCTTGGAAGTTAATCTTCTATCTCAAATGAATGATAATAATTACTATTAGTAGTAATATATGATTTTCTAGAACTCATTTCATTAGTATATATTTTTGTTCAAATTTCTTTATCTTGTAACTACATCCAAGACAGCGGGCTATTTCTATGTTAAGATTCTAGTTCCTATGAATATTAGGAGATGAAATGTGGAAGTGTTTAGAAGATAAATGTTATGTAGAGGAACCGTGTGATCCTCTATAGTTGTTTGCTTTATTAAACAGAAATGTGTATTGAAGTTGTAAATGGTCATGTTAGGGAGACAGTATGATCATTTCCAGAGAGGCATCTCATTGCTAGTAAGGCATATTGTAACAAGTGAGATTTTGTAGCCAGTAAGGCTCTACCAGTGATGCATTTCATCAAGCTAGTGAGGCACTTTTACAAGTGGTTTTTCAACCCTAAGAGGGTTTTCCACTCATGAAAATTCTATGTTATGGTTTCTTTGTGCATGCATTTATGATCTTACTATTTCCTTAAATTTTGCATTACAGTATTTGAATTTAAATGTATTGTTGAGATGATAATTCATGTGTAAGCCTACAAGGCGAAAACTAATAAAGGTATAGCCTTGTTTTGATATACTTTGATTCATTGATGTATGTTACTCCATTTGAACTTAGTGATGAAAGTAATTTAATTATTCCTCTTTTTCGCACCTTTTTATAATTATTTTATTCTATTAAATTATTTTGGAAATTAAGGGTTATAATTGGTAAGTGATATTTCTAAATGTTATAGTTTGGTATCAGAGCACTCAGGTTCAACACTCGGGCCTTGAGTCTTCTATTCTTAGGTTGCATTATACCATATGAACCTGTTGTATTGAATAGAGAACCCTAGTTATGGGTGATTCTTAGAAGGTTTGAATGTAATTGATCATTCAAGGAGCTCTAGAGGTGTGAGGCCCTTCACCTTGGTCACATTTTCATATGAATTTCTAGTAAGAATGATGATGATTATTTGAAATGAGACGAGATGGATAATATATAGTGTTATTTGAAGTGAGCCAAGATGGATAGTATATGGTGACAACCCATGAATGACGATGTGGCAATAAAATTAAAATATTAAGAGAAATATATTGTGAAGAGAGATCTCTCTGATAATGTAAAGGATGAATGAGTTGATAAGATACAAGGGAAGAAGAAAAGAAGAAATTTTTGATGAGAGGAAGAAGGAAAATCACTTGTGAAGTAAATAAAGTGGATAATAATAGATAAATATTTGTTGAACCTTCTTGAAGGTAAGAAACCTAAAAGGGATGCTTAAGGCGAGAATGTTTATGATAGTACTAAGCATTGCGCAAGTTGATTGTTGAGAAATATATTATTCTTACAGGATTTGGGATCTAGTTGAATCCACGAGATCATGTGAAATCGCAAGGTTCTTATGTCTTAATAATCTTCATTGGTAATGCATGATAGAAGTTGATTGGATAAATATCTTGATCTATCTATTAGACAAGATAGAAGTGATTAAGGTGATGAATCTTATATGCTTGATTGTTCTTACTAAAAGTACTTGTACAATAATGCACTTCTCATGCTTTGTGTGAATGGTACATCTATATGAATGATTGTATACATATCATAGAAAATTGTTGCTTTAATTATTCACTATTTACACTTGAACGAGAAATGTTCACTATACTAATGTGAGTTATACATATTTCATGTTATTTTTGTTCTTTTGCGAGTGATGCACTAGAGTAAGTTATTGTTTCCTTTGTACAGATAAAGTACTTGAGTAATGATTACTTTTCTTGATTTGTGTGTGAGATATATTTTTGACACTCATTGTGTTTATTGGATCGAGTAATGATCACTATAACTATACTACTGTGATTTATGCATATTTCACCTTTTGTGTGAGCGATGCACTTGTGCAAGAGATGCACTTACCATATTTATTGAAAACTTGAATGAGTAATGCTCATTGTATGCAAGGAATATTCCATATTTGTGTGAGTGAGGCACTACAGGTAAATTATGTATTCATTCCTTGTGCGAGTTAGGCACCAGGGGTTTATGTATTCATGTTTGTTAATTATTCATTCTATGTGCACTTGAGCATGTTATGCACTATTATATCATCTAGTCCTTATTCTATGCAAATTGATTTTTCTTGTTGAATGTGTTGCGTGTGATAAATGTTAAGCTTATCTTCCAGGACAGGATTGCAAATGTGGGTTAACAGAGAAGGTGATCTTCTTTTCCAAGATCAACCAAATTTTGTATATATGCTTTGGCCAAAGCGATTTGTACCATTGAAATAGATGGGTAATGAATGCCTAGAACTTTTATATGTTTCTATATCACATCTTGAATGCAATAAATATGTTCATTCTAGTATAAGAGTGCATATAAGGCATCAGGCATGCATCAAGAGTTTGCCTCCTTCCCTATTATTATTGGTTTCTAGGCGCGTCATGGAGGGTCGGGTGTTCTTCGAGTTAGGAAGAATCATGGGGAAGTGTTATGCTTCATGGTTGGGTGGGAAAATCACCTTAACCATGCTCTTGACCTTCAGCTTGCGAAAGACCACTGGGTTATGGCAGCTAAAGATTGATTAAATGTTTTACTTTCTTTATGTAATTCAGAAATTGGATATGTATCATTACATGGATCATTGTATGGGTTGTTTAGTCAATTAATGTAATGCACTTCTCTTGGATGCACTCTTGTTGCATTTGTAAAAAGGTAAAGGATTATGCATATCATACATTTACGAATAGCCTTGTTAATAGAAATTTACTTCTTCCAATTATAGATTAAGATTTACTTTTGTGGTGAGATTTAGTAATAGGTTGAATCAGTATTGAGCTCTTGATGATCTTCCTAACATCTAATATTCCGGTTTGCTATGGTAATCAACTTGAACCTTTTATGTTAGTAAATGATCTTCGTATCTTTGATGTTTCTAATCATGTTGATATTTTGTAACTCGTTGATCTTCTTATCTTTTATGTTGTTGATTAAAATGAAGACTGTGTTGTAATTGTTTGACATCTTCAAATTGTTCAGATTTTTCTTTTTGTTAGTATTTTAATTCACTAATGATGATAACCAGTAGTAGGGGATGCTTGTTTACCATCATAGGGGAAATTATTCTAACATCTCATATGAGTAGGCATGTTGACAAAATGAACATAACTATTTCTTTCTATCGGTAAATATCTTGGAATATGAAAAATATTTGAATAAGATATAGAATATTGTATGAAATAAATGAATTAGATGCATGCTTTTATTAGATAAGGTCAATAGAGTGAATTGATGAAGCCATGAAGTGCTAGCGAGGTGTGCAAGTGTATGGATGCTAGCCACATGATTTTTTGTTGGTATGAATAGATAGGTGGTTGAAGTAAACAATATCTTGTCAAGTGGGTTGCTTTTGACATTAAGGTAAAACAGAATTAAAAAGGTATGACATTTTATCTTTAGTTAAGTTGATCATCGGGACGATGATTCTTTAAGGGGGGAAGGATGTCACGACCCCTATTTGTATGGTTCATATTTTACAATGTTTGATTAAAATTAATTGGTGGTGAAATAAAAGTGCAATGAAACACAATGAATTAATTATATTTTAATTAGAGAATTCATTTTTCAATTAATTGATAATGCTTGTTATTTAGAATAATTAATTTAACTGCAATTAAATGAAAATACCTTGTTATTTAGGAAAATTATTTTATGTGCAAGTGATATTTCGTTAATATTTATTTAAAATAAATATTTAAATTGCAAAAATTAAAAAGACTTCCATATTATTTTCTGAGCATAAATATTTCGTATGCAATAAAAATAGGATTTCTTTATTATTACTATTAGTGGACAAATATTATGCATGAAAAGAAATATTAATTTTAATTTCAAGATTAGGTATTCGGAATATGGGAGAAATATTTAAAAGAGGAAAATCATTAACGAAAACACACACAAATGGTTTTCATAATCTTTCTTGTTTTCTCTACAAAATTATAACCGAAAATAGGCTCCAGGGAAGTAGTTTTTCTAGAAAATACAGCAAAACAAGAATGGTGGGAGAAAAGAGGAAAAAGAGAGGAATCAAGAAGGGAAACTCAAATTGGAAGCAATTTTCCAGGTTTTTAGATCTTTTCCATTGCATTTAAATTTCAAAGAGTGAGAATAATTGACCGTATTGTGAAAAGATTGAATTCTCTTTGAAAACCATTGTCATAATCTTTGTATCTGGAAGTTTGGTGTTTAAATACTTCTATTTTTTTGTATGAAGTTCATTATCTTGGTTGTTCAAACCTGTACGTTCGCTCCTTCTTCCTTTAAAATATGTATATGTATATGTACCTCTACAAACCCTTGTATTGAATATTTTATGCTCATAATGGAGATTTCTATTTGATTCTTTAAATTAAAATCTTGATTCAAATTGTGATAATATCATATATCTAAATATATATATACATCACTAAACTGTATATATATATATATATAAATATATAATACCTATATTGATATATATTAATTGAAATCAAACTACTGTACATTGAAATCATTGTATTTGTTTTGTTTTGAGAAATGGAAAATTTTAACCGAATTGAGGGGCTTCCCTAGCCGTGCCCTCCCCATTAGGGAAGGACTGTGTTGTGGAGGCAGTGCCCTCCACAGGCGTTTCCCTCCACATGCAGCGTCCTCCCTAATGGGAGGTCATCAAATCATGCAGCTGACTATTGTTTAACCTAAAACCTTTAAATTTAATTAAAAAACGAGATGGCTTTGTTGATTCATTTTACACATATCTTTTTGGAATTTAGCTTACATTTTCCTATTAATTTTTCTCGAGAGTTTTCAAAAGCCTTTAGTGTATATCTTGCAATGATTGTATTCCCTGAGACTACATGTTCCTTGAGGTATTTTTTCAAACAGTCTATGTCAAATCCTTCACTATCAGCTTTCCATGGTACCTCATTTATTTTAGGCATTTTGACTAAATTGTTTACTCACCTAGTGCTTGCTTCTACATCTTATATTTAATATTTGGCTAGAATTCCTCTATCAAGAAACTATACTTTTCTCTACTAAGAGCTTTCCCTCAAAATTACTTCCACGTAAGGCTAGGTGTTTAGGTTATCCAGTCAAGAAATTATTTTCAAACATTTTGTAATATAGTTTACATGTCCAACGACTTATGTGCCCTTGTGCATGCATTAAATTACTTGAGGGTATTTTGTTAATTACTTCAGGTTCCTTGTATTTTCGCATAATGCAATGATTGGCTCATCACAATTAGGGTAACAATATCTTCATATGAAATCAATCTTATAAACCATACCAAAAAAAGTGATATACATCTTTATGTAGTGGTTACCTTACTTGTTACAAGAATGTTAAGACTAGTCGATTCCATTGGAATTGGTACATGCAAATCTAGTTATTTAATATTTTGTCAACAATACATGTGACTTGTCCTTGCTTCCATATTTTACATGCAAGTTTACTAGTGTTGTCACATCCACAACAATTGGTAAAGTTCTACTTTTTCCTATTATTGAAATGTAGCTATGCATCAAACTAGAAAATATGATAAATAATTTTTGGAGTTATTCCCTAAATAGATGGTATTGTTTCAATTGCTTAGTTGTTGGACAATTTTCAATTAAAACACTACAACATTAATATTAAGTCACATTATTCTATTAATGAGTCCTTTTGGATAGTTTTTAAGTGGAAAATTATTTGTATACTTCTATGTAGATGAATTATGGCCGAAAACAATTTGTATTATAGAGCCATAAGCTATGCTTTCCATTTTAAATTGCAAATGATGGGATTATGATTATTTAACTCCTTATTGCTATGTATAATTTATGGATTCTATTGTTTCAGGATCATACATTCTAGTTATGGGATACGTCCTTGATAGGGTAGGGTTGGATGGAACACTCACTGTTCCATGCTCTAGGTCTCACCTTGGTGAACCCCTTTGGTGTCACTCTCCACCACCTTAACCTATAGGCCCTAATGCTTGTTAGGCACCCCTGGTTCTCTTGGCCAACCCTACTATCATCTCCATTTCCCTAACCAAGCCAATCTTGGTGCTCTCTCTGCCATTCTCTCCTTAGCCCTTAATCTTCCTAAAGGCTAGCTAAATCTCCAACCCTCCCTAATTCGATGCAGGGGTGTGTGATGTCTCCCATGGCTTCAAGACCATCCCCCTAGGGTTCTTGATCATCCACCAATCTCCAATTCTCCATTGCTCTCACCAAACCCTCTTCTAGGGTTAAAAAGGCTACTAGCCCTTGAGCCCCAATTAGGTCTCCTAACCCGAGAAAAGTGGAAACCACTCCAAAAACCTCCAAATGACCTAGGATATTTTCTTGGGGTTTGTGTTTCCTATGCCCAAACCTTGAAAATTTTTGTGGTTTTGGACCTTCACTGTCCGTACATAGGCGTAACCCACATTCTAGCAATTTTAGGGCTTTTTAAGCCATTTCCTGACTGCTCAGCAACCTGTCAGCTTGTTTCAACCTCCAAATGGTCTGTCAGGGCTCCACCCTTCTTGCCAAGCCTTTGCAAGGCCTCCTACATCCACCACACACCTTGGTTTTCCATGAGATTGACACCCCTACAACTTTAGTGCTTGTTTTTCACTATCTTTCCTAGCCGGGCACTATCAAGCTTGCCTAGGAAAAGACTTTCTCCATAAACCATTTACTCCTACAAACTCCTAACCCTAACTTATTTATAGACATGGAGTCTAGGCACAATTCCCAAGAGATTGTACGTTATGTACAGTGGGAATGTGCCCTAAACCTCCATTTCCTATTGACAAACTTAACAAAACAGCAAATGCAAAGGAACAACTATCTACTAAAATGCTTGAAACAGAACTAGAAAGCTAAATGGCTACCACACATGGCTTAATCTTTTAGTACCCTACATCCTATGCAAGAAACAATAACATATTCACACCATTAAAGCTCTGTTTGGAACAAAATTAGAAAATCACTCTAAAAACTGTCTTTTCTTCAATTTCACCAAAAGCTCACTATAATGCCAATGCTTCTAACCCTATTTCCAGGTCAAGGCACACCTTAAAAAGGTTCCTCAAATAGTTATCTTCTTTGGTCGGACTTATTCAAGACCTAAAAGTAAGAGTTGTAAAACCCACTGTGTTTTTCAATTCTTGCCAATTGTTAGCAACCTAATCAAGTTTAGTTCCTAAACCCATCCATCCTCTTCACTTATTATTCTACTAATCACAACAGATCAATACTTATTCATAAACCTCACATGCTAGCTAAATGGTCAACATGACCTCAAGATAACACAACAAAATAAAACTTCATTCTAGACTTCTTGAAAACCTAGTGTTTCCCAGGTGCTCCTGCACCATTCTCCCCCTCCCTGCACAAACACTAAGGGATGTGAGGAGAGAGTAGTGATTCATCAATTCCCTACTTCTTGAACTCAGCTTCATCTACCCAAGTAGCCTCAGATTCATGTTTGTTCTTCCATTTGACAAGATGCTCCATATACACCTTGTGCCTTGTAGATTTCTTCACTCTTGACTCCAGGATTCTCTCTGCTTGTAGCTTGTCTGGAGTAGGTAAGGCTATGTTGCTTACATCCTTGAAGATCTCCCTACTTTCCTAATCTAAGTTACTAACTATTCCCTTATACCTAATCAAATCAGCAACATTGAACACTGGTGAAATCCCTAGATCTGCTAGTAACTCCACCTCGTATGCATTTTTCCCATACTTGACCAACACTTTGCATGGTCCCACTCTTTTCATCTGCAATTTGGTTGATGTACCCTTCTGCAGCTTGGATTTGTTGAGGTGAACCATGACATAATCTCCTACTACAAATTGCAAATCTTTTCTTGACAAATCTACCTTATCCTTCAACTTTTGTATAGCTTCGATGACTGTCTTCTTTACTTTCTCCTGAATCTCCTTCATGGTCTCACTAAAGTCCTCTACATTTCCACTTCTGTGTTCCATAGCTCCAAGATCTCTGAGCTCACATATGCCTCTTGGGTGCATCCCATACACAACTTCAAAAGGACTCTTCCCTGTGGTCTGGTTCACACTATCATTGTAAGCATACTTAGCTTGTGAGATAACCATATCCCATGTCTATCCATACTCCTTAGTTAGGCACCTTAGAAGGTTACCTAGCACCCTGTTAACCACCTCTATTTGACCATCAATCTAAGGATGGTAAGCTGATCCAAATGACAGGTTGGTACCCAATCTACTCCATAGAGTCTTCCAAAAGTGACTCATGAACTTCACATCCCTGTCTAAAACAATGCTCAAAGGAAATCCATGGATCCTTACAACTTCCTTGAAGAAGAGATGGGCTATGTAACTAGCATCATGAGTAGTTTTTCAAGGGATAAAATGACTCATTTTGCTAAATCTATCCACTACTACATAGACACTGTCAAAACCAGTCTTGGTCTTAGGAAGGCCTACCACAAAATCCATGCTCACACACTCCCATGGTCTGTTAGGAATGGGTAGGGGTTGATATAGACCAGCATTGCTAGCTCCTCCCTTAGCTTTCATACACACAACACATTGTTCCACATAATTTCTAACATCTCTTGCCAACTTAGGCCAGTAATAGAATCTTTGCACTAGTTCTAAAGTCTTGTTGATGCCAAAATGTCCACTAAGAATTCCATTATGCTTTTCCTGGATGAGATTTTCCCTCATTGACCCTCTCGAAACACATAACTGATTTCCTTTAAACAATAACCCACTTTGCAATGTATGCTCTGAGTATTGGCTATGGAAATGGTTCTCAAAGTTAGTACATACCTTATAGACCTCTAAAAAGTCTTCATCTTCCCCATAGAGATCTTTAAAATTGTCAATCCCTATGCTCTTCACTTGTATCTCTTGCACTGTCAACAACCTCCTGCTCAATGCATCTGCTACTTTGTTTAGCTTTCCCTTCTTGTGCTTGATGGTAAAGGTAAAAGCTTGGATGTATTCCATCCACTTCAAGTGCCTATTACTCAACTTCTCTTGAGTGTTGATATAGCTAAGTGCCTGATTGTCAGTAAAGACTACAAACTCCTTGGGTAGAAGGTAATGCCTCCACTTCCTAAGTGATTGAACAAAAGCATAAAGTTCTAAGTCATAGGTTGAATACCTCTTCTTTGCTTCATTAAGCTTCTCACTAAAGAAGGATATAGGCCTGCCCTCTTGACTTAACACTCCTCCTGCCACTCCACTTGCATCACATTCAACAGTGAACAATTTGTCAAAACTAGGTAATAAGAGAATAGGTTGAGTTTCCACCTCTTGCTTCAGTTTCTCAAACCCTTTCTTAGCTTCTTGAGTCCACACAAACTTAGTTTTTAAACCACCCTTGATTGTATCTAGGACTGGTGCACATATACCACTAAAGTTCCTTATGAATTTTCTATAAAATTGAGCCAAACCATGGAAACTTCTTACCTCTGTCCCTGTAGTTGGTGTAGGCCAGTTTAGGATAGCTTCCACCTTGCTTGGGTCCATTTTCAATGTTCCTTTGGATACTACAAAACCCAAATAGACAAGATCTTGCTTAAAGAACTCACACTTCTCTAGATTGATTGCCAACTTCTCCTCTTGCAACCTTCTAAGAACCAACTCCACATGTTTTAAATGCTCTTCTACTATCTTGATGAATATGAGGATGTCATCAAGGTATACCACCACAAATATCCCTGTAAAGTCTTTAAGAACTTCATTCATGAGCCTCATGAATGTGCTAGGGGCATTAGAGAGGCCAAATGGCATAACTCTCCACTCATACAACCCATCATTTGTCTTAAAGGTTGTTTTCCACTCATCTCCATCCTTGATTCTGATCTGATGGTATCCACTCTTGAGATCCAACTTGGTGTAATACTGAGCTCCTCCAAGACAATCCATTAAGTCTTCAATTCTAGGAATAGGGAACCTATACCTAATGGTGATCCTATTTATTGTTCTTGAATCAGTGCATAACCTCCATTTACCTCCCTTCTTGGTTGCCAAGACTACCAGTACTACACATGGGCTGATGCTCTTTTGAATCAATCCTTGATCCAACAACTCTTGCACTTGCCTAGCTACCTCTAGATTCTGATCCGGTGTAAGCTTATAAGTTGCTTTGTTAGGTAATGAGGCTCTAGGTATGAAATCAATTTGATGACTTATGGATCTCTTTGGTGGTAGGGTTGTGGGTGCACCATCACTTACAATGTCCTTGAACTGATCCAACAACTTTAGGACTGCTCCGGGTAAGACTGTCATTTCAGCCTTGTCTTCTTCTTTAGGTTGTAACATAACCACATATCCTTCATCCCCTTGATGTAGGTTATTAAGGAACTCCTTCCCACTGCTCATCAAGACACTAGGTGTCTTTGACTGTCCTTCTTCCTCATCTGACAGTGACTACAACTTAAATGCCTTCCCATCCTTCTTGAAAGAAATGTTATTCTCTTTCCCATCATACATGGCACTTCTTTCATATTGCCATGGTCTGCCCAAGAGTAGATTGCATGCATCCATGGGTAAAACATCACAAACTAACTTATCCTTATACCCTCCAATGGAAAACTCCACCGTTACTTGCTCATTCACTAGAACACTTTGCCCTTTGTTTAGCCATGTGACCTTGTAGGGGTTAGTGTGGGGTACCTTCTCTAGTTTCAGTTTCATTACTGCCTCCTCTGAGATAATATTATATGTTGAACCTGAATCTACTATGACCTTGCGAACTTTACCAAGTATCTTGCACCTTACTCTAAATAGAGCTCTCCTTTGTTTTGGTTCTTCCTTGACTGGTTGTCTAATCAACACTCTTCTAAACATCAGATTCTCTCCCATCTCAGATTCAATGTGACTGACCTCAAATGACTTAGGACTCATGGTGTCCTCTTGTGCATAAGCCACTCTCTTCTCATTGCTTGATGAAGATGCTTTCTCCGGGCACCTACAAGTTGGATGTCCTACTTGTCCACATTGGTAGCATTTCATGTTTGCAAAGTATGAATTGCTCCTGCCTGCTCCTCTTCCTCTATTTGATCCTCCTTGAGAACCTCTACCTCTGCTATATCCTCCTCTAGAATATGTTTCACCTACATTCTCTGTGGGTTTGGATTCACCTTGGTTCCTTTGCTCATTTCCTCTACCTTGGTAGCCACCTCTATGCCCTCTTTGATCTCTATGATCTCTACCTTTGCCTCTGCCCTTAGAAGCTTGGTCTTGCTTCCTCTTGTTTCTTTCTTCAATCTTGATAGCTAATTGGTAATATTGATGTACTATCTTAGGACTTAAAAGAGCCATATCCTCTTGAATGTTCCATTTCAAGCCATTAAGATACCTAGCCACCTTGAGACTTTCATCTTCTGAAACATTAGACCTCATACAAAGTTTTTGGAACTCCTCTGTGTAGGTATTCACATCTTGGTCTTTCTATCTTAGGCTTTGTCTCTTCTTGTGTAACTGAATCTCATAATCATCTAGCATGTATGCTTCCCTCACTTTGGCAACCATCCTTTCCAAGTTGAAATAGGTTGTTTCCCTTCCTTTTCCTCTCTATCTGAATGAATTTCCACCATGTCAAGGCAGAACCTCTTAATCTTGATTTGGCCACCTTTACCTTCTATGCTTCAGTGACTCCATCACACTCAAAATGGTTTTCCATTCCCTCTATCCAATCCATGACTAGATCAGCTTCCATTTTTCCACTAAACAGTGGTATGCCTTCAAGTGCTTTTCCACTCAAAGCCTTCAATGCCTTCAAGAAATGCTCTTCTTTTAGAATAGGGTCAAGTTTAGGGATCTTATCTTCCTCTGCAACCTCTTCTTTCTTTGGTACCCTTCCTTCAAACTATGCTTCATTCAACGCTTGCTCCAGTTGGTCTATTCTTTCCCTCAATAGCCTATTGTCTTCCTCCTGTCCTTCGACTATCTTGGCCAACTCTGCATTTGTCACCATGATGGTAGAATCACTTGACTCAACTTCTGACATATATTATTCTATCCCAAATCTTTAACTTTCTTTGATACCAATCTAATAGGGTAGGGTTGGATGGAACACTCACTGTTCCATGCTCTAGGTCTCACCTTGGAAAACCCCTTTGGTGTCACTCTCCACCACCTTAACCTATAGGACCTAATGCTTGTTAGGCACCCCTGGTTCTCTTGGCCAACCCTACTATCATCTCCATTTCCCTAACCAAGCCAATCTTGGTGCTCTCTCTGCCATTCTCTCCTTAGCCCTTAATCTTCCTAAAGGCTAGCTAAATCTCCAACCCTCCCTAATTCGATGTAGGGTTGTGTGATGTCTCCCATGGCTTCAAGACCATCCCCCTAGGGTTCTTGATCATCCACCAATCTCCAATTCTCCATCGCTCTCACCAAACCCTCTTCTAGGGTTAAAAAGGCTACTAGCCCTTGAGCCCCAATTAAGTCTCCTAACCCGAGAAAAGTGGAAACCACTCCAAAAACCTCCAAATGACCTAGGATCTTTTCTTGGGGTTTGTGTTTCTATGCCCACACCTTGAAAAATTTTGGGGTTTTGGACCTTCACTGTCTGTACACAGGCGTAACCCACATTCTAGCAATTTTAGGGCTTTTTAAGCCATTTCCTGACTGCTCAGCAACCTGTCAGCTTGTTTTAACCTCCAAATGGTCTGTCAGGGCTCCACCCTTCTTGCCAAGCCTCTGCAAGGCCTCCTACATCCACCACACACCTTGGTTTGCTAGGGGATTGACACCCTTGCAACTTTAGTGCTTGTTTTTCACTGTCTTTCCTAGCCGGGCACTATCAAGCTCGCCTAGGAAAAGACTTTCTCCATAAACCATTGACTCCTACAGACTCCTAACCCTAACTTATTTATAGGCATGGGGTCTAGGCACAATTCCCAAGAGATTGTATGTTATGTACAGTGGGAATGTGCCCTAAATCTCCATTTCCTATTGACAAACTTAACAAAACAGCAAATGCAAAGGAACAACTATCTACTAAAATGCTTGAAACAGAACTAGAAAGCTAAATGGCTACCACACAGGGCTTAATCTTTCAATACCCTACATCCTACGCAAGAAACAATAACATATTCACACCATTAAAGCTCTATTTGGAACAAAATTAGAAAATCACTCTAAAAACTGTCTTTTCTTCAATTTCACCAAAATCTCACTATAATGCCAATGCTTCTAACCCTGTTTCTAGGTCAAGGTACACCTTAAATAGGTCCCTCAAATAGTTATCTTCTTTGGTCGGACTTATTCAAGACCTAAAAGTAAGAGTTGTAAAACCCACTGTGTTTTTCAATTCTTGCCAATTGTTAGCAACCTAATCAAGTTTAGTTCCTAAACCCATCCATCCTCTTCACTTCTTATTCTACTGATCACAACAAATAAAGACTTATTCATAAACCTCACATGCTAACTAAATGGTCAACATGACCTCAAGATAACACAACAAAATAAAACTTCATTCTAGACTTCTTGAAAACCTAGTGTTTCCCAGGTGCTCCTGCACCAATCCTCCTTGAGTAGGATATAGAATATGCTATTTAAGTCTAAAAATATGGAACACTTAATATACATAAAAATTTATTCAAGTCTATGGTAGCATATGATTGCACTATGGAATAAGCCCAAGGTATTAATGATTGAATATGGGATTTGATATATAACATCACCCTATTTTTGATAATTCTACCCCACTAGATAGTGGTTACTAAAGGTATGATACCATTTTATGGTTCCCATATGAATTTTTTAGGTATAGAGGATTAGGAAGGCATGAAATATATATGATGTTAACTAATTATATGAGAAAATATTATTATTTTCAATGTGATAGATGCTTAGTTCAACTATGGACAATATTGTAATTGTAAGTGAAGAGAACCATGTTAATCTTCCATCTCAAATGAATGACATCAATTATTATTATTAGTAATATATGATTTTCTAGAACTCATTTCATTAGTATATATTTGTGTTAATTGTAAGTGAAGAGAACCATGTTAATCTTCCATCTCAATGAATGACATCAATTATTATTATTAGTAATATATGATTTTCTAGAACTCATTTCATTAGTATATATTTGTGTTCAAATTTATTTATCTTGTAACTACATCTAGGACAGTGGGCTATTTATATGTTAAGATTCCAATTCTTATGAATATTAGGAGATGAAACATGGAAGTGTTTAGAAGATAATTGTTATGTAGAGGAACCATGTGATCCTATGTAGTTGTTTTCTTTATTAATTAGAAATGTGTATTGAAGTTGTAAATGGTCATGTCAAGGAGACAATATGATCATTGCCAGAGAGGCATCTTGTATCATTGCTAGTAAGGCATCTTGTAACAAGTGAGATTTTGTAGCCAATAAGGCTCTGCCAGTGAGGCACTTTTACGAGTGGTTTTTCATCCCTACGAGGGTTTTCCACTCATGAAAATATATGTGTTATGGTTTCTTTGTGGATGCATTTATGATCTTGCTATTTCCTTAAATTTTCATTACAGTATTTGAATTTAAATGTATTGTTGAGATGATAATTCATGTGTAAGCCTACAAGGCTAAAACTAATAAAGGTACAACCTTGTTTCTATATTCTTTGATTCATTGATGTATGTTACTCCATTTGAATTTATTGATGAAAGGAATTTAATTATTCCTCTTTTCCGCACCTTTTTATAATTATTTTATTCTATTAAATTATTTTGGAAATGAAGGGTTATAATTGGTAAGTGATGTTTCCAAATGTTACACATCAGCATAATATCACATAGTACTTCATCATGATATGACCCTATACGAAATCTTACTAGACATTGCTTACTTACTAGTATCTTGTGCTCATCCTGAATCTAGGCTATCCTGTAAGACTTCAAATGTTTTCTCCTTTCCAAATTCAACTTTGTCACCATTTCCTCATAAACTAGGTTATTTGTGCTACCACCATCAATGATAACTTTGCAACACTTACCTCTTGCTTTGCATCTATTCCAGAACAAACTTTTCCTTTGTGGTGCTTCCTTAGATACCTCTTTCTCCTAGAACAATGCTCTCCTCATGAATAATGACTCTCCCTTCTTAGGACTTCTTTCGAAACTCGGTGGTTCCACTGGTTCTTCCTCTGCATATCTGGTTCTTGCATGATTTTCAATCTTCTTACTTTCTTGGTGACACTCAAATGCTCTATGTCCTTCTCTACACTTAAAACAAGTTCCTCTAAAATTTCTCTTGTCATATCCTTTCTCATCTCTCTGATATCCATCATTGTGATAAGAATTGTAGCCTCCTCTGTTGTTGTAAGAATTTTTGTCATCTCTCCCTTTATGATATGAACTGGAATCCCTCTCTTCCTTGCAGTATGAGTCTTTGTCCTTTCTTTTCTCTGCATATGGTTTTTCTACTCTGGAATGTGACCTTCCTCTCTAAAATCTACCTCATCTTCCCCTCTGCCTTTGTTCATGTCTTTTGTTTAGCTTGTCCTCCACCTTTAATGCAAACTAATATGCTTCCTCTACCGAATTCATCCTCACCAGACTCAACTCTTCCTGAATGTTCATCCTTATCCCATTGATATATCTTGCCACTTTCTCCTTGCTTGCTTCACTATGTCCAGTCCTAATGATGCTCTTATGAAACTCCTCACTATATTCTTTCACAGTCTTTTCCTTCTACCTTAGGTTTTTCAATTTCTTCAGCAGCTCCAACTCATAGTCCGTAGGTATAAACTGGTTCTTCAATTTTGTCACCATTCTATCCCATTTCACAATCTTCTCTTTACCTTTTATGTTTCTCTCCAATTGAACTTCCTTCCACCATATTGTGGCATGTCCTTTCAATTTGGTATTTGCAAATCTCACTCTCTAGATCTTCAATTTCTTCATACACAAAATATTCCTCAATGTCATTTATCCAATCAATCAACTCCTTAGGGTTTAGGTTACCGGTTTAGTTCAAAATCTCCATTCTAGGTTGCTTTCATATTTTCAAAATAGCCTTCAACGTCTTCATCTAATTTGATTCTTCCTCTTCTGAGGTTTCCTCAGTTAGGTCTACAACTTGAACTTCATCATTATCACTTTCATCATTAGGTCTAGGTTTTAAGCATTTTCTTTTGTCTTCTTCAACATAATCCAATCTCACTTTCATTGTTCGCATCATTTCCATCATCTCATCTATCTTTCTAGAAACATTAACAATAGTATGAATTCTCCTCGGCAGCATCTCTTCCTAGGATCTAGTGCAACTGCCTCAAGTCAGTGATCTAGCTATAGGGTTGCAACTACATCACAATCGGAGATCTGTTGACAAGCACAAGTAGGTTGTCTCAATTCGGTGATATTTCCACACAAAGATCTTACAGAATGCCTCGCTCAACTTCACTCTCCTCCCTAAGGTTCGCAACTTGCTCTGATACCACTTGGTGCAGTTAAGGATGGAGGGTCCATGAATAGGACTATCCAACCTTGTAGCAAGAGTAAACACAACGAAAATTAAATGAAATGGAATGACAATCCCACATGAATATATATAGAAAATGATCAATTATTCACAAGAAACATGCCCTGCCTTCCGGCTTACCAATTACAGAATGATATCTCGTTGAGCCCAGAAATACAATGTGAGTCAAAACCCTTATCTCCTACTTCTCTATCTCCCTATCCTTAGTACCTAATGCAACTACACAATATATATAAATATATCAATTCCCAGCTCCGCAAAAATGTCTACGCCAGCCTCAAGAGGTCCAAAAAAACCCCAAAGTTGATGAAACATGTGAAGGTCAACCAAAACATATGATTCTCATTTGATCCTTGGTAAAACATGATGCGGATCAGAACGAAGGTTCCTCGATGAATTTGAATCCTTATGAAATGGTTACTTGGGATCCACAAGTCACGGGATAGGTCCACACACTTCAAAAGCCAAGACTGGTCGGTGAATGCTCTGTCAAATTACAGTTGATATTTTGTTAGTGATATCTTCATACTGGGATCTCCAAAACACTTGAATTTTGGATATGATGTAGATGTTGCAATGAAGATCATATATCTTGCTCCATGAGCTCTAATGTCACATGCGGTACAATGGGGTATGAAATACTAAGACTAGGTCCTGATAGTTAACTACTAAAATGCAAGAAAACATGAATGCAAATATTTTTTGTTGATGCAAGATTGCTTGCAACCTAGGATGCTCTTGCATCAGATACATATTGTTGAATGCACAAGAAAATTGAGAGGGGGGGATGAATCAGTTGTACCTTAAACCTTGAAAACCCTCATACACATTCAGATCCACATTAACTTAATTAACCCTTAATCTGTTATGATGATTTAGCATAAAAGGAAAATAATAGAAACTAAAATAAATCAACACCATGAACAAGAGAACACCATATTTACGTGGAAAACATAAAATGGGAAGAACCACAGTGAGGATTAGCTCATAATATAAATTAATATCAACACTGAATAAAATAGGGCTCACTACCAAAGGGCTCATTTCCCAAAGAAGAAAGGTTTGCTACCAGAATAGAAAGAAGATAGAGAAGAATGTTACATAGAGAAATCCATCTCAATGCAACAAAAATCCACCACAATACCACCAACACCTTTGCAGCATTACTGAAGAATTGTAGATACCTTCTTCTCACTACATCCAACAATCTAACACATGAAAGCTCACGCTACACTTCTCACATTCATACTCTAATACTCTAAACTTTGCATCATTTGCATCTTACTTGTCCATCTTCACAACCATCAACAATCAACCTTGAAAAAATTCTCCAAGGTCATCTATGCACCTCAACCATGAAAATCCAAATTAGACTGGCACCAAAACACTTTTATGGTGGATAGAAGTGAAAGTGTACCACACCACTCCTTATCTAGGACCCAAAACTATAACACCACGCTACCACATGCTTCTATAAACAATAAGCATCCACCACAATTAGTGTAAACACTAAATTTGGTTGTTACCCTTGTAAACACCATTAAAATTTTAATTACATGCTTCCTTTGATTCAATAACAACTCGCAGACAATAAATTTCACCTAAACACAATCTGGAATATTCCAAAAACACCTAGAGATCCAAAAAACTCCTTCGCAACAACTTTCACTTGAGGAATGTACACACCCAATACACTCAACCAATTCTTCCATACATTTCAACTTAAGAAACTGACTTCCGAAGCACGAAACCTCGAACAACTTCGACTGAAGAAAGATATCAACACACCTTCAAATCCACAAGACCTAAAGCCAAATTGTGGATAAATCTAGAGAAAAACCATTTCTCTGAGACATCTTTGTATTTTACACTACTCACACACTGGTGAACATAACTTCTTTTGTACATCGATCCAGCATACCAAATTCTAAATACAACACCTTTTAATACCTTTGATAAACATATACAAAAAAAATAGATAAATCTTCAACCTAGAAGAAATGCAGAGCAACACCAGAACGCTACTCTTAAACCCAGAACAACACTACAACACATTGTTTCCTCTTTTTATCGAATTTTCTCAAAAGCACTTGGAAACCAAGCATTAAAGACACATCCTCATCACCTTCAATATTTCCTTATTACCATCATAGTAACTCAACCATATATCCATAAATAGAATCTTATCAAAGAAACACTAGAGGTTGACATCAGTAGCTTACTAATGACAACATAATACAACTAATCAAAGCATCATCAATGCAACATCATAAACTCCTGCAACAATCTTCTTCTCATACATTTGACACCAATGATAATGTAGGCTTTTTGACATCAATGACAACACCAATCTGATCATGCATGCAACAATAATTGTGTAATTCCCTTTGTGCCTCCCAGAACAAAACAAGTGTGTAAACCCAAAGAGATAGTGGTTTTTCAACGCTCGATGGTCCCTTTAGTTCCTCCCCTAAGGGAAGAAAAGAGACTGATGGTTGAAAAATCCATCCCTACACCTTCACAAGTTTAAAATCATGTAAGAAGAAACTGAAATGCTAAGGAGCATAGGCATATATGTAGTGCCATCACTCGCCAATTGGAAGAAAAGAAAAAAATAGTGCATGATAATCCAACACCTATGAAAACAACTCAAGAAGAATTAAAAATTTCACCCAAACAAGAAATGAAGCAAGAACATACAATTGAAATTGTCAAAAAACATTCTATTGTAATTAACTTGGATGATAATGATGAGATTGCTAAAATTGATGAAGTGCATAATGAGTTGAATGTCTTATTTTCAAAGTCTATTAATTTAGATGGGGGAGACAGTGATGATCCTCTTGATGAGAGTGACTCACTACGTGTTGAACCTGGTGATGCTCCTAATACAACACTTGTTGTAGTCCCCTTGGCTAGTTGTCTACCTTCCTTATATGATGAGCAAGATTGGGATGTGGATGACTTGCTCTAGGTCGGATCGCATGTGAAGTACTTCACCCTTGTGTTTTCTTTGTGTGCTATCTATATTTTCTTACATGTGATGTGATCCCCTATATCATGCTTCTTGGCATGTCTTTGTTTTTGTAAGTTTTCTTTGAATGACCCTTATTGCTCTGTTGGCACTAGGATACAAGGAAAATGAATTTGTCATGGCATTCTTCTATTTGTAAATGCATTCTTCTATATGTTGTAAAATTTTATTTTGTCTTGTGTTTTCCTTTTGGGGATGAGGCAAGGAGTTGAGACATTTAGGTCTCTTCCATGTTGACCCAAAATTTGGTTTTTCATATCTCTCTATGTATCATTCTTTCATTGTGTTCATTGTTCCATGAGTATTTGGGGAATGATGACAATTCCAAGATCTATTATATCAGTGTAGCAAAGACATATGTTGACCTCAAATCAGTGGATCCCTTTTGTGTACATATTTTATCTCATTTGGCATTGTATTTGGAGGCAACCCCTCATCATGAGGTAGCTTTATTTGGAAACATATCATTGGCATAGGGTTTTCTGAATAATCTCTCATGTCCTTATCATATGGAATTTATCATTTTTCTACTTTAAAGTAATTTCTCACAACATGGTGTTTTTCAATTTCTTTAAAGTGGGGGCATACATTGCCATTATCAAAGTGGTATTTTTTTTGCTTCACTTTATTCATGGGGATTGAACTTAGTGATGCATTAACATTGGCATTTTTCTTGCTTCTCTTCATTCACAGGTGTTGAATTAGTGTAGTGTTGGCATAGCATCTTGATCATTTTGCGGCACCTTATCAAGGTTATCAGGGAGTATAACTCTTGGTTTGGTTGACATGGATCACACCTAGTGAAAACTGGTCCGCACTAGACCTAGTATGTTTCTCATTCTGCCACCTTGTTATGGGTACACCTAGTAGACCTAGTGTGATTCTCATTTTTCCACCTTGTTATGGGTACACCTAGTAGACCTAGTATGTTTCTCATCCTTGTCTTGGGGGATCACCTAGTGAAAAGCAGTCCTCACTAGCCCGTGTACCTTCTAGACTTTGGCTCACCTAGCAAATATCAAACGTTGCTATTGTGTGAGTCATGAACCCTTTATATGGACACATATCATAATACAACTTGCTAGTCCATCCCCCTTTTTTTTTCATTTTCTTGACACTGTATATCTATGTATCTTGTATTGTTGTTTCGTGTGTGCATTCCTTTGTGCTTATGTTGGATCACCATGGGTTCTTAGATCTTGGGGGCTTGATTACCCTCCTTGATCCTTTTTCATCCTATCTTTTCAACATTTGGACAATCAAACTCCTCTTGACATATGTTTCTCTACTTTAGTGTGAGTCTGAGCATAAGTTCATACTCTCACTAAATTGGGGGATAAATGTAGTGTAGAAAATTGTATACCTTAACAATTTCACATTATGTTTTGTTCCCCTAATTTATTGGTCTTAATTAAGCACCTAATTTTCTAAATTATGCATTCCATAGCCTAATTTTTACCATTTTTTGAAGGATTGCAAGCATTGAATAAATGCATTTAATTGTTATTTTTATCCTAAGTGTGTCCTAGGAATTTGGGCCAGGACCCAGTCACCCATGGGTGACTGAGTCTTCCTTCTTAGCTAGGACATAAATTTGAATATATGTTCTTGGCAACATTTTAACATCCAAAATTCAAATAGTATGTGTCGGATTTTGGAATCTAATTTTTGAGAAACTAGGATAAATGTTTATAAATACCTAGTCGTTTATCATTTAAATCTAACACACTCTACCTAGAAATACTATTTTCAATAGCATTCAAGAGCAAGTCAAGAGCATCATTTTAGAGCTTTATTACAGAAATTCAAGATCCAACATCATGTCAAAGCTTATGTGTGTTCTTGTTGTCATTATTTTGTGAAGGCTAACATATTTTTGTAGGTCTCCAAAGTATTCAAGTATTCAAGCAAGCAATATCCAAATCCTTGAAGTGATGTGTATGACTTTAGTCCTTCAAGGAAGCTATTGAAGGGTGTTGAGTTGCAACATTTGTTCATTCACCATTTCCTTCCTTTCTATTATTGGTTTATCATTCACATTTTTCCATTATGGAAGTGGAAACACTTACCTTGGATTTGATTGAGGCAAACCCCTATATGGCACAACATTTTCCCTCTTTGTGAATGTGCAGGTTACAAGTCTAAAGAGGATTGATGAGAGATTGAAGATCCATTTTGCATTGTTTCCATTGTTGTCATAAAAATTGTAAATTGTTCAATGATTTCTAGATTTTGATACAAAAAATTATACAAAATCAAATCCAAAAATCATTGAGAAATTTACAATATGGATTGTGTAAATTAGATATCATTAATTCATAAAATAATACAAGGCCATAGAGACTCACCTATAAAATTTATTTATACATTCCAAAAAGTTTGCAACTAGGAATCAAGAGCTTAGATTCAACATTAGAGGACCACAAAATCATTTTGAGGACCCCCTATCAGAGACCTAGTCACCCATTGGCAACAAAGTCCCTCTTGGAATATTGAATCCAACTTTTGGTGACACATACACATCACTTTGCCTCTCCCAGATCCACCTACAAATTATTTTTTTAGTTTGTTTATCTTCATCATATTTCATTTATCATATTAGGTCATTTAGGATAATTAGGATAATCATTTCAAATGACTTCCAATCCATTTTTAAGACCCCAAGGATGTAGATCTAGGTTTTATTTCAACTCACCTTGAGGTTTAAATTCAATCTATGCACCTTGTTGATTTGCATCCTAATGAAACTCTTGGGAAAGAGAAGTGGAACCTAGGTTTTACACACCATAAACTCAGGGATCACCCTTTCCCTTTATTTCATGTTCTAACCATAAAATAGAAGGAGGTGTGGGAACATTACTAGTTCTTGGAGAAGAAAATTTAAGGTACCTTCTAAGGGGAGGTATATCAAAAACCCTAACCTCATGAGAGGAAGATGGATTTTTCTCAACTTATGTGGATGGATTCTTAGGGGAACTAGGAGAATGAGAATTATGAGAAGGAGAAGAAGAAAAATTACTTGAGATGGTGAAGAAGATATGTGAATGGGCTTCTTCTACCTCTTTTAACATAGGACTCAATATTTCATTGTCTTTTTCCCTTTGAGCGATACTTATCCTTCCTAGAGGATCCTCACCATCATTTCACTATCTCCAAAGTTAGTTTGTTGTGTTGTAGATTCCATTTATTGAGGTGATGAAGGCCTCCTTTGACTACTCTCTTCTTCTTTTGTAGTTTCATTAGCTTTCTAAAGAGTAGGATTTTTCTTTTCAACCCTCTTTTTCATCACACATTCCTCTATTCGTCTACATATTATTGTAGTCTTAAACTTAATGGATTCAATTTCTTTAATACTCTAGTCTATGGGTAGGATGGGTTGACTTAGTATGCAATCTGTAAAAATAGGATCTACTAGATCAAATTTATCATCTTCGAGTTCTTGGATATCCTAATTTAATTTTAAAGTCATAATTTGTCTTAGTGAAAATCTCATCCATCATATTCTCCTTACCCCATATTCATCTACACAATATGCCCAATAATCTTCCAATTCTGGGATGTGATTAAAACCTAGATCTAATTACAAATTATTCTTGACAAAGTTTTGGCTATCAAATGGGAACCTTCTTTCATAAAACTACATGGTGAATTTGACAATCATTTTTTATGTTCAAAGCATCAGATATAGAGTTACATTGGTAATGTGATTGGCCAATGGGAAAAAGGGAATTCCCACCTTCTTCTTCTTCTTATGGAACCTTTTGTTCACCTCAACTACCCTCCTACATATCTCAATGAGGATGAATTTGACATCGACATATTTTGGAAACTTATAGGCCAATCCATCAAACCCTCTAATTCTTATGCAAGTAAACCTTTGAAATTGAATGAAATAACTTCCATAGTTATTAATCAATTGGGTAGCTTCAGGATTTATTTCAAGCCCATATCCCCTTGAATCTTTCTCACCAAACTCATGGTGAAGGCATCATTCACCCTTTTAAATCTCCTATAGATTTTTTCCAGTTGCAACTGGGTGTAGTAATCATAAATTTGAACAGAGTCATCAAGAACACCCACTGAGCGGAGTCTTGACCAATGTCTTATGCAAGTGATGGAATAGAAAAGGTTGGAAGTGGGTGATTTCCAAATGGATTTGGCTACTAATTAAAGTTCCCCAATCATTGGTTTTTTTTCCATGAATTATCACGACAATAAACAAGTACATCCACTCTTCAAAATCATGTGTGTTATCATTTCATTTTAGTCTATAGAGGGGAACTATGATGTCTAAAATTTCATTTGTAAAATGAGACTAATGTGACTTTTTAGGAAACTGGGACAAGTACCCTTCAAGTAGGCATTACTAATCATTGGTAGGAGATGGTATTTTTACATTGACTCTTCTTCTCAGTGAAATGTTGGTAAGCTACTATGTAATCAATGGTGGAAAATTCATCCCTTTGAGGCAATCAAAGGAAAGAATTGAAAGTGTCACCAATCAATCTAACCACTAGCCTATTATCATTGGTTCTAAATTCATAAGTTTGTAGATTATAATCGTTCATGCATCCTAGAACTAAGTCTGTGCATTGTACCACCACAGAAAATGCAGCCACTTGTAGCAAACTGCTCTCAATCAACCTCTACATAATGGGAGATATCTTTTCTCTTCCAATCCTCTCTTAGAAATCTTGTAAGCTCACATGCCCTAACTTTGTATCACCAAATTTTGAGATGGTGCTAGATAAACCCGACAAATGTTCATATATGAGATACTTGAACTTCATCTTTTCACAGGGGAAGTGAAATTCTAAGAAGTAATTAGGGTTATTTTGAAGCTTCAAATTGCTTGCCAAATTCTTATATCTTACCTATCCCTTGTATCACCTCAATTCAACCTCTGATATGCCATAAATTGTAAAAGGAAGCTAATAAATACTTTCAATCTGTCTTGTGGCAATTGTTGCGATGAAATTTGGTGTTGTGAGCTTTCCAGTCTCATCTTCCCCTCTCTTCAACAAAATTCTCTATTGATTTCTTATCGAAAGGGTTTTTAATAATGCCTTGAATGCATTTATAACCAATAGCCTTTAATTTAGAGAAGAATCATTAATGTCACACCTTAAATTTGGCACATGAGAGCTTTCTTAATCAACATTCATTTCTACTATTTTTAAAAATTTTGAAAAGTGAAGGTTTAAGTTTTATTAAAGAAGTCATTAGTTTTGGGAGCCTTGTCAGGTCCTGAAAAAGGTTTCAAAGCCTCCATAATCTTTCAAAAGGATTTCTTGAAACTGAGCATTGAATGAGAACTTAGATTTTCCTATAAAATAAATCTTGTTGGCTTTTCTTGAGGTTGTGGAAACCTTGTTGGAACCTGACAAAAGTTTTGAAACCTCCAAGAAGTTTCAAAATGCCTCTTTATTTCCTTCAACCTTTCCAAATCTTTTAATTATATGCATTTGATGAGAGATCAAGATGAAACCAAAGTATCTGAATTGTGTTAGCTCTGTTAGCGTGAATATTTTTCCTTCTTAAGTTTACTTAGGTTAATAGTGCATTTTTTATTCAGGGTAGTTTTTTCCCGTACTAGGAAGTTTCTCACCTGTCACCTTTTTTTCATGCCTTTTTAAGGCACTTTGTACATTATTTTTTCACATTTCTCAATACATTTTCTTTTCACTCCTAGTGAAATAGCATCTCATGCTGCTTCTCTTTTGTGAAGGTTTATTTTGGTGTGCAATTGCTCCTAGGTGCTCCAACATGGTATCGGAGTAGTTCTACTATAACCACCTTCTAGAGAGTTTTTATATGGCATGATTTGAAGGAAATTGGTGGCTTTTTTCTTTGAGGCATTTTTTGTCTGTCTGGAAGCTGCAAGGCTTTGTCTCATTTGCAGAGGGCATTGGAAATCTGTTTGGAGGGGACGATCTTCCTTTTGAAAGGCATGTTTTGTTCTCAGAAATATTTTTCAAGTGGCATTTCTTTTGTTGTGAGGAAAGGGTGCATCAGTCTTCCCATTACAAGGTTGTGCCTCAATTCCCAAGGGCTGTGATTGAATTTTTTGTTGTTTATTGGTGTTGTTCCTTGATTCTAGCTTGGTTCGATAAATCTGCCAAGGAATTTTTTTAAAATGTTAATTGGAGGATTGTCTGCAGTGTTAGAGGGGCCTTGATTTTGGCACGGCTTTCTATTATCCCTACAGGCGTGTCAATATTGGAGGCCACCAAGAAGAGGCATTCATATTTCCTTGTTGGACTTGCAAAGCATTGACTATGGAAGACCTATCATGTTTCTCTTATGCTGAAGGCTAATTTTATTTGTTGTTCAAAGGAATGATTTGTTGATTGGAGGGGCACCTTGAACTCAAGCCATTTGCAAGCAGTAGATTTTGTCTTTTTTTGATGTGAAAAAGAGGTGTTTGAATATGTAATTTGTAGGAGTTTTTTCTATTTGGCAGCGAATACCTTCACTTGGAGAGACAGCATAGAATTTATGTTGAAGAGGCCCAAAATATTCCATTGAAGGCTAGGGTTTCCTTCTTTTGTTGAGGGTGAAAATTTAACTTTTTTTGTCTAGGGATATATATCCCACATTGGCTTTGTGTGGATTCTCTTAGCCATCCAAATACCCTTTGCTTTGTTGTATTGGTGTGAGTTAAGGCTCACATGAAGAGTCAGGTGTGTGGATGCTTGGTTTCTTACTCATTCATTCTACGTGGAGAGGTGGCTTGTGGTGATTTCGTTGTGTGAAAGAGGTACCCGTCTATTTTTTTGAAAACTTTTTCCCCCAAAATTGCAAGTTTAAATTTTTCCATCTATTGTAGCCTGAATAGTACTTGATTAGTTTCTTGCTCACAATTGTCTTTTTTTGGCAAAATTTTGTTTTTGGGGAATTGCAAATAATTGGTTCTATTCATTTTGGGGGGGTATAAGTAGTATATTTCTCTCCTTTGTGTTCATTTGCACATTATGCCAGAACCTAGAATTGAACCACTTACCCCACACAACTACCACACATGGAAACTCAAAATTTCACAATTGTTGCAATCTCGGGGGCTTTGGAAAATGTTGGATGTCGAACAACCCAAGTTCACTAAGGATTTTGAGAAGTTTGTTCATAGAAACAAAATGGATGAGGCTAGATGGTTCATAGGTCTCCATGTGTCTAATAATTTATTGTTTCACATTGCTAAGTGTATGACACCTAAAGAAGTATGGGATAAGCTTATTGAGTTGTATGGGAAAGTAATCCAATTCAAAATCTTGCAACTTGAAGCCAATCTCACCTCTCTCTCTCTCCAAATTCCTTTCCCACTATTCAGGATTACCTTGCACAATTCAAACTGATCTTGTCACAACTAAAAGGGTGTGGTCATGCCAAAAATGATGATGAATGCATATTCCTAATTTTTTCAAAACTAAGAGGCCCTTTTCAAGTGTTTGCCTCTACCTTCTATTCTAATACATGGATGCCATGGGAGAAGACCATAAGATTCCTTCCCTTGAGGTTTTTTGTGATTGATTGGCTCAAGAGAAATCTAAGTTGATCCAGATGGATGCTCTTCCTAAGAGTCATGCCCTGATGGCTCAATCTTCCAAGGGCAAGGGTAAGAAGAAGAAGCCTAAGACAGATTCTCCTCAAGGTGGTGAGAATCCCTCCAAGCCTAAGGAGAAGAATGATTAGAAGACTGCACCTCCTCCTTCATCTAACTCGGGAGAATCATCTTCCAAGTCTAAGAAGAAGAAGGAAAATTGTTCCTTCTATGGAAATTCAGGGCATAATGATGCACATTGTTTGTGAGGCTCGCAACATTGGAGGGAGCTATGAAGAAGCACAACATTTCCATGTCGAAGTCTTCTTCCTTGGGAAAAGGCCAAGCCCTTGCAACAAGAGGCTTGTCCTCTACCCATGATGGTTGGATTCTTGATTTCGACGCCTCACATCACATGACTCATGATGTGGGTCTTCTTGATTCTCTTTTCGATAGTCATACTACTCACATTGTAGTTGGAGACTCTTCCTAGATTCCTATTTTAGGGACAGGCTCAATTCAAATGCAGGATGGTTGCATTGATGATGTTCTTGTTCCTAATATTTCACAGAATCTACTCTCTATTTATCAATTTTTTTAGCATGGTGATGGAAGGATTGTTGAGTTCTCTCCCAATGATGTGACTATTCGAGAGTTGGAGAGTCCTGAGAAGATTGTTGCTACTAGAGTAGTTGATCATAGATCCCACTTGTATAATTTTGATGGATTTGATCCTTCATCAGGATCATCCTTTATTGCTCATGCAAATTCTATGAGCAAGTTGTGGCATGAGCGATTTGGGCACCTGAATTATAGATATCT
Source organism: Sequoia sempervirens (assembly GCA_007258455.2). NCBI lineage: Eukaryota > Viridiplantae > Streptophyta > Pinopsida > Cupressales > Cupressaceae > Sequoia > Sequoia sempervirens. Next base: position 261,429,287 of record VDFB02105785.1, read on the forward strand.
CCAACAGATGAGCACACAGAACTTGGTGATTGGTCTTCCTCAGATCTCTTGTTCTGATGGGGTTTTCCTAGGTTGTGTACTTGGGAAACATCATCGATATCCATTTCCAAAAGGTATGGCCACATGTGCTTCGACACCCCTTGAGTTGGTGCATAGTGATCTTATGTCATTTCCCACTCCTTCATTTTTGGGGGCCAAGTATGTACTCACCTTCATTGATGACTTCTCTCATCGTAATTGGGTGTACTTTTTAAAGTAAAAGGATTAAGTTCTTCACTTCTTCATGACACTTCTTGCATTTGTGGAGAAGTAGTAGGACATTCCCTTCAAAAGATTTGCATACATAATGGGAGGGAGTATGTCAATCGGGCGTTTCAGGATTTTTGTAGTGCTCGAGGTATTCTTCATCAACACATGGTGCCATACAATTCACAACATAATGGTGTGGCTAAGCAAAAGAATAGAACATTATGAGAGATGGCCAATTGCATGATCCAGTATAGGTCCATGGTTCTAGCTTTTTGGGAAAAGGCTGTCAATTGTGCCAACTACATCCAAAACTGTATGCCTCACAAGGCAGTGCGGAATATGACTCTCAAGGAGGCTTGGTCTCATGTCAAGCCTAAGGTCTCCTACTTTAGAGTATTTGGCAATGATGCATGGACATTCATTCCAACAGGGAAGCAGAAAGCAATGGAGAAGAAGAGTCAGCAGTTCATCTTTGTTGGCTACTGTGAGGATGTGAAGGGATATCAATTGTTTGATCCCGTCACTAAAGAGGTACATTTTCATCGTGATGTTTATTTTGATGATTCTTTTGTTTTGAATGATTCTCCATCATAGGCCTCTACCTCCCTTCTTCCCAATTCTTCTTCAGAGGATGTTTTTTTTCCTGTTGTTGATGATGATGATGATGATCGTATCGATCTTGTTGTTGACATAACTCCATCTTCTCCAAAGCCTACACTCACACAACCTCTTTGGGCTCACACTGTTCTTAAGGAGGTTGGTTCTCATGCAGGTGATCCCAACACTTCCCGCCACACTCATTCTCAGATTTCAGGTATCAGTCTTTTGAGTCATGCAATTTCTACTGATCATCAGAAGTTTTCAGATGCTTCAGGTGTTCCAGAGTGGGATAGTGCTATGGCTAAGGAATATTCTTCTTTGATGAAGAATCATACTTGGTATCTTGTTCCTCTTCCTAAGGGAAGAAATTTGGTTCGGATCAAGTGGATGTATCATACCAAGTTTGTAGTTGATGGTTCTATTAACAAGTACAAGGCTCATCTTGTCGCAAAGGGGTTTTCTCAGGTTGAGGGCATCAACTCTTCAAAGACCTTTGCTCATGTTTCCAAGATGGATTCCATTCATCTTGTACTTTCTATTGTTGCATCTCAAGGTTGGTCAGTGTATCAAATGGATGTGAAGAGTTCTTTCCTACATGGTGATCTTTAGGACGAGATCTATATGGAGTAGCCACTAGGCTTTATGCAGGACCCTTCACTTGTTTGTAGGCTTCGGCATTCATTGTATGGTCTCAAACAAGCCCCTCGAGTTTGGTATGAGAAGATGATAGTTTTTTGCTTGCTTCTAGATTCACTAGATGTCACTCTGACCCTATAGTTTACATTCATAGGCATGGGGGGATCTTCTCATTCTTGTTCTCTATGTGGATGATTTGATTCTCACTGGGATTTCTCCTGCCATGATTGAGGATACTCCGAGAGCTTTGACAGAGTAGTTTGATATGATAGACCTTGGTCTTTTGCATTTCTTCCTTGGTCTTCATATTCATCTATCTTCTGCAAGTATCTATATTTTCCAGCAAAAGTATGCTCTTGATATGCTTCAGAGATTTTGAATGGTGGATTGCAAGCCAGCCCCCACTCCTTTTCAATCAGGTGTTGTGATGTCTTGCAGTTGCAGTACTTCGTCAATGGATGCTACCTCGTATCGGCAGTTGGTTGGAAGCCTCTTGTACTTGACACATAGTCATCCTGATATTTCCTTTGTAGTTGGTCTTGTCTCTCATTTCTCTCAAGATCCTCATGAGAGTCACTGGAAGGTAGCCAAACACATCTTGCAGTACATTTGGGGCACTACCCAATTTGGCATTCATTACACATTAGGTGCTACTCAGATTGTGGGCTTCACTAACTCAAATTGGGTTGGTGATGTTGATGATTGGAAGTCCACTTTTGGCTTTGTCTTTTGTCCTTGTTCTGGTCCAATTGCATGGTCTTGCAAGAAGCAAACTGCTATTGCATTATCATCGACTGAGGCTGAGTATCAAGGTGTTGTTTTGGCTAGTTAGGAGGTTTTGTGGCTTCGATAGTAGATGGTCAGATTTGGCTTTCCTACTGATCATCCCACTACTCTTTGGTGTGATAATCAAAGTTCCATACATATTTCACACAACCCAGTGGAGCATCAGCGCACGAAGCATATTGAGATCCACATGCACTTCATTCGACAGCTCATTCAGGAGTGTATTATGAGTTTGGATTATTTTCCTATGGAGTAGCAGGTTCCAGAAATCTTCACTAAACCTTTGGCATCTCCTCGCTATCCTTTGTTGAGATAGATGCTTGGGTTGAAGGAAGTTTTGAAGATTTTTTTTATTTCTGGATTTTTGATTGTGTTGAAGTTTTTTTCATCAACGTTTCGGATCACACTCAGTGATCCATCATCAGGATGATAAAGAGCTAAGGAGACGATGACGATCCATCATCACAATTAATGCTATGAGATTTCCACAATCTGTCTCCTTAGCTCTTTATCATCCTGATGATGGATCACTGAGTGTGATCCGAAACGTTGATGAAAAAAACTTCAACACAATCAAAAATCCAGAAATCAAAAAAATCTTCAACATGACAGATTGTGGAAATCTCATAGCATTAATTGAAGGAAGTTGTTCTTGGGGAGTCTTGATGAGTCCTCCTTTCTCTCTTCTCTGTTTTTCTCTTTTGGAGAGGGGGTTTTCCCACAGGGTTTTTCTCCTTTTCTCCAATTGTGAGAGATTTCTATTTTGCATTGTAGTTGTGCATGGGTACCTAACATGGCCTCGTTGTTGAGACCCATTTTTTCTTCTCATTTTGCATTTTTAGTTTCCCTAAGTTGCACTTAAGGGGGTGTTAGTGTGAATATTATTCCTTCTTAAGTTTACTTAGGTTAATAATGCATTTGTTATTTAGGGTAGTTTTTTCCCGTATTGGGAAGTTTCTCACCCGTCACCTTTTTTTCATGCCTTTTTAAGACACTTTATACATTATGTTTTTCACATCTCTCAATACATTTTCTTTTCACTCTTGGTGAAATATTTAGCATCTCATGTTGCTTCTCTTTCGTGAAGGTTTATTTTGGTGTGCAGTTGCTCCTGGGTGCTCCAACAAGCTTGTATTTGAATTTTGTTAGCTCCATACTTGGTTGTGAAAACCTTGTTGGAACTCGACAAGGTTCGAAGAAGCTCTTTGAAAGCCGATAAGGTTTGCAAAACTTAAGATCAATACATCAAAGATAAAAGGACTTCAAGAAGACAACGTTGGGTTAACACATAGCTAGAATAACCTTGTCAAAACCCGACAAGGTCTAGAGAACCTCATCAAAACTCAATGACCAATGATAAAACTTTTTTCAAAATTTAATAAGGCTTAAAACAAAGTTGACGAAAACTGAGGTAACAATAATAAAACTTGATTTCATGATTGATTTAGTAATCCACCAAAAGTACATGGCCCTCTACTTTTTTTCTTTTTCATTGAAAAACTCTTACCTAACTTAAAAAAAGAAGTGGCTTGTGTATCATGTTTGTTCTTCTAGTTGAAAGAATTCTCGCTTGTTAAAGTTAATTTTGCCTTAGGTTTTGAAGACTTCTTTCCTTTATTTGTATACATTTGTGTCATTAGTTCTTGCCTTTTCTAAGAAGTTATTAAATCTACTAAGAGTAATTTAGATTGTTTCCTTGTGATTCTTTCACAAAAGTACTAAAAAATAGGCACCTTAAATTTGACATCAAAAACATCCATTAAATATTAAAAGGTAGAAGAAAAGACTTGATATGGATCTTTTAGCTTTGATAAGATCAAGAAAATAGACTTTTTATCTAATTGAACTTTGCCACAACTTTATTATTCTTAAAAGTAAACATCTAATTTCCCTCGTTCAATTCTCCCATTTATCATTATATTTACTAACCCAAACACTAATTTAATTTAAATCAATACATATAAAAAGATTTTATTCCCTATACATCTTAATCCTGAAACATACGTCAAAGTTTATAATGAGTTTAATCAATTTAAATAAACAGATTTTATTCCTTTTACATCTTAATCCCTGAAAAATACGTCAAAGCTTTGAATGAGTTCCTGGCCACAACATTCTTCTTATTATAAATTAAAAACGGTATCGTGCCGTGCTTGACAATACATAGGGCAAACAGACAAGCGGAAAAATACTAGCCAATACGCGGTATAGAAGAAAAGGCATATTCAGCGCAATTACGAGGAAACACAAAATGTTTTTGACTATTGAAAGAGAGGTATGCACAGAAAGAGCTCTTCCATTACAACACACCCTCTCCGTTTTTCCTGTCTGTAGAGGGTTTCATATCAATAAAATTGCAGAGCATGCCGTTACTCGTAGGGCGACGGTACTGCGCTTCGTCGCCATGGATCATAATTCTGTGGGTACTCATCGTCTTCGCTTTTCCCCTAATACTCTTCAAGTTCCTATTTCGTTTCCATTCCCCCTATTTCTACATCGCTTACGCATCACTATTTTTGGTGGTCACATACGTGGCCTTCAGCGAAAAGGCAACGGCGGGGACACCGCGAGCGGAGTGGTCGCCTCCGAGGTCAGCGTCGGGGCAGACGGTGGACGTGGAAATGCCGGTGTTCGATTACAGGCGATACAAAGACGAGGTCGAAGACGGGAGCGGAGCGCAGTGCGTTATTTGCCTGTCTAAGTACGAGGAAGGCGAGCAGCCGGCGTTGTCGTTGCCATCGTGCCGACATAACTTCCACGTGGAATGTATTCGGAGGTGGTTGCGGAGCCACGGTAGATGCCCCATCTGCAGCGCCACTCCCTTTCCCACGCACCCCACTCCGCCCACGCGCATCGATGTTGTTCATGTCTCCGTTTTACTTGACTCTCTCCGCTGAGTTTTTAACCACAGGGGAACACGGTAACTTTTTATCACTGTGTAAAATTGTTTGTCCTTTCCGAGTTATTTTGTTGCGTAGGATATTCTAAGCATTAATATATTGTTATTACTCGTATTGCTTTTTATTATTTTTTATATGTTTGTTCGTAAAAAGATAAACGAGGTTCGATCCGAATATAATGCACCGACCATTGTGTTTGTAATCGGCCGACCTCTTTGATACCACAAAGTAATGTAATGCTCAAATTGCATAGACGTGTCAATTCCCATTTTAGGGTTGTGCCCATTTTTATAGAATGCTTAACGGAATTATCTATTTACAATTTTATATAAAGTTGGGTCTATATTTTGTATTCAGATTATTTTGTTTAGCATTTTTGTTGTATTTTTTATATATAAATATTTATTTCATGGCTAGATATTGCTACTTTATTATCTTAGATCAATTTTATTGGCGCAAGATTGATTTTGCATCTGTATATTTGACCTCTACAATTTTGATTTTGCATCTGTATATTTGACCTCTACAATTTTAAATTTTAAATTCAAATTTAGCCAACTCTTGCCTACTTTACTAACTAGTATGAGCCAACTAAACACATATTTGTGTGATTGATTGTTATATCCTTGTATTTAAATGTATTCAACTGTATTTATTTCATGCCCCCTCTCATCCTAAATCATTATTGTATAGTGCATCCAAAAAGGATCTATTAGAAGAACAATTTGATTGGTACAGTTAAAAATATCATTTACTTCAACATCATCATTTGAGTCACTTGCATGATTACTTGATGCGTTTCAATCCTTTGCATAGTTGGAAATTCAAATTTTTGAGGTATGAGTGTTCCCTAACAATTTGACAACCCTTTAAATGTATTCCAAAATACCGTTAGTCCTTTCAACAAAGTAGACATTAGTAAAATTAAGGAACTAGAGAGAAAAAGTAGACAAGTTGTAAGATGTGATCCACAGTCCATAAAGTAGATTTGTAACTATAGAATTGTCTCAAATTCTTGAAGTCAAGCTAGAACTTACACAAAATTCAAGGAAAAAACATAGATAGAGATAATCCAACTCCAATTCTAACACAATCGAATTCCAAAACTACATCAAACTTATATGTCCTAGAGCAAAGCACATCTATCTCTCGTATTTTATTTTATAGGTTAATTTATGTTGAGTTGTAACCATTTAATTTGATTATCCTTTATTAAGTTTATAGAAAGTTTTTTTCCTTTACATTTTTAGTGAACTCGTTAACTCTTAAATTACCTAATTCACCCATAAAGTCCTATCCTCAATTTTAATTTTCTTAGATTTATCACCCTTTAACTTTTACATCATAATTTCATACATAATTCTCCCTTCGTACTTGTCCTTCATTGATACATCTTTATTCTAGGGTTTGGTGAGCTTATTTACATCTCCTATCTTCTAGTCACCCTTGCATTGGATTAGGGTTTAAAATTTATACTTAAGAAGGACATCAATCATAATAAGAATGATTTAGTTGCGTACAACCCTCCACATCCCACACCTTTGGCTTTTGAGGATGTTACATATCCATTTCTTGTGGAATTTATGGCTCCTAGATTTGAATGTTATAATTGAAAAGGAGATTTGAGCATTTACATATAATATTTGATAGTTGCATCCATTGATTTTTCTTATGATGATAATATCTTGGCCAAATTATTGCCATGAACCTTGAAGGACTTTGATAGAGAATTATTTCACCCTTTGCAACCTCCTAGTTCCATAAAAAATTTAATGATCTCACTACAAGTTTCTTGTAGCATTTTTATATAAACACAGATTTGAAGATCATTGTGAATGATTTAAAAAGATGGAGCATTCAAAAAATGATGAACTTATCAATAATTTTTATGTTCAAGTTCAATCTCTATGTAGTATAATCAAAAACCAACTTAGTGATGATGAGTTACAAATCATGTTTCTTAAGGGATTACTTCTAGTTGTAAAGAATAATGTGCACCTAAGTATTTTTCCATATTTTAGAGACATATATACATATTTGAAGAATGTTGAGTTCAAACATTTAGCATCCAATATATTAAAATATGGCTCATCATTTCAATCATCTTACCCAAGTTGTAAGTTTTGAAAAAAAAAAAATTAATGATATGAAGAAAAATATGAATCAAGTTGTTATTACTTCTACCTTTCCTTTATCTAGACCAAATTTTTTTCAAAATTTTACTAAGTTACAATAATGCATGGATGATGTTCTTCAAATCTTGTTGCGCTAAATTAATCACTCTCTCTCTAATCCATCAGTTAGATCTCAACACACCACTTCCTAAGACATACAATGACAAATCATATTGCAAATTTCATAGAGTTAAGGGTAACTATACTTATTCATACATGTGTCTAAAAAATTTTGAATGGCTAGCCACTCTCATTAAATTTATCACTAATTGAGATCCCAAAACCATGAAAACGTTGTTCCTTTAAAAACTAAAAAAAAATTATTACCCTAGTTACTACCACTAGTTAAGAAAGGGAAACTAACAACATAAGCCATTGTTTTATCTTGAGTAGCAAGCACTTCATCTTGTGACACTTAAAGAATCGCCAATCTTATTTTGTAATTAATGTTTTAGTGAAGGAACCTAAGTTACATCAATTGTTATGTAACATTCATTACTATCATATTGTATATTGTCAATTTTATTGATCTCTCATAAGCTTGATATTAACCATTATCAAAATATCTTAATAACAGTTTTGATCTCATCAATGCTCTTCTTAAATTATTCAAAAACTTACAAAGAATATAAACAACCACTAGAATCTAATATCATCCATAATTTATTGTGCTCATCCATCAATTCTTTAGAATATGTAATGAATGGATGTATATTTGGTTGTAATTATAAGGAGTTTATGTCCTCATAGCTTTATGAGTTAATGGTGAACTCCAAACACCCCAGGATCACCTGCGAGACAAAAATAACTTCCACAAGAGAAATGGAAAGAATATCTTTCTTTGATTAAGGATGCAAGATTGCAAGATTGAATATATCAATATACATATGGTGCCTTGTGTATAAAAGGCAAGTTGTAAGATAGGATTAGACAAGATCATAAAATGTGTCTTAATATTGTACAATGAGACAACTACCTCAACAATATTAAATGACCTATGACACAAGCATTAAATAAAAGCCAAATTGATAAGATATGATAAGATATTATCTAGACAACTAAGAATTTAGAAAAACACCTAAGACCTAAGTAAACTTAACATATAAATAGGACCTATTAGTGAACTAGATAAGAAAAAACCTATTTGCACCAACACACCCTTAATTACAAATTAGGGAGTAGAATATTATGCAAATGATGCAATATGCAAAGATGGGTCCTAACAATGAGGCCATGTTAGGTACCCATGTACAAATGCAATCTCTCACAAATGGAGAAAAGGAGAAAACTCAATGGGACAAAAATCCTTTCCAAAAGAGAGAAAAGATACAATGATACTCTCTATGAAGAATGAAAAGGAAAAAACCCCATGTCAGCCCACAATACTGTGTCCCACTTTTTTGCCAAAATAGGACATTGAAATCAACATTTTTCACAAAAAATTAACTTTATGAAACCTATAGCAACTAAACCATTAAAAATTTGGAGATGATGTGAACTAGTTATTTGTGAGGATTTGTGTTTAGATTTTAAATATATTTTTTTTAAAATATATAAATAAATTGTGATTTTTTTACATAACTTGTAATAAATTTTTTTACAATAAACAATATTTTAAAATAGTGATGTTTACATCGTCACACATAAAAAAAATTATTGATAGGATAAAATTATAATTTTTAAAATTTAGATGTTTAAAATCAATATCTAGTGCATGGATATTTTTCATAATTTTTTGTTACATATTTTCTTTAGAATTAATTTTTGAAGTTAGAGTAATTATAAGATGGATGTAGGTGTATGTTGTCACACATAATTTGTTTTGTATGTATTGAAATTATTATTTACTTTTTTGGCTAAAACAACAACATCAATACCTAGTGCACACATATTTTTAGAATTGTTTTCTCTATTTTTTTATTTTTCTACGTGTGTGAAACAAATAACTTGATGTTTGGTGAGAAACCTACATTCACAAAAAATTAAATATAAATATACTAATAAAATTATAATATTCAAAAGTGTACTTTTTGGAAAGCTTATAATAATAACTATATACTTACAAAACACAATTTCTAAATGACTTTATTTGATCCCTCAAAAGGTAAATAAAAAGTGGTTTTTTGTTAGCATTTTGATAGGTGCATAGGAGACTCCATTGTGGGTATGACTTAAGACTAGAGGGGTTCTATCTAGGTAGCTTTAATCTAAGGGGGTTTTATATAAAACTCTTAAATTAAAACCCTTTAGATAGAACCCCTCAAGGCTTAATTCATTAATATTTTCTAAAAAATATGTGATTTTAGGAAAAACTCAAGATGTCCCAAGTTTGGGACCCATTATTGTGGGATGACCCTCCCATGTGAGGAAAAAGATCCTCCATAAGAGAGAAGAAGAGAGACCATGCATCTCCCCCTCAATGAAATAACCTAAAACAAAAAACACTAGAACACTAGAACCACACTAGTGGAGTGACACTAGAAGGACAAGATGAGTTTGAAACTAGAAATACTGGAAACTCTCGATTGTGGAGCAACTCTAGAATCATAATAAAGCAACAAAAACAAGATAAAATGTCTTGATGTCAAGGAACATTGGAAAAAAAATTATATGCAACATCACTAGAATCTAAATGAAGCAACAGGAGATAGAACATTGTGCTAGAATTGAAATGGAATACAAGGATCAAAGTTGCACATTCCTAAGTAATAGTATGTCCAAGTGATCAACCAAAATGTGAATACACACAAATCTAAATAAAAGATACTTGGGGTTGAACCTGAAAAAATGTGCATAGATTTTTTGATATAGCACCTCAATACCTTTCCAACATCCCAAGAATCATGAAAATCAGAAATCATGGAAAAAAGTTATGAGCTCAAGACCCAAAAATAAAAATTTGACTTCAAACAAAAAATACTAGCACCAAATAGCATAATTTGGAAAATTACCATCACCACTACAAAGTACACAGAGCCAACTTTATAACAATATCTAATTTTCAAAATTTTGACATAGTGGTAGAAAGTCATGGAATTTTGAAAAAAAAAATCCTCATTCAGGCATTAGGGGGAAAATTTGGGCCCCTAAGCCATAAGCCCCCAGGTGCCCATAAGTCCATCAACACACAAAAAATATTTTTTTTAAAATTAAAAGACCACCACTAGCAATGGTGACACCATTGGCTAGAGCGGTCGAGAGTCGACGAGCCAATTGTCGCATCGCCTAGGGCTCTAAGCCCTCCGCTAGGCCTCATGACCACGGGTATATAAACCATGTGACCACAAGCTATAGGAGAATAGTGAACCAACTAGTACAACAAATGATTGATAAAAAGTTATTAAATTTTAAACAATTTTTTTACTAATAAAACATAGTGCTTTCATACCATACACATACCAAGTACCCTACAATAATAGAGAGTACCCAATGTATAGGCGGTGATGCCAGGCTTTCACGGGTCAAAGGAATATAATGAATATTCTACTAAACTCTTTTGGCCCATAAACTACAAATTGACATCTGATATAGTATGGCCATATACGAATCCATATAATCATATGAAAATATCAACTGGATGAAAATTTTCCAGACATGCCCCCAAGACAAAGTGTTCATTTTTTATGATATGATGATCAATCTTAAGGTTTTCAAGACTTCTAGATGCAATGACAAGGTCTATTTTGGCCCAAAATGCTCTAAAAATTTAGCTACCTCTAGGATCTGGTAACTTTCACCCAACTTGAAACCCTTGTAGATCAGAAAAAATATAATGAAATTTGATGAAACGACAAGAAAATCTACCGTTCGTTGACACCCTAGATTCAACTGTGGGGGTCCTTGAAACCCCAAATCATACCCAACAAAATTTTCAAGCCAAAATATGTCCCTCAAATCTAGGAAGAAGTTTGCAACAATGAAGATTTGATACTATGTAGGAGGTAATGGTGAACTCCCAACACCCTAGGATCACTTGCAAGACAAAAATAACTTCCACAAGAGAGAAATGGTAAGAATATCTTACTATGATTAAGGATGCAAGATTGAAAGATTGAATATATCAATATACATATGATGTATTGCTTATAAAGGCAAGTTGTGAGATAGGATTAGACAAGATCATGACATGTGTCTTAATCTTGTACAATGACACAACTACCTCAACAATATTAAATAACCTAGGACATAAGCATTAAATAAAATCTAAATAGATAAGATATGATAAGATCTTATCTAGATAACTAAGACTTCTAAAAAAGCTCCTAGGACCTAAATAAAACATGTAAATATGACCTATTAGTGAACTAGATATAGTAAAACACCTAGTTTACACCAACAATATCCAATTAGTCTTTTCCCATTTATCTAAATGATCATAAACCTTTAAAATGATGATGATGTTACCCAAGGCATTTTAAACTATAGTATATATGCCTTTTTTGCTCATGTTGACCATATTGTACATAATCATCAACTACTCCCAAAGGACAAGACCAACCTTGTACTCAATATTATCAAAATTGTGTATTCCCACATAAGCCCACTCCTTGGAAGAGTGTCCAATAGTCAAGGAAAGAGGATTTATTTTGTATAATAGGCTTTACCAAATAAATTTTCCTTCATTAGCAATATTTCAAAACTAGAGATGCCCTCAATTCTTTGATATAACTTCCAATGACAAATTCCCAAACCTTCCATATAGACCCAAAAAATGGGGAACCTCTACCTGTTTGATATTAATATGTTCAAATAATATATCCATAAAATATAAATTCCTCAACTTAATTTATTTTTGGGGAAGCTAGAAAACATGTCATTTCTTAGAACCTTCCATGGATTATCCCCATTAAAGAATTAATGACCCATTTAACAACTAGTGAAACGTCATGTAAGAATAGATTTTTGAGCCCCATGGAAGTAGCCTTCCTTGGCTTGTTACATATATCCCAAGATACTATATGCCTCTTATCAGACCCTCTTCCATCAAACTATGAGAAACTGCAAATTAAATTTTTAAGTTGATTGACTTGAGTGGGGCATACAAACTAACTAGAAGAGTAGTAAACTATATATAGGAGGGTGAAGGGACAAAATTTTCACACTTTTATAAAATAGAATCTCCAAAGATTCCTTTTGTCGGTTTGGAGGTTCGCCGTTGCTTCTGAATAAGGGGTCAGATTTTTTAAGGCCAACCGATGGGGTGGTTTTTTGCATGCGCAGGGAAGATTCTAGGAATATTCTTTTGATGTCCAAATAACCATCAAATTTTAGCTCGGGAAATGATGACGTCATCTGTACGGTTGAGTCTCCAGCCCCCCTCCTAACCCCAATTTGTCCTAAAGGAGCAGTTTTTTTTCTTTTTGGCATAACTTGGGCATACGATGTCAAAATTGGGCAAACGAGATATTGTCAAAAAGCTAGTTCCATGAAATTTCCAGTGGTATAGGTCTCATCATCAGATTTTTCCAATGGTTCCTATTATTCTCAGTCAAAGTCAGATCTTCATTTTGCGCTTTTGAGCTCGTAATTTTGTTCCTATATCTTCGATTTTTAGGATCCAAAAGGCGTTGGAAAGGTATTTCAGAGCTCTTCAAATATATTCATGCACTTTTTCCAAAATCTTCCCCAAGTACACTTTATACAGTATTTTTTGTTTTCACACTTTGCTTAATTACTTGGACATTTTGGCACTTGGAGAGGATCTGTTTTCATGAGATGACATCATTTGATCTACTTTATCAGTATTGAGGGTTTTAGTCTCTTATTTTTTCTTTTGAGTGAGTATCATGGGTTTTTCTGTTCATCCTTGTGTGTTCAACTTGGAAAAGGATAACTATGAGTCTTGGTGATATGGCATCTTGACACATCTCAGGTGGTTTGATATTTTGCCTTATTTGTATGGACTCATACCTACACCAAACACACTAGGGAGTTTTTTAGCATGGGGCAACATCGTAGATCATATTGTAGGGGTTATATGTTCTAGTGTTGATCTTGACACTATGTATGTTGTATCAGACATTGAATGTCCCCACATACTTTGGACACGACTTTGGGAGATCCGTGGAGACCCTCATATCTCTCCATACCCAGAGGATCCTGTTGCAGATTGTCTCATCCCTCTTGCAGATACAAATTGCATACCCTTTGATGATGATACTTTAGAGGAGCTTGAGTATATCATAGGTCTTGCATGTTTCAATGGTTTAGAGACTTGCATTCATGTTCCCACTCTTCAGATCAAGACTACATCAACATCTCATGTTGTTCCTGATCAATTTTACATTGCCACATCCTTGGCCCCTATTGATTCAGTGCAACAAGACATCATGCATCTTCCAGACATAGCTACTTGGGATTCATATCTCACAGACATATCATCCTTGTTTGTAGAGTCCTTTATTGCAAATCTGGAGGATTACTTTGAGGACATTCATCTCCTCTTTGTTGACAGCCATATCACCGTTGTTGGCCCACCATCTTCATCGCCTTTGTAGCTTGTTCTACATTAGTCTTCATAGGATCTCAGATCACCATCATCTCTTTTCGACATGTGGATACGTGAGCAGTTTTCAGAGGCACACATCTTGAGACATATTGGTTCATCACTCTTCACAGGGTTTCTTCAACATCATCCTTTGGATCTATTTCTTCCCAAGGGGAGGAATGTTATTTGTCACTTCAGGATCTCTTTATGGATTCTACATCAGGCATCCACCATTGCGACAGGAGTTTCTTCAATTTGGGGGGGCCTTCTAGTCTCTTTTTATCTCTCCTATGGAGACCATTGTATATGTACTTATGTGATAGAAGTTGTCTTTGGGGGGTATCATGTAATCCACCTTCTATCCTTCTTGTATTAGTGCATTACATTCTTTTCGTTTCTCTCTTTTGGAGGGGAGTTTTATTCCCATGTGGTTTTCTCCCTTTCTCCAGTTATGAGAGTTTCATTTATGTACATGGGTGCCTCATCAGTCGTTAAGGCGGGACCCATTCATGCATCCATTCAAGTATTTATTTATCATAGTTTAGTTTCTCCCTAGTTCATCTTAAGGGGGGGTGTTAGAGTAATAAAGTCATCACCTAATTAATTAATTAATCATTAATTAATTGTGTCACTTTATGCTTTATTACACTTAAGCTAAACTTAGGAGTGCTTTCATTTCTTTATTTGCTTTAATTAATTAGTTTCTTTTTGCATAATTAGAGCCTCTAATATTAGAACATGTTGTCTCATTCATTCCTATGAGGACACTTTTCATGTTCTAATCTAACCCTAATCTAGGGTTAGCTTTCATCCTTTTCATAAAATAGTTTTATTATTGAATTTTTTTAAAGTGAAAGCGATGGGGAATTACAAAAAATAAAAAATATTTTAAAAATATATATTTCCCCCCACATAGATGACTAAAATTCTAGTGCATGGAAAAAAATAATTTTCAATAAATATTTATTTTTTAATAATTTTTAAAGTTAAAATTAATTAAAACATTACAATTTTCATGGGACATCAACTTTTATCTATTTTTCCATTTAAAAAAAAATATATCCTCTTGGAGAGAATTCTCTCCTCTAGTACACCATATATAAATTTTTAATTTTTAAAATATTTTTTTAATATTTTTTAATTTCAAAGCAGCCTCATGTTTGATTATTAAAACCTGCTTGCAATCAATTTTTAAAAAATATAGTAAAACAAATCAAAATATCCAAAAAATATATATTATAGTAAAACTAATCAAAATATCAAAAAAAAGTCAAATTTAATCAAAACATCATAGTTTTCATGGAATGTCAAATCGTATCTAATCTATCTATCATTTTTTTGAAAATAAATTATACCCTCTTAGAGAGAATTCTCTCCTCTAGTACACCATATATTTTTGAAAATTTTAATCAACCCCATGTTTGATTATAAAAACCTACTTGCAATAAAAATTTTAAAAAATCATAGTAAAACTAATCAAGATATCAAAAAATATATATATTTTTCAATAATTTTTTTAGTCAAACTTAATCAAAACATCATAGTTTTTATAGGATATTAATTTTATATTTTTTTTATTATTTAAAAAAAATTGTACCCTCTTGCAAAGAATTCTCTCCCCTAGTGCACCATATATTTTTCAAAATTTTAATATATTTATTAATAGTTTTTAAATTTTTAATTATCCTCATGTTTGATCATACAAATCTACTTGCAATAAGTTTTTTAAAATCACAATAAAACTAATCAAAATATTAAAGAAAATCATAGTGAAACTAATTCAAACCCATTATAAATCACACCACTTCAAAGAAAGGGACATCAATTTGAATGGACTAACAAATGTGAAGAATCCTTCCAAATTTTAAAAGAGAGATTGACCTCATCATTGATTTTAAGAGTTCAAGACCTTAAGGGTCATTTTGTTGTTATGGTAGATGCATCAAGAGAGGGATTAAGGGGAGTACTTATGCAAGATGATCAAGTTGTGGCCTATGAGTCCAAAAAACTCCATCCTTATGAGGCATATTATGCCCCACACAATTTAGAACTTACGGTAATAGTTCATGACCTTCAAGTTTGGAGACACTACCTACTCAAAAAAATTATCTAAAGATTGATAATCAAGGACTCAAGTATATATTCACCCAACCTAACTTGAATGCACATCAAATATGTTGGTTAGATCTCTTGTCTGATTATGATTTCAATAGTAGTTACATAAAGGGTAAACATAATTGAGTGACTAATGCTCTTAGTCATCAATGGTATCTTGCATCCATGACAACAATCAAAACAACTTTTCAAGAGTATGTCCTTAAATTCTTAAAATGAAATGAGTATTATGAGAAAGTAAAGGATGTTGAACACACCCAGATACTAAGAGGGGGAGGGGTGAATCAGTATCTACAAAAACTTAAACCCTTTAGCAATACGAAAAATCAATCTATTGACAAGATTAGATACCCTTGACCAGATTTGTAGCACTTATTCAAACCAACGACAATAAAATATTGATAATGAACACACATGCACAAGATAACACCAAATTTATGTGGAAAACCCAAGAAGGGAATAACCACAGTGAGAGTTAACTCACAGTATAGAAGCTCACTGCTTATAGAATTATAATTTAAGGCTCACTACCAATGGACTTGCAGGCTAAGGCACACAACCTTAAGGCAAGATACAAGGGACTTGTAGTACTAAGGCACACAACCCTAGGGAAAGATACAAATTACAAGGACCTAATGAGATTCACTATCTCAGAGCAGGATACATGAAGAATTAGGAATTACAACATTTGTCAACAATACACTCTACTAACTAAGGCATTAACGCTCATTTCTCTTCTCTTTTTCACAACTCACTACTTTAGATCATCTTCACACATCTCCACTCCCTCACACCTCTTGGAACTGAAATGTTTTTGCATTTATATCCTTCACAATATCTCAAAACATTAATTAGGTTGGCTAGGAAGGGTACAAACAATGATTTCAACAAGTTGACCACAAAAACATAATGTGGTCCTATCCAAAGAATAGAAAGGACCAAAAAAAATCTTATTACATCTTCCAATGTAATCTTAAACAACTCACACGTTGGTGCACATCAATCCAAGTTAGCAATAATGAAACATGTAGCACATAACCAGTCGACCCAAAAACACTCATGCTTGAATCAACTTAATGCGGTTCTCAACAAGATAGGTCAAGGCCCAAATGCATCTTAACACAACTTCATATGTTGGAATAGACCTCCAAGCACACATAACAAGAAAGATAACAAGCCCTATTAGCTAGATATCCACAAATTTCCTAGAAAACCAACTTAACACAACATGTGGTACCAAAGAAATCAATCGTTGACATGTAGACCACAATGAGATATTCCATGAACATTCAAAAACACTTCTGAATACTTATTTCATATTGTCATGCCACAAACAGCCATTGCAATCAAAACAAAAGCCAAATACTTCATCCCAAAAACACAAAAGATACCACCAATAGATATAACATTAATAAACCAACTTGTGGACCACTTTATTACATGAAAACTAAACTAAGATCATGTCCACCAATCCACAAGAGCAAAAACATCAATACAGAGCATTTTTCAGGCCAATCCAGACAACCAACAAAACTGCCAACACACTATAAATAGCAGAAACCTCCTCAACAACACTGGTGACCTAAAAAGATAGGAGTGAAAAATTCATAGAACACACACACTAAATCTCAAACCACAAGAACATATATTCAATAACAGAGGAATGTGGAACATTCTCCCAAACATTCTTCACAACAACTTCTTGAAACAAAAGCTTTCACAAACTTACAAAGACCAAAACTTCCTTACAACAACACATACTTCCCCAGGGAAAATAGGAGAGATCATACAACATACTAGAGACCATAAACATCATCTCTCCAAATTCAACATTACTTATAATCCTTATCTTAATATATCATCATGATATTACCTCTTCTAATAGCAACCATACTCAATTCATCTTCACTTGATATCAAATAAGGCATGGCATCCAACCATGAACTTATCATCATAGCAACATACAACTGTGGGCACCAATGATAGCAACATAAATGACAATAAATCTCATAGACATATATAACAAACTTCCCAAGTGTTGACAACCAATGCCAATAATCAAACTCACCAAGTGTTGTCATCACAACAATCTCCTTAAGTTTTGGCATCAAGGAAAAAAGGTCACACACACCTACATATTAAGAAAAACAACACATTCTCCCCCTTTGACCAACAACACTTCTTCTTCAAACAACTATACATGCTCAACAAATGCACATTTTCTTCAAAACCCCTCTACGGAGCACATTATTTTTCTTCTTCAAGCTTCTCCCCCTTTGATGTACATTACTCCTTCTTGAAGCAACTAACAGACTACCCCTATCAACAACAACCATTACCAGCTCCTCCTGAGAGGAAGCCACCATTAGTCCAGGAATAATAATGTATCTTGAATTACTCCCCCTAGACATCTACACATCCTGCCCAATCAACATCGTTATAAGCATTCAAAGAAAAGTTATCATCCTTTTTATACCACAAACCATAATCCAAAGTTCCCTTCAAGTATCTAAATATTTTTTTCATTTCCTTCTCATGAGTTTTCTTATGATTAGCTTGAAATCTAGCAACCAAACATATTGCATGCATAATATAAGATCTAAAAGTAGTCAAGTACAACAAGCCTCCAATCATAGACCTATAAAGAGTCTGATCAACCTCTGAAGACTCATTAGTCTTTCTCAAATGATAACCGGTGACCACAGGAGTACTTACTGGTTTGGAATCCTCCATGCCAAACTTCTTCAGCATCTCCAAGTTACATACTTAGCCTGATAGATAAAGATACCATCATCTAGATGAACAATGTGAAGCCCAAGGAAGAAAGACAATAATAGACATCTCAAACTCTTTTTGCATCTCTTTTGCAAACCTCTTACGCATATCATCATCTCCACCAAATATGATGTCATCAACATATACAACCATAATTAACAACTTATCTTCCTTAACCTTAATGTAAAGATTACTATCTGTAGTACCTTTCTTGAATCCTTTTTGAAGTAATTACTTATCCAATCAAGCATACCAAGCTCTAGGAGCTTGCTTGAGTCCATACAAAGCTTTCTTGAGTTTGCATAATCTTTTGATAACTTGAAACCATTTGGTTGTTCAATGTATACCGCTTCCTCTAGATCATCATTCAAGAAGTTTGACTTGACATCCATCTGATAGAATTTGAAATTCTTATGAGCAGAAAAAGCAAGAACCTTGTTGCCTTCATTCTAGCTACCAAAGGAAAAGTCTCCTCAAAATCAATACCTTCAACTTGTGAATAGCCCTTACATAGCAATCTTGATTTGTTCCTTACAACTTCACCATCTTCATTCAGCTTGTTCTGGAACACCCACTTTGTTCCTATAACATTCTTATCTATTAGACTAGAAACCAATTCCCATGTCTGATTCTTTTCTATCTAATCCAATTCCTCTTCCATTTCCTTTATCCAACCATCATCTTTGCTAGCATCAATAAATTTCTTGGGATCTACTTTTGATAGTAAACACAAATTTACTTGCTCACTTTCTTTTCCAAACCTTCTCCTAGTCAACACACCTTCATTCTTGTCTCGAATAATCTAATCTATATAATGATTCTTCTAAACATATTTTGTTGGAGTCTTGGGAGCCTTCACTGGTTTAGGTTCCTTCTCTTCTTTCTCTTCTTCATCTTCAATGTAGGGAGGCATAGCAAATCCACAAACCTCTAGTTCTTGTGAGATCTGACACAAATCTTCATCTACCTTAACATTTGTGCTCTCAATCATATTTCCCAATCTCTTTTTGTAGCATATGTAAGACTTGCTTCTAGTGGAGTAACTAAGAAATATCCCTTCATCACACCTTGAATCAAACTTTCCAAGGTCTTCTTCATCTCTCCTAATGTAACATTTGCTACCAAAAATTCTAAAGTATCTAATAGTGGGAGGCCTACCATACCACATCTCATAAGGGGTCTTAGTGCTATTAATCCTCAACTATACTCTGTTAAGCAAATAAACAACAGTGTGAACTACTTCCTTCCAATACATATCAGGCAGATCAACACCTTTCAACATAGTCCTAGCCATTTCTTGAACATACCTATTCTTCCTCTCTACAACCCCATTTTGTTGAGGGGTTCTACGAGCAAATAGATTTCTCCTAATACCATGATCTTCAAAAAAACTTTTCAAATTCATTTCAAGTAAATTCACCTCCTCTATCTGACCTTAAGCATTTGATCTTAGCATCCATTTCATTCTCAAACTTTTCTTTGAAAATTTTAAAATTATCAAAAGCTTTTGATTTATCTCTTAGAAATGACACCCAAGTCATTCTAGTATAATCATCAATAAGTAACATGAAATACCTTTCACCTTGTTGACTCTTTGTTCTTGCAGGTTCACACAAGTCAGTGTGAATTATCTCTAATGGCATTGTAGTAGAGCACTCCTTGCTCTTGAAACTTGTCTTTGTTTGCTTTCCTATTTGACACTCTTTGCATAAAGTGTTTGCAGGCTTAATTATCTTAGGTATGTCTCTCATTGCATGAGTACTACTAATCTTTACCATATTGTCAATGTTTATGTGTCTCATTCTTTTGTGCCATAGCCAACACTCACCAGATTGAGCTAGTAAACAAATTCTTCCATTTGCATCCTTGAGATGATAGGCATTTCCATTTTTCCTTGTACCTTCTACAACTAATCTTTCAGACCTTGTCTACCTGATTTCACAACCATTGGCATGAAATGTAATATTGTATCCTTTACTACACATCTAACTGACACTGAGAAGATTATGCTTAAAAACTTTGACATAGAGGACATCCTCAATTCTACTATTTCCATCAATTATTATAGCACCCTTTCCACAAATTTGTATTGAATCATCACCATCAAACTTAATAGCTCCACCATTAACCTTCTTAAGGCTGATGAACCTTCTATTTTCACTAGTCATGTGGTTAGAGAAACTACTGTCAATCACCCAAGCATTTTCTTATTCTTTTACATGAAAGAAATTCCACACAACCATAAATCTTTCATTATTTTTGTCACCCTGCAAGGTATTAGACCTCTTACATTTTCCAATATCACCTTTTTTATCTTCTAAAGCCATGAATAGGGTTTCATCATTTGAATCATTATCCTCATCTTATGAGGAACAACTGCTCTCCTTGGAATAGAAACTCCTTTTGAACTTTTTTTTTTTGTTACCATCATCTAATTCCTTATAAGGACATTTAGATGTAAAATGACGAATCCTCCCACAATTAAAACTCTTGAAAGGTAACTTACCTTTGTATTTTCTAGTGCCTTTCTTCAATCTTCTCAAAAAAAAATCTTCAGTCTCATCAAATTCATCATCCTAATCAATTACTTCATCTTCTACATTTTTATGGGTTTTGAATATAGCTTCCTTCTTTGGAACATCTTTTTCAAATTCTCTCATTTCAAAGGTTGTGAGAGCACTAAAAATTTCATCTACTGAGTACTTATCTAAGTCCTTAGACTCTTCAATAGTAGATACTTTATGACTATAAGCTTTAGGAGAGATCTCAAAACTTTCTTCATAATCTCATTTTCTTTCACTTCTTCACCAAGACCTCTGATGCCAGCAGCAACTTCATCCACCCAAAGCATATAACTAGCAATTCTTCCTCTGTCATCCTTAGTGTTTCAAATCTGCTCTTGAATATTTGCATCTTGGCTTGCTTTACTTTATTATCTACTTCATAGATTCCACTTAGATTTTCCCATACATCATTAGCAGAATTGCAATTCATTACCTTCAGAAGCTCTGAATCAGCTAACCCACATAAAATAGCATTATTTGCCTTGGCATTGTTCTCATACAACCTAATATTAGTTGGATCTATTAGAGGAGCAATAGGAGTAGAATAACCATCCTTGATAAATTGTCAAACACAAAACCATAGAGAGTTTAGATGGCCTTCCATTCTCAACTTCCAAAAGGTGTAATTTGTCCCATCAAACCTAGGACCTTTGTAAGCTCCATTATGTGACATCCCAAACCTTTCCTCAAGTAGTTAAGCTTCTTTAGAGGAACTTAGTTGTGATACCAATTGTTGAATACACTCAGATACTGAGAGGGGGTGAATCAATATCTATAGAAAATTAAACCCTTCCATACCTTAAACCCTTCAGCAATATGCAAAATCAATCTATTGACAAGATCATATACCATTGACCAGATTTGCAACACTTATTCAAAACAACAACAATGAACGATTGACAATGAACACACATGTACAAGATAACACTAGATTTACATGGAAAACTCAAGAAGGGGAAAACCATGGTGAGAGTTAACTCACAATATAGAAGCTCATTGCTTATAAAATTAAAATTTAAGGCTCACTGCCAATGGACTTGCAGGCTAAGGAGCACAACCTTAGGGAAAAATACAAGGGACTTGTAGTAGTTGAGGAGCACAACCCCAAGACAAGATATATATTACAAGGACATGATAATATTCACTATCTCATAGTAGGATACATGAAGAATTAGGAATTACAAAATTTGTCAACAATACACTCTACTGCCTGAGGCATTAAGGCTCATTTGTCTTCTCTTTTTCAAAACTCGCTTCTTCAGTTCATCTTTGCACATCCCCACTCCCTCACACCTCTTGCAACTAAAATTTCCTTTTATTTATATCCTCCACAAGATCTCAAAGCATCAATTAGGTCAACTAGGAAGAGTACAAACAATTATTTCAACAAGTCAGCCATAAAAACATAATGCAGTCCCATCTAGAGGATAGAGAGGACAAAAGAAATCTTATTACATCTTCCAATGTGATCCCAAAAAATTCACACAATGGCACACATCAATCCAATTCGGCAACAAGGAAACATGAGGATGAAACATGTAACACATAACTAGTCAACCCAAAAACACTCTTATGCCGAAATCAACTTAATACAATTCTCAACAAGATAGGTCAAGACCCAAATGCATCTTAACACAACTTCATATGCTAGTGTAGCCTCCAAGCACATGGCGCAAGCAAGATAACAAGCCCTATTGACCAAATATCCCTAAATTTCCCAAAAAACCAACTCAACACAATATGTGTTATCAAAGAGATCAATCATTACATGCGGACCATAATGAGATGTTCCATGAACATTCAACAATACTTCTAGATACTTCTTTGATACTGTCTTTCCACAAACAACCACTACAATCCCAAAAAAAGCAAAATACTTCATCCTAGAAACACAAAAGATACTACCAAGAGATAGAACATTAATAAACCAATTTGTGGACCACTTTATTGCATGAAAACTGAACTGAGACACTACATAATCATTGAGAGCATGTCCACCAAGCTTCAAGAGTAGAAACATCAATACAGAGAAATGCAAAGAATTTTTTGGACCAATCCAAACAACCAACAAAACTTCCAAAACACTACAAATAGTAGAAACATCCTAGGAAACACTAGTGACCTGAAAAGATAGGAGTACAACATTTACATAACACGCACACTAAATCCCAAAATGAAAGACCATATCTTCAATAGTGGAGGAATGTGGAACATTCTCCCAAATAATCTTCATAGCAATTTCCTAAAATAGAAGCTTTCACCAACTTGCGGAGACCAAAACTTCCTTGCAGCAACACATACTTCCTCAGGGACAACAAGAGAGATCATACAACATACTAGAGACCATCAACATCATCTCTCCACAATTAGCATTACTTAGAATCCTTATCTTAATATATCATCATGACATTACCTCTTCTGATATCAAATAAGGCATGGCATTCAACCATGAGCATCAGCAACATCAAAGGCATGAAATCCAACCATGAACTTATCATCATAACAACATACAACTATGGGAACCAATGATAGCAGCATAAATGACAATCAATCTCACATACATATGCAAACTTCCCAAGTTTTTACAACCAATGCCAACAATCAAACTCACCAAGTCTCGTCAGCGCAACAATCTCCTCAAGTGTTGACATCAATGACAACCACACAAACAACTAATGCCAACAAATGAAGCACCTGGAGAAAACTCGTATGACTTATATATGATGGTTTTCAATTTGAACCAAGTGGTATTTTAAGATACAAGGGTATAATATATGACCCAAGTCAAAAAGAGTTGCAAACTCTTGTGTTAAGAGAATCACATTATGCACCATATTTAGGTCACCCTAGAGTGACCAAACTAGTAGTAAATATTAAAATGCTATATTTTTGGAAAGGAATGGAATAAGAAATTGTCAATTTTGTGGCTATATTTTAGAATGCCAAAGGATTAATAATGAGTATGTGAAGCATATGATACTTTTGTATTCCCATGATATACTAGATTATAAATGATAATTAATTAGTATGGATTTCATCCAAGTTTTTCCCATGTCTAGAAATTTTCATGATATGATTCTCATGGTGGTTGATAAACTTACAAAAGTTGCACATTTTATATTGGGGAACCTAACAAATGAAGATCATGTTCTAGCAAAAAGGTTCATGTAAGAAATTTTTGGACTTCATGGAATTCCTAAGAAAACTATCTTAGATAGGGATGTGTGGATGAATTTGAGGTTTTGTAAAACCTTATTTTTAGCATTGGGAACTCAATTGAATATAAGCTCATCCCATCATTTTAAAATAAATGGTTAGATTAAAAGAGTAAACCAAGTGTTAGAGGATCTATTAAGAATTTATTGGATAGATTAGCAATACAAGTGGGAAGAGTGCCTTCCACTATTGGAATATGTTTATTATAATTCACAGCTCTCTATTGTGAAAATGGAAAAAAGTGTCAAAATCCTCTTAGTTGGGATAAACTAGAACTTAGGATTGGCCTTTGGATAGAAATTCTAATGGAAATGGAAGAGAAATTTAAACTAATCTAGAAGAGATTAGCTAAAGAAAATGATAGATAAAAAATTTATGCGGATGCAAAGTGAACTCCACAATAATTTCCTATTGGGGAAAATTATTTTAAGAGTCAAACTCCATAAAATTTCAGTAAAGTTTTAGAAGTCAATCAAACTTGCACCTAGATATGTGGGCCCATTTGAGGTCTTGGAAGTGACCAACCCGATTACTTACATGTGTGCTTTACCACTTTCTCTGGCTCCCTTGCATAATGTTTTTCATGTTTCATATTTGAAGAAATATGTGTATGATTTTAATCATGTTCTTGACTAGAATGCTCTTCAGGTTTTGGATCCAGGAGTGGTAATGATCAAGCCTCTTAGAGTGCTTGAGGTTCATAAGTTGTTCTTGCATAACAAAGAAGTAACTCAATGCAAGGTCTAGTGGGACCAATATTCAAAGGACAATGCCACTTAGGAATATTATGAAAAATTCCACATTTTTTTCCTTGTATGTTTAAGTAGAACCAAACTTAATGATTTTCTTTATAACTATGTTTTGATACTTATTGAAATTAAGTCATTGAAGATGATTAAATTTTTCTAAGGGGGAGATGTTACACTTTGTTTTTTAACAATTAAATTATGATATATTTGAATTAATTATTTTTGGATATTAGTGTAGAGAAGGGGGATTCGCTACTCATGAGTCTCTTTATTCTCAAGAGATTCCCAAGGGGCGAACTACCCTATACTACCTCAAGGAACAACGCAAGAGTTTCAGAATCGAAAAGAGTAGGTCATATTGCTTTTCTGGACAAACTGATAGGATCTCGGCTAAAGGACGTCAACATGGCACATGGACAACAGCGTGGTATGCTAGAGTCCCAAAGGCGTGCTAGCATCTTGTACGGATAGAAAATCGAGAATGTCATAGAAAATGACAAAGTGTCTACTTCTACTCTAACTGCTAAGAAATCTTGGAGCGTGAGAAAGTAACAAAATATAACAAAACTGAGATAAAGGGAAGATGATAAGACTAAAGCGGATAAGAGATAGAATACACTCACAAGAACCCAAGTAATGAAGCCTCATGCAAATGAATGTCTTCAATATTTGCATGTGTAAGATCTGGAGAAATTATTGGGGCTGTATACGGGTTTTCCTCAGTCAAACCCTCATTTTGGTGTTCCCGCCTCCACGGACAGCCAAATAGATAGAGAGAAATGAACAAAGGAGTGATAAAAGAAATCCCCGCTCAAGGAGGAGAACCCATATCAAAAAATATAGGTGATAAAAGCAAACCCTGCTCAAGGAGGAGAACCAGTATCACAAAATAGAGATGCAATCGATAGGGGATGTGACAAATCCCAAGATGCTCGCAAGCATAAGGCAAGAGAGATATCAGTTGCAAGGCTTAAGGAAGCCAAAGAGAGAGATAAAGATAGTTGCAAGATCCAAGGGTGTTGCAAAGAGTGTTGTAAGAGCTTGAGAGTGTTGTTGTAACAAGCTATATGGAGTTGTGCAAGAAAGAGAGGAGGAAAAGGTAGGAGCCAAAGTTTGAGAGAATCTAGAAGACCAAATGGATTGAAAAGATGACCTTTGAGGAAGGAAAAGAAGCTTCCTGAGTCATTACAAGGCATCCCAAGCCATTACCACCGACAAAAGGGGTTGACAAGTGGCAAACATGCTCAAAAACAGTCGTTTGAACGTCAAAATGTCACTGGACGTTAGCACGGCACATGAACATTTGCATGGCGCACTAGTGTCCAAACACATTACGTTACAAAACGATAAGAATGGGAAAAGCACAAAGTTTGTTGCAAAGCTGACACGTGAAGGTAGCTATTGAAAAGGGGTCTCAAGCATCCTGAGAGGGAAAAAAGGTTGATGCAAGGGATAGAATGAGCCTACATAAATGCTAGGGAAATGGACACTAAATCGGATGTAAGAATGTATGTGAAATTGCAAGGGGTACAATTTTACGACATTATAATTAGATGATGCAAGTAAAATTATGATGTTCTTGTGAAGTTTTGGAATAGATACGTTTTCCATGATATGATTATTTTGATATGTATTCAATTCTATGTGGAATATAAATATCAATTTTTAAATAAAATAAATTAATGTGATCTTATTTTCTCATTAATTATGATGAATAAATTATCAATTTGGATAAGTTAAATACAAACATGATTAAAATTGTGATGGACTAACTATCTTGTGAGTGAATGAGGTGGATGTAGGATGGTTTATTTCTCTCTCCTAGTTCAAGAGGGAGAATATCATTGGGGAGAGAGTAGAAAATCGAGGGGGTTAGCATAGCATATCATATATTCTAAGAATAGCTACTCACACACCACTAGAATTGCATGTAATATTTTTGTTTGTCTTTCTTTTTTTGAATGTGTAAAGTTGTTCATATTAGCATTGGTGTCTTAATGGTCAATGTTGGCATTTCTACCTATGTAGGGTGTATTGGTTATCATATTACTTTGATTTATTATGGTCTATCAAGTTGGTATACCATTTCTTTGATCATATCCCTTAGTGTCTAATCTGAATTAGGATCTATGACAATTGCTTAATGAATGCTTAATGATTACAACAATTAATCCAAATCTTTAATAACAAGTTAACATAATTGAAATACTTAAATGAACAAAGCATAAGAAATGTGATGAATAGAATGAAAGAGAGAAAAGAGAAAGAAGACAGAACACTAGTTGATGATGGAGTTTTCCAAATTGGCTACATCTCTGATCCCCTCTCCAACAGAGTGACCGATCCTATTATGCTCCAAAATCAGGATTACAAAGGCTTCAACAACATTACAAATCCATCTCCTTCTAGCACAACAATAGCATATTGCCTCATTGCACATAAATGGATACAAGTCTTCAAAACATTCTCTCCTTACTCATCACCTGGATGTCTAACTCCCATTTTCACCCCTTTTTATACAAAAAAATTGGCCCAATTTGGCCTACAACAATATGATCTACAAAAATCTAGCCAATCTCCCTTTACAAGTAAAAATTTAAACCATTCCCCCTATTTTCATATATAAATCACTAATTCCCTCATAATATCTCCCTTTAAAATCTTCATAATCTTTTAATGTATATATTATAGCCCTTTTAAATAGTATCTCGGGCTTTAGAGAGTTTATTTTAATCTTTTTAAAAGATTAGAAGTTTTATCTTTTTAAAATATAGGGGGATTTAGTTTTAAAATGGGGGCAATTGGTTTTAAATCTTCAACAAAACAAACTAACCCCCTATCATATTTCTAAAGTTATCCAATGGCTCATCGGTGGCTTATCCTTTTATTAAGCTGACGATCGGGGGTTCAACCCCCGCTGTTGGCTTTTAATAGTCAATTCTGAACAGTTTTATAACAAAACTATCCGTTGTCATATACATTTCTAAGGAAGGCTCACGGTTGAATAGTGGAGGCATGGGCTGGTAGTTGGGAGGTTAGGGGATCAAATCCCCTACCCCCATTTTATTAGAACAAACAACCATCGGAGGAAGGATAGAGGGGGTGCCACGTGGAAACCTATGAGAGGGCCACGTGGTGCCCTTTGATTCACCTATTCTGACACGTAAGTGTTGACTGGACCACCACGTATATGACAACTTGAATGCCACCTATATGCTAACAAACTACTAACTGGACATACAAATGCCACGTGTCGCTTCCTGATTGGTTCGTATAGATGACATCACCTACCACATCGACTGCCACGTGTCATTCCAGGATTGGTCCAAGTCATGTTTGTACAGTACAAACTACCACGTCATCATGCTGATGTCAGCATCCGTATGGCTGGTCAACCTTGGGTACCTGTAACCTTTGACTTGGCGTAACTTGTGCATACGAGCTCAGATTTGGGAGAAACAAGTGGCGTTGGGTTCGTATCAATGAGCTCTTCATTTTAGCATCAATTTCATTGAATTCCAAGATAGTGATTTTTTTTCATCTTTCTAGATGGCCTTAGGTGCCTATTTGACCCAAACTTAGACTGGTTTTATCTTGAACATACGAGCTCCTTTTGACTCCATTCAAGTTGTGTTGGAATCAAGATTTTGAGATCTTTCTAATGGTGTTGAATTCTAGAGCATTAGGGACACTTCAATTTTCACTAAAAAAGTATCCCCCTGGATCAGTCCTCCCCATTAGAGAGCTTTTCAACCTCCAAAATCTTGATTACTCGAAAAGCAAGTGAGGGTAGAGTTCCCTCACTTTACCAATCTCCATCCATTTTTCCTTGTTTGGATTCATCCCCTTCAGTCCCACTTTGAGGTACTCAACTACGCCTCTTCGTGAAGTCCTAATTTTCTTGTCTAAGATTACATCCTCTGGCAACTCTAACATTTAATAACATTTTGTTTCCACAGTCCATGATGCTGGTATGCAAGATTTTTGGATAAACTGTGTGTGATTTTTATATCATCAACGTTTCGGATCATACTCCATGATCCATCATCAGGATGATTAGCAGTAGAGTGAGAATGAGAGAGAGCAAGCAGACTTGGATATAAAGAAGAGGGAAGAGAGGTTTGGGAAGGTTGAGAGGCATGCTCCCCACAAAAACATAACATAAATATAAATATATAGATGAAATGACAACACCTAAGTATAAATCTGAATTATATATGCAAAGGATAAGAAAGATAAGGCAGAAACAAAGCACATACAAATGTAAGAAATTAAAGGACAAACGAAAATAAACAAATAAATAAGAAATAAAATTATTGAAAAATAAATAAACAAGGAACCATTATAATAATGGATGAAAGGAAACAATTAACCACTAGGGACAATAGTAAATTGTCAAGGAGAAATAAAAGAGAAAAGACTAAATAAGAATAGCTTAAAAAATAACAAAGAGTAAAGAAATTAGGTAGAAAACAAAAGAAATCAAATGATGAACAAAGAATGAAACAAAAAACAAACACATGAGAAGGGACTAAATGGAATAACTTAAAAACTATATAAAAAGTTTTTGAGTTAACAAGAGCAATCACATGATGAAAATAAATTAACAAAAGTAATCTAGATTGTTAAAATAGATTAACAAATGTTTGTTAAAATAAAATAACAAAAGTAATCTTGTTAATGATGGAGAATAAATTGACAAAAGCAATCAAAAGATGAAAAATAAATTAACAAAAACAATCAAATGATGCAAAATAAATTACCAAGAGAAAAAAACGAAATAAAGTGAAAGAAAAAAGGAAATTGATAATAGAGTAGATGAGAAGTAGATAAAACGATAATAACTAATAATTAAAGAGCAAAAACAACCACACATACCCAAATAAATAAAGGTATATATATAAAAACACCAAAACATAAATATGTCAATAAAACGGAGAGAAAATGAAAGATAAGAAAACAAGACCAAAAAAGGAACCAACAAGATGAAAGTAAAAAGAATTGATAAAAAATAGAAGAGAAATAAATAGAATTAAATAATAACTAATAATTAAGAAGCAATTAAAGAGCAAATAATTAGCAATTAAAGAGCAAGGAAATGATAAATTAGAATAGATAAGAAGTAAGAAGAAAAAAGAAAAAGATGATAAATAATAATTAAAGATGAAAAGTAAATAGAAATAGATAATAAATAAATAATAGAATAGGTGAGAAGTGAAAAGAAATAGATAATAAAAAATGATTAAGGATGAAAAGTAAATACAATTGGATAATAAATAAATAATAGAATAGATGAGAAGTAAATAGAAACGGATAGTAAATAATAAATAAAGATGAAGCAATCAAGAGATGAAAATTAAATTAACAAAACCAATCAAATGATGAAAAATAAAATCCCAAGAGAAAACGAAACAACAGTGAAAGTAAAAAGGAAATTGATGATATAGAGTAGAAGAGAAGTAAATAAAAGGATAATAGAAGAAAAGTAAATAGAATAAAATAGAATAAAAGAAGCACCAAAAGTAAATAAAAGTGAATAAAAGTAATAGAAGATGAAAAGTAAGTGAAAGTAAATAATAGAAGCAACAAAAGTAGATAAAAGGAAAATAGATGAAAAATAAATAGGATGGAATAGAATAATAGAAGCAACAAAAATGAAAGTGAAAAAGGGAATGAAAAAATAGAATAGAAGAGAAATACAAGGAGAAGATAATAAATAATAATTAAAGATGAAAAGTAAAAAAAGATAATAAATAAATAATAGAAAAGAAGAGAAGTAGAAAAGAAATAGATAATAAATAATAAATAAAGAGGATAAATAAATAGAAATAGATAATAAATAAATAATAGAATAGATGAGAAGGAAATGGGAAAGGATAATAAATAAAATGAAGCAATCAAAAGATGAAAAATAAATTAACATATCAATAAAAGAAACCACCAAAACATAAATATATGAAAAAATATATAAAAGAAACCACCAAGACATAGAAATGCATGCATAACGGAGAGAAATTAACCGACCAGAAAAGAGAACAAAGGGGAAGCAATAAAAAGATGAATGCATAACGTAGCGAAATTAAAAGACAAGAAAAGAATACAAAAGGAACCAACAAAGAGGAAAAACAGGGGAGGGGAGAGGAAAGAAGGAAAGACAAGCAAGGAGAGGAGGGGACGGTGGGGTGGGAGAGGAGAGGAGAGACGGGGTGAGGGACGGAAGCGAAAGCGGGGATCAAGAAATATTTGGGGGGATGACATTGATGCTATTTAATAAGGGTTTCCAGGAGAAACTTAGAGCCCAACCTCCATCCCGGTTGAGGTTGGAAGGGTGGTTGTGGATTTCAATGGCCTCTTTAAGTTTTCTCTTAAAGAAGTTATCTTCTGTGAACAGGATTTTGGTGTTTTCTAAAGCAATGTGATGCTTCGTCTTGGCAGAGTGTTCAGCTAGAGCGGATTTAGAGATTCGGTCATGCCTTAGGTCGGCGCAATGTTCTTTGATTCTTGTGTTGAAGGAACGACCTGTTTCCCCGATGTAGGGGATGCCACATGAACACATCACTTTGTAGACACCAGATTTGAGGAAATGGTCTAGGGGGTCTTTGGAGGAAGGGATGTGATTTCTTATAGTGCAAAAAGGTTTGAAAGTGCAATTGATGCCCTTTTTGAGAAGGATTTTGGCAATTTTGTTGGAGATACCCTCAACATAGGGGAGGGTTGCTAGAGGAAAGGAAGGAGGGGGAGAGGGAGTGGGCTTGAGGGTGAGCCTAGCCTTGGCTTGGTTGATTGCCCTGTTGATCTGCTTCTTTTTGTATCCATTCAAGGAGAAGACATGGGTAAGGTGGGCCAATTCTTGGTCAAGGTGCTCTTTATCACAAATTAAGAGAGCTCTATTAACCAAGGTTTTGAGGACCCCTGCTTTTTGGCTGGGATGATGGTGAGAGGAAGAGTGAAGATAAAGGTCGGTGTGGGTGGATTTTCGAAAGATGGACCGAGATAACGAACCATCTGCATTCTTGAAGAGAAGAACGTCTAAGAAAGGAAGTTGGTTGTCAGTTTCAATTTCCTTGGTGAAAGAGATGTGAGGAGATAAGTTGTTTAAGTGGGAATGGAATTCTTCAAGCTTCTCCTGACCATGGGACCAACATATATTGGTGTCATCTACATAACGTTTCCACCATTTAGGTTTGAAGGAAAACGAATGGAGGGCGACATCTTCAAAGTGCTCCATGTAGAGGTTGGCCACAATGGGAGAAAGAGGAGAGCCCATAGCAACTCCATCCACTTGTTCATAAATGACACCTTGGAAGGAAAAGAAGGTTGATCTGAGACATAACTCAACTAAGGAGGCAATTTCAAGGCTTGTCTTTTGTTTGATGATCTCAATTGAGTCATGTAAGGGGACTTTGGTGAAGAGAGAAACGACATCAAAGCTAACAAGAATATCATTTACATCTAATTTTTTGTCTTTGATGAATTCCACGAAATGGGAAGAATTTTTGACGAAGGAACTTGAATTTCCAATGAGAGGAGAGATAAGTTTGGCGAGATGGGAGGCCAATCTATAAGTAGGGGAGTTAATAGTATCAACTATGGGTCGGAGGGGGGTACCTGCTTTATGGATCTTAGGGACGCCATAGATACGGGGAGTCACCTCCTTGGAAGGGGTGAGCCATTTTTTGGTGGCATCATCAAAGGATGACCTCGAAATGGCAGTTTTAACATTTTTTAACAATTTGGGGGTGGGATTGGTATCAAGGATCTTGTAGCTATTAGTATTAGATAAGAGGGTGTGCATCTTGGACAAGTAATCCCGCTTGTTCATGATCACGGTAGCATTTCCTTTGTCAGCCTTAGAGATGACAAGGTCGGAATTACTTAAAAGGCTCTTGAAGGCGAGGATCTCGGATCTAGGGATGTTGCGTTTGGGGGGTTTTGCATGCCTAAGGGCAACAGCGCAATCCTGACGAACCTCTTCAGACACATCATTAGAGAGAGATTGGATGGCCTTTTCGATTTCAATGAGGAATTCCGTAAAAGGAATACGGTGAGGGGAGATAGCGAAACCCATGCCTCTTTTTAGAAAGTTGAAAGCAAGGGGGCTCAAGCAGGTGTCAGAAAGGTTAATGACCAGCTTGTTTTCCCAATCGTGTACGATCTGGAGGTCATTGGTATTGTCATTGGGGCTGCCCGCTAAGGTAGAAGGGATGCTGAGGTGTGCAGAAGGCGGGGGGAGGCGGGGAAGGTGTGAAGACTTTATGAGGGGGGAGGAATGAATGGGCACGGTGACTGAAGAGGCACGCAAAGGAGAAAAGTGGCGAGCAAGGCCCGACATCGAGGACGAAAGAGAATAGTCAGTTAAGAGAGGAACCGCTGTGAGATCCGAGGAGGAGGGAATGGGCTGCGTGGGGGCTCGAGGGCTGACAACGGATATGATGGATGGGCTATCATCTGACACTTCAGCCGAAAAAGGAGGACTGCCAATGAAGCGAATGACAGAATTGTTAGATGGAGACGTCAAGGAAAGGCTACCGTTGTGGGGGGAAGTACAAAAATTACAGCTAATGTCAGAAATGCCAGAAGGAGACGTAGGACGAAAAGAGGGAGATGGGGATGAAAGAGGTTGCGTACCTGGAAATTCAGCAAGAGGACCGTTGGAGGCCTGACACTGGTACGTGCTGCAGGGATGGTCTGAGAGCGGAGCCAGAGCAGCAAGCTTGCGATCTGGATCATGAGTTGCAAGAAAGCATGGATTCCGGTGCTCGCCAGCGCTTGATTTCACACCTTTGTGAACCGAGTCTGCTACTTCCCTGTCGTCATTGGAGATTGCTGGAGGATTGTGAAGTGCGAGGCCAGGAGGAGGCCGATGGATAGAGAGAAGGACGCGAGGAGAGGAGTGAAGCGGTGGAGAAGGGGCAAGCCGGGGTGGCGTGATGCAAGCATGAGGCAGCGAAGAATTCGATAAAGACACAGAGGGGGAAAGCTGATGATAGGGAGAAGATCTGGCCACCAAGTGAGAAGATGAAGCGTGGTGATGACCTGAGAGGGGAGAGCCGACGGGGAGGGCAGAGGTTTGGTGTGGGGAGTCTGAAGTATGTCGAGTAGACTCCATGTGCGCGCGATTGAGCAACGACCAGAATTTCTTTTTTTGCCTTTGTTCACATTTGAATTTGATGCCTGAGGATCTGGAATGGGATGTAGTATCGAGCCAGTTCCACAAGTCTGAGTGGAGGGTGGAAGCCAATTCCAAGTGTAGCGGCAACAGTCTGGAA
The DNA here is from genome assembly GCA_007258455.2 of Sequoia sempervirens. Lineage (NCBI taxonomy): Eukaryota > Viridiplantae > Streptophyta > Pinopsida > Cupressales > Cupressaceae > Sequoia > Sequoia sempervirens. The sequence goes on from VDFB02105785.1 coordinate 261,463,807, forward strand.
GATATTTGATTGATGGCAACCCTTGTGGATTTGACCATTGCACGAAGTAAAGAAAGACCAGCTTGATGGAAGATCCGTTCGGTACGAGGGTTGAGTAAATGATGGCAGATTCTTACAAAAAAATGAGGGTTAAGCTATTCTTATTTAGTCTTTTCTCTTTTATTTCTCCTTGACAATTTACTATTGTCCCTAGTGGTTAATTGTTTCCTTTCATCCATTATTATAATGGTTCCTTGTTTATTTATTTTTCAATAATTTTATTTCTTATTTATTTGTTTATTTTCGTTTGTCCTTTAATTTCTTACATTTGTATGTGCTTTGTTTCTGCCTTATCTTTCTTATCCTTTGCATATATAATTCAGATTTATACTTAGGTGTTGTCATTTCATCTATATATTTATATTTATGTTATGTTTTTGTGGGGAGCGTGCCTCTCAACCTTCCCAAACCTCTCTTCCCTCTCCTTTATATCCAAGTCTGCTTGCTCTCTCTCATTCTCACTCTACTGCTAATCATCCTGATGATGGATCATGGAGTATGATCCGAAACGTTGATGATATAAAAATCACACACAGTTTATCCAAAAATCTTGCATACCAACTCTAACATATGCTCTGGTGAAAGATCATAGACTAATGGAACCTGAATGTTTGTGTCTTCATCCAGTATCATTGGAGGCTCATACAACTTGAAATTCTCAACATTGACAACTGAATAGATGTGCATGTATGGAGGAATATTGAGGTAGAAGGTGGTGGTTCCAATATTTTCCAAGATCTCAAAGGGACCATACCAAATCAGCTTAAGCTTCCTTCCTTCACCTTGCATTCTTTCCTTGCTGATATGTAACCAAAATCTATCTCCAACCTAGAAATGGTGATCATTATGATGTTTATCATGGTGAGCCTTATATTTTGCTTAGGTCTGCTTCAACTATGCTTCCACTACCTGATGGATTTCTTGGACTTTTTGGATGAACTTCAAAGCTTTCTCTACATCATGGTGTCCATCATCTTTCCCAAAAGAAAAATCCATCAGTTTTTAAGGCACATAACTGAAGCAAATCTCAAAAGGAGACCTCTTTGTAGAAGAGTGTGCCACATGGTTGTGAGCATGTTGCACATAATGAAGACTCTCATCCCACAACTTGGGATGTTTATTGTAGTAACCTTTGAGAAGATGTACAACTGTCATGTTTACTACCTCTATCTATCTGTCAGTCTGCAGATGGAAGGTTGTACTCTTCTTCAGTTTGGTGTCCATGAGTTCCCACAAAGCTGAACAAAATTCCCCTAGGAATTGAGAATCTCGATCCGATACAATAGAAGTAGGTAACCCAAAATGAACCCATACAAATTGAAAGTACATCTAAGTTGTTAGTTAAGCAGTGACTTGTTTCTTACAAGGTATTAGAATACACATTTTGTTGAACTGATCAACTACTACATACAGATAATTTTGTTTACTGGACTGCACCTAAGAAACTTCTAACTTCAGTGAGTATACTTGGCTTAGGCCATTTTACAATAACTTCAGCCTTTAGAGGGTCTACATTCAATTGACCACCACCTATGACATAGCCTAAGTACACTAAGGATGTCTTAGCGAATTCGCATTTAGACATCTTTACAAAGAGTTTTTCTTTTCTCAATACATCAAAAACTTTCTTTACATGACTTACATGATCTTCCTAGGTTCGACTGAATACAAGAATATCATCTAAATAGACTATGACAAAATCATCAATAAAAGGAAAAAATACATCATTCATGACTCTCATAAACATAGTTGGTGCATTGCAAAGCCCGAAGGGCATGACCAACCACTCGAACAGTTCTTGTTTTGTCTTAAATGTAATTTTCCAAATGCCATCTTTGTTGGTGTAATTAATATTTAATTACACTTTACATAAGTTTACTTAGGTAATTATTTAATTCCTAGGTTAATTAGTTGTCATCCTTATCTTGTTGAGCTATCTTGTTGCTCAAGATAAGATTAGGGTTATGCATCTTTGCTTTTATAAAGCAAATTATCTCTTGTAATATTTTGTACTTCGAATATATCAATTTGCACATCTTTTGCAAATCTCTATTTTTTCATTTTTCTCTTCTGTGGAAGGTGATTTTTCTGGTTTGCAATCAGATCTTGGTTTCTAACATGGTATCAGAGCCTTGATTCACAGCCCCTTCTCAGCTTTTTTGGAGGAACACATTGCAGAGCTCGTTCGAGGTCCCTCGAGGGTTTCATTCCTTGAGCATCATTATGAAGCGTCTTGGATCAAATCGGGGTTTTCCGTTGGATTCAGAGCGCTGGAAAAAGTCATAAATGACTTTTATTTCATTCATTTTCGTCACCGTTTCCCAGATCTACGAGGGTTGTAAGCTCGGTGATTTTTTGGATAGATTCAGGGGTCGCCTGATTTTTAAAGCACTTTGGGCCCAAACGGACCTCGTCGTTGGATTCGCAGCACCCAAAAACCCCTATTTTGATATAAAATTTGTCTGATTTGGACAAAGTCGTTTGGAGAGGCAAAAAAAATTTGCCAGGGAGGTCGTACGGCCTCCCTAGCTCGCGTCCCAAGGCACAGTTTTCGAGAAATTTTCAAAAAAAATCAAAAATCTGGGAAATTTATAGCGCCACCCATTCAAATGGGTTCCGTCACCCAGTGGCCGCTGGGCGGCCACCAGGCAGCCGCCGGTGCACCACCGTCGCCAATGGCTTCCCCATGCAACACCGCTCGATTGCTCAGCCAACCCCCGAGGGCTTAAATCACCAGTCAACGGTTCTATGGGTGACCAACGCCCACGCGCCAGCCCCCGCCGGGATTTTAGCCCAAGTCTTGGTCACATGAGTGACCAGGGGCAGCGCCAAAGCCCCCTGGTCCACCCCGACAACCAGGGGCCTTATTTTTTTAGCCCCTGAGGGCTTCACATGGCCAAATCGGACCCTTTTGGAGCAGTTTCGCGGAAACAGGCATAACTTTCACATACGGCAACTTTTTTTTGCAAACGAGATATCGTCAGAAAGTTGTTTCCGAGCTCTACGTAATGGTGTAGGTTTGATTTTTTGGTTTTGATTTTTTGATGCTTTTTTCAGCCTCAGAAGTAAGATGTTTCCGTTTTCACTCTGGGAAGCATATATTTTGACTCGCTTATCCATTTTTCCGATTTTCATGGCATTGGAAAGCTGGTTTCAGCCTCTATGCAAATATAAGGTCATTTACAGAAAATGTGTAACTTATTTTATGCATGCATTCATTTTTGTTTCATGCACTAGGTTTGCATTTTCGCTTATGTTTCTATAGTTTTGCATTCTCTCCTTCTGCAATCATTGGATATTGTAATAACAAACTAATATAAAGTTCCATTGAGGGGGGTTCTTGCATCCATCTTTCACATTGGTGACAACTTGCATGAGTTTGTCTCATTTCCTGTTGTCTCTTTTTAGTTTCTTTGTTGTTTAGCTGGACACATCTTTGGTTTGCATCGGTTCACACTTCACATTGGGATTTTTATAGTTCTTGATCCGCATTGGTTCAGATCTTTCTCATTTGAAGGCCATGTTTTTATGGTTAATGTTCCAGAATCTTGATGGTACTCATCCTATGGGAAATTTTAGTTTTAGTTTGGCATTGGCTTCGAGAGACACAACTTCCATATTTGTCATCATTATGGGTCCTTTCATCCTTTCATCTACTATTGCTTACAGATTCCAGGGTTGATCCAGTATGTGAGTTTCCAGTGTTCCTTGGCATCGAGTCTGCTGTTGCATTTGTGATTCTGATATGGTATTTTGCAAATAGAAGTATATTTCCTTGCTTGTCGGATTTGGGGTTCCAATGTTGCTTCATCAGAGTTCTTCCAGTGCTTCTTCACAATATTTCATCTCTCTGAGGGGGGTTTTTCCCACTGGGTTTTCTCTCTCTCTTTGCATTTGTACATGAGTACCTGATCAGGCCTTGTTGTCGGGACTCATATTTGCATAATAATCTGCTTCTCCCTAAGTTGCACTTATGGGGGGGTGTTGGTGTAATTAATTATTAATTACACTTTGCATAAGTTTACTTAGGCTTTATTTAATTCCTAAGTTATAGGTTTTATCCTTATCTTATCAATCTATCTTATTGCTCAAGATAAGATTAGGTTTATGCATCTTTGCTTTTATAAAGAAAATTATCTCTTGTAATATTTTGTACTTCGAATATATCAATTTGCACATCTTTTCCAAATCTTTGCTTTTTCATTTTTCTCTTCTATGGAAGGTGATTTTTTTGGTTTGCAATCAGATCTTGTTAGATAATTATTAAATTCTTGAATAATATTATGTTGCACATCCTTTTGCAACATCTCTGCTTTTTCTAATTTTCTCTTTTGTGGAAGGTCTTTTTGGTTTACAAATCTGATCTTGGTTTCTAACAATCTTTTGCAATTATTATCTGATGATATCCACTACGTAAGTATAACTTAGAGAAATATACTGCATTTTTTAATTAATCAAGTAAATCACCAATATGAGGAAGAGGAAAGCTATTCTTTATCGTTATCTTGTTCAAGGCTCGATAGTCGATGCACATTCTCCAAGACCCATCCTTCTTTGGAACCAAGACAATTGGAGAAGCACAAGGAGATGTACTAGGATGGATGACTCCTTTTTCAACTAACTCCTGAACTTGCTTTTTTATTTTCTCATTCTGCAAAACTGATAAACGGTACATGTCGATGTTTGGAAGAGGCGCATCTTGTTGCAACTAGATTTCATGTTGTATCTCTCTCTTAGGTGGCAACCCCTTTGGCTCTTGAAATAAGTCATCATAAGTAGAAACTATTTTGACCATCTTAGTTTTATGCTCTAGATCACACCCCTTAAATGCTTCAATTTTTTGATCCTCTTTGGGTTTTACAAGCATTAATACAAAGTTCTTACTAGAATTGACCAGCCTTTTCATCTAACTAGCATTAACTAGTGCAAGATTAGTCTTAACTTTTTGTGCACGTACAATGTATTCTATCCCATCCTTAAAGAGATGATACTTATTCTCTGCCCTATAAAATATTTTTTTTTGTCATACAAATAAGGACTTCCTAACACAAGCCCACAAATATCCAAAGGAACAACATCTATCTCTACCTCATCAACAAAGCTTGCAGTGATAGAAAATCTCAATTTACATTGTTATGTTACATGTAGTTGAGCATCATTGCAAACTCATCCAAGCGGATATGGATTTGGATGACGTGTTGTAGCTAGATTAAGTTTCTTTACCACCTCTTTAGATATTAAGTTGACTTGAGAACCCGTGTCAAACAGTGTGTCAATCTTAGTGTGCTTAGTTACAACTCGAATATGAAACAGTTAATTCTATTGTTTATCAGCTTTAGGAGGAGTAGATACTTTACTTGTACTTGCATAAGAAAAATTTGCATTAGAAGAGAGAATTATACCTTTCCCTTTACCTTGGATCCTAGCAACAACAATCTTTGTTTCATCTTTGAAATCAAATCCAATATCTTGTTGAATCACTGCAGTAGTCTTTTGCTTGCCTTTATTGCCTCTGTATCTTTTTAGCCTTAATTCTAGATGCAGCTTCCAGCACTTTGAATCATCATGCGCCTCTTTCTTGCAATGGGAGCATGTGGGCTTATCACCCTCCTTCTTAACTATAGTTTTCTTTTTCCCCTTGCCTTTATCTTTGTCTTTACCCTTAGACTTCCCCTCAGACTTAGATGGTTTCTTTGAAAAATTATCATTGAAAGTGTTCTTACCTCTTGACTCTAAATGAGTAGCTGAAATTGACACCTCATCCAGATTATTAGGACTCAACATTAGAATAGTATGTCTTAGGTAAGAATGCAAACAACCTATGTAATTAAGTAGTGTATCCTGAGTATACAATGGAACATTTAATGCAATAGCCCGCTTTCTAAACTCATCGGTGTAATCTTGGACAAACTGACCCTTACCTTGCCTAAAGGTTTGCCAATTCATTGTTAATTGTTGCAAATAACCTAAAGGGTAAAGTTTTTTTTTAAGGGCAGCAACAAATTCCATCCAAGTCATATTAACCTTACCATGGCGAGCAATTTCCTCCTGAGTCCTACTCTCCCACCAGGTGAGAGTTGTACCTCCCAACCAGAGAGCAGCTAACTAAATACTAAAATCATCTTTTGTTAGGCCTTGAATCCTATAGTACACTTCTACCTGTTGGATCCAATCATCTAGATTTTCAGCATTTAACTCCCCACAGTAATTAGGAAATTCAAATTTTACATCTGGTTTAATAATAGGCTTAGACTTGCTCTTGAAAGGATTAACAATAGTAGAAGAAGAAGAAGGGGAAGATGGAGGAGATGGAGTTTCTGGAGCTTCCTTCTTTGTCCTTACGATCTTCCTTCTTTTCTCACTTTGAAGAATCTCCCTTTTTGCGCTTCTTTTTTTTCTGAATAAGGCTCTTCCACCATAGCCTTCATGTTAAGAAAGGCTCGTTGAAAAGAATTATCATCAAGCTTAGGCTTAGTACTTTTCCCAGCTTAAGTTTCTTCCATTGTTGGCAAAGTCCTTCATTTTTCGATCTCAAGATTGTATTCTTCTAGCTCGCCTTCACCTCATTGTTTCCTGGAATGTGTTAGCATCCACTTTTGCAATACTAGTCACACAAAGCTCTAATACCAAACTTGATCTGAATTAGGATCTATGACAATTGCTTAATGAATGCTTAATGATTACAATGATTAATCCAAACCTTTAATAACGATTTAACATAATTGAAATGCTTAAATGAACAAAGCATAAGAAATGAGATGGACAAAATGAAAGAGAGAAAAGAGAAAGAAGACAGAATTCCATTTGATGATAGAGTTTTCCGAATTGGTTGTCTCTAAGCCCCTCTCCAATAGAGTGACCGATCCTATTATGCTCCAAAATCAAGATTACAAAGGCTTCAACAACATTACAAATCTATCTCCTTCCAGAACAACGACAGGATATTCCCTCGTTGCACAGAAATGGATACAAGTCATCAAAACATTCTCTCCTTACTCATCACCTTGATGTCTAACTCTCCCATTTTTACCCCTTTTTATACAAAAAATTGGCCCAAGGCCTATAATGATATGATTTATAAAAATCTGGCCAATCTCCCTTTACAAGTAAAAATTTAAACCATTCCCCCTATTTTCATATATAAATCACTAATTCCCTCATAATATCTCCCTTAAAAATCTTCATAATATTTTAATGTATATATTATAGCCCTTTTAAATAGTATCTTGGGCTTTAGAGAGTTTATTTTAATCTTTTAAAATGATTAGAAGTTTTGTCTTTTTTAAATATAGGGGGATTTAGTTTTAAAATGGGAGCAATTGGTTTTAAATCTTCAACAAAACAAACCGACCCCTGTCATATGTCTAAAGTTATTCAATGGCTCATCAGTGGCTTATCCTTTTATTAAGCCAGCGGTCAAGGGTTCAACCCCCGCTGCTGGCTCTTAATAGTCAATTCTCAACAGTTTTATAACAAAACTATCTACTCCCATATACATTTCTAAGGAAGGCTTTCGGCTGAACGGTGGAGCCACAAGCTAGTAGTTGGGAGGTTAGGGGATCGAATCCCCTACCCCCATTTTATCAGAACAAACAACCATCGAAGGAAGAATAGAGAGGGTTCCATGTTGCACCCGATGAGAGGGCCACATGGTGCCCTCTAATTCGCCTATTTTGACATGTAAGTGCTAACTAGACTACCACATATATGCAAACTTAACTACCACCTGGATGTTGACAAACTGTTGACTAGACGTACGAATTCCACATGTCACTTCCCAATTGGTCCGTACAGATGACGTCACCTGCCACGTTGTCTGCCACATGTCATTCCAGGATTGGTCCACGTCATGTCCATATAGTGTGGACAGCCACGTCATAATGTTGACGTTAGCATTCGTACGACTGGTCAACCATGGGTACCTGCAACCTTTGACTTGGCATAACTTACACGTACAAGCTCAGATTTCAGCAAAATGATCGGCGTTGGGTTTGTTTTGAAGAGCTCTTCATTTTATCATTGATTTCGTTGAATTTTGAGACAGTGATTTTTTTCGCCTTTCTGGATGGCCTTAGGTGCTTGTTTGACCTGAACATTGACTAGTTGTATCTTGAGCATACAATCTCCTTTTGACTCCATTCAAGTTGCATTGGAATTGGTATTTTGAGCTTTTTCTAATGGTGTTGAATTATGGAGCATTGGGGACACTTCAATTTTCACTAAAAAAGTATCCCCCTAGATCAGTGTCAATGAAATCAACCTCACGCTTGTCTCACCATGTAGTTATAATCTTGGTAGTAGGAGTGAAATTTTTACTCTGGGTGAAATTATTTGTATGTTAGTCTATCTCTAAAATAAAAATAAGGTATCAAAATTTTTTCAATGTGGGATTATTTTATAAAAGAAAGTTAAAGTCCTAAATTCCACATATGTGGAAAATGTGAGAAATTCAATGCAAAATAAATAAAATTTATTGACCTTCCTTGGAGGTGTTAGTTTTTACAACTGATTGTCTAAGTTTTTCTAAAGGCGAGCTAATCCTTATACTCAAAAACCCTAGGTTAGTGGCCAATGAACAAGAGATCGATTGGAAAATTCTCCTTTGCACTTTAGGCTCTACAAAACCAAGGTGGGTACCCCTATAACATCATACACATATAACACCTCTATGCAAATGATGCCTTTGATAACAAATCATCATACTACTATGGAAGAAGGAATTTGATGGGCTAAATCATCCATGCAACCTCCTATATTCTTAATGATTCTTGGTAGTATGGAAATGGACATAAAAGTAAAATGCAAAAAGTAAAGGTTTTGATTTTGATTTTAGATTTTGGTTCTACCTCGGGCTTAGGCTTTACGATCTAAATTGACCATTTCCTTATCCAAAAAAAGTCTTGAAATGAATTAAAACTCCTACAATAGACCAACCCTTCACTTCTAATAAACTTACTTCCTTACAGCAAGAAACCAAAAAATGATCAATACTACCAAACTACTTACAAATCCTTATTGTATCAACACAACCTTAATACATGAATTGAAAGGAAATTACTCCATTCCTTGAACAAAAACTAACAATTCATACATTCATGACACAAAATGTGAAATGAGAACCAGAAGACAATCCTTGATTATATTGATTCAAAGGCAATGAGTATAATAGTGGAGAGAATGATAAAACTGATACATACCATTAAGTGCAATGCAATGGGAATTTAGGTCATCTATTATTATTATAGAGCAGACTTTACAATATTTTTTTCCTAAGTTTAGAAGAAAATCACTATACAACCTAGGACAAAGACTTACAAAGACTCAAAAGTAGAACCTAGAAGGGAAAACACAACTCCAAACCTCTTGGGAAATGGAGCAAAAATCTAAACCCATACAATAAATAAAAAAATTTCCTTTATAGTGCAAGCATATTTGAAATTGAATTCAAAATCTCTAACCCTCACCTAACTAGGGTTTCAAGAAGATGAACTCTATTCAAATTTTAAATATCTGAATTGCAGCCCAAAACTGAGCAACAAATGATCCATAAAGGCTCTGACACCTTGAGCATACTCCAGAAGGATGACTTCATGAATGCAGGTATGGAATGCCCGTGAAATATAAAACAAAACCAGGATAAATATACCCTGACAAGAGAATTTTGGCCTCTGCAACACATCAAAGAGTAATGGCACCATCCAACAATGAAATATAGAATTTAAATGCCATGGAAAATTGATCTAGAGTTGATCCAATTTGATCTAGTAGCTGGAAATGTCGTTGTGTCATTACTTCTACAATTTTCCTGTGAACCGGAGCTACTAATCGTTGTAGTTTGAATGTTGGCCGTCAAATCAAACACGGATGGCTAAGATCATGGCTCAATGAAATTTTAAAATGTGGCCATCGATCCCTATGAGATTTAAGATCAATGGCCCATGCACCATCTCAACACATCACAACATCCTCCTATTAGTCAGGGAACACAAATGTGACATTAATTCCATGCGATCCAATGGTATGTTGACACCTATCTTTGGAATATTCACTCTTGATCCGTTTACTCATCACACAATGAATAATAGCCTCGTAATATTAAAACATGATGCAAACACCATAAGCGATAGCCATTTGATCCTTGTCATCAAATATGAACCATTGAAGTCTTCATCACAACCCATGTAAGAACATCGCATATTGACCTAGAATAGTATCATTCACAACTGTGATGTGAATGACCCACATGATGCAATTGAACTCTACCACTTGTGATCCTAGACACTTGTTAGCACGTTGCACCACCGCAACTTCAAACTAGGCCCCATTAGGTTGCTTATCGCATATCTCTGAAAGGCCTTGCTCATTTTAGCACACAATCACAATGTAAAGAGTGCATGTGATGGCCATTGGATCACCTTCCCCTCATCGTAGTCGTTTATTTTTGGAACATAGAATATTGCGGAAATGACCCCACCAAATGAGTATAAAAACATGATGCACTAGACCATTGCAATATATCGACACCTAGAAAAGAATATTTTACTCCTTGATCCTCCTTCCATCTCACATTGCACATCGCACAAAGCAACATAAAAATAGGAGTTCAATTTGTGATGTGAAGAATCATTGTGATGGAATAAGATTTGAACATGTATCCAAGAACCAAGATCAATAGTGATATTGCACATCGCACTTTGGAAAATAGTGGGCAAGGATAAAAACATGATACAAAGGAGACACACGATGTGAAGAGAAATGCAGGCAACACATATCAAAAATTGGAGACCATCATTGAGGCAAAAAAATGCGATGCAAAGGAGTGGTGCGATGGAACAACTTAAGGGAATCACTTTTGCATGTGCACAATATGTTGTCTTAAAAAAGGGGACACCACCTAGGTAACATAAGACTATATAACCTGGAATATTTCAAACCTAGGGAAAAGCATTATACATGGGTGAAATATTTCACAACCCCCAAACCTAAGACATTTTATCAAATACGTGAATGGGGTAGTGACTGGGAAGACAAGGATAAAAGGGCCAATAAAAACATGACCATGAATAACATATGTTGCAACTTAATATACTGACAACTAAAAAAAAGAGGTTAATGAGTGAGTAGAACAAATGATCAAGTTGGTTTACCAGAAGTCTATTGGAGAGAAGCTATTCATCTATAGTTTATGTATTCAATCAATTTCAAGCAAGAGCAAACAGTAAAAAGACCCCCTATGAGTTATGATTTGGAATAATTCCTACTGTTAAGTATTTCAAGGTATTTGGAAGCAAATGTTATATCAGAAGAGATGAAGAAACTTTAGGAAATTTTGATGGAAGAAGTGATGAAGGAATTTTTCTCGGATACTCTACTAGAAGCAAAGCCTACAAATGTTTCAATAAAAGATTGAGAAAGATTGTAGAAAGTGCAAATGTCAAGGGTGATGAGACAATGAAGAATTCAATTGATATTGATGGATATGTATCAGATGAACCTAATTGTGTAAGAATTGAAGAAATTGTGGAAGAACAGGAAAGGGATGAGTAGGAAAAGCATAGTGAAGAAAATGAAAGAGAAGAAGAAGCTTCAGTGGTGTCCCTTAAGACACCTACATATGTGTAGAAGAATCATTCAAAAAATTGAATCATTGGAGATAAGACAAAAGGAGTATTGACAAGAAGAAAAGCTGATGTTGAAGTAAATCTATGTTTATTTTCTGAGATTGAACCGAAGACTATAAGTGAAGCATGTAATGATGAGCATTGGATGGAAACAATGAAAGAAGAACTTATGCAGATTAAGAAGAATCAAACTTGGGAATTGGTCCCAAGACCAGTAGATAAAAACATTAATGGATCAAAGTAGGTATTCATAAATAATTTGAATGAGAATGGAGAAGTGGTTAGAAACAAAGCAAGGATTATGTGTAAAGGCTACTCACAAGTAGAAGGCATAGATTTTTAAGAGACTTTTTCTCCAATGGAAAGAATGGAAGATATATGGATGTTCTTAGAATTTGCAGCTCATAAAGATTTCAAGGTCTATCAGATGGATGTCAAGTCTATATTTTTACATGGTGAGCTAGAAGAAGAGGTCTACATGGAACAGCTGGAAGGATTTTAGTTGTCAGATCAACTGAATATAGTGTGTAGATTGAAGAAATATTTATATGGATTAAAGCTTCTTACCAATATACACCTTCTTAGGTGCATAATTAGTTACCAAATTGATTTCCTCTAAGTCTTTCTCATGTATATAATTTTTCTTCACATTATATTTATTAGAGTTATCAAAAACTCTTTCTAGGGCTACCAATGCTTTAGGTATTTTATTGGTCTTGAGTTGGATTACCTCATTTCCAAAAATGGTATCCTTTACATCAATTTTCTCCATAAAATTTTGGAAATTAATTTCTTGGTTATGATACTCATCTATACACTATAGAAATTTTAATAAATCAATATCATTGTTAAATACTTTCCAGTTCTAGATGTTGTCTGGAATAGAGGGCCTCACTTGAACCTCAACCTTTGATATACCAACTGTAGTGTAGAAAAATGTATCCCTTTTACATTTTCACACCTAATTAGGAATTAATATTACAATGACCTTAATTATGCCTTAACTTGGTGTTGTAATATGTATTTTATATATTCACATTAATTTTAGGGACATATTAATTAAAATGGACTTAATTGTGCCTCATTTTTAGTGTTGTAGAGTGTAGCTCTTTAGACTTTCACACTTATTTAGGGGTCCCTTAATTAATTTAGGTTAATTTACCTTAATTTACCCCTTTAATTCAAATCCAAGCCTAACTAACTGCATTTTCTAAAGAGGAAACTTGATATTCCTTAATGCCTAAACATAACACTTCTCATTGAGTAATGTGTGACCTAGGTGAGTGACCTAGGACCCACTCGCCAATGGGAGAATAGGTCCTCACTTAGACCTAGGACCCTAATTTAAATTATGCTTTTGGAAGTATTTTAAGAATTTAAAATCTATATTCACATGTCATCTTGTGTTATTTTAATTTTGGGAAATTAATGTTACATACCTATAAATATAATGTCATTTCACTAAGTTTCATCAAAGCAATTTTATGAGAAAAATTGATCTAAGAAATCTAGAATTTTTAAGAGAATTTCAAGGGAATTTCAAAGAATTCAAGAGTATATTTATTGAAGAATTATTACAGCAATAAAGATCCAATTGTCATGTCAAATTCTTCTTGCATCATGCATGTTTTTGGAGCTAATATGATGATGTAGGTTTCATGATCCATTCAAGCATTGAAGGCATTGTTTCAAATCAAATTTCAAGATCAAGATCCACATCCATTGAAGCCATTTCATGCAAATTGTGTATCTACATTCTAAGGTTCATTCAAGGGTTTGGTGAGTTTTGACATAGAGTTTTTCATTCATATTCCTTTCATGATATTTTATTTCATTTCAAGTTTTAATTACTAAAATAGGGTTTCACCAAGGACAACCCCCATTCACCAAAAAAAAAAAAAATTCTCTCTTGATTTTTGTTTGTATATTTAGGTGGAAAAAATCTTGAAGATCTCTTAAAGAGAAAAATTTGGAGAAGTTGTCAAAGTTGTCAAAGTTTTCATCTCAGGGAAACTAATCTATAGAATTTATTTTTGGCTTTTTGAACCTAAAACCTTTGCAAATTGAAGGACTTAGATCTACAGCAGACGCTCTTGAAAGTTATAGACAAACTAGGTAACTCAAGACCCATTCGCCCCTAGGTGAATGAGTCCCAAGTCATCTTTAGAAAAGCACTTTTGGTGATCGGTACACATCATCTTCCCTCTCTCTGATCTTCATTTCAATTTTTGGTTCCATCATTATTGAGCTTAATCTTCAAGATCCAAGTTGTTGATTGCATTTTGGGTTTGATTTGCTATTTTTAATCTTTCTCCCCAAAATGTTGTTTAATCATAACCCCCATCCTTACAAAAAAAGGAAATCAATAGATTCATACTTTGACTTGAATCACCTAAAGGTTGATAGTCCTTTCATGGTGTGGATCTCATTTCCTAATGAAATAGAGAGAAATAGGTCATAATTAGTTCGTCAACCCCATTTTGTTGTCCTACCCTATTTTTCTTTGTTTCATTTTGGTGAACCTAACTTTTGATCATTGCATTTTTTTTATTTTGGAGTCTATTTTCACCCTAGATCTATATTTTGCATTCATTTGCATTTCATTACATGGAATTAAATATCATTTAGGGTTGTTTAATTTGCATTAGTTTGCATTTCATTTAGGGTTTTAGGATTGCATTTTTGTATCTCTCGAAATCTATAAAATACAAAAAAAAATGAAGTAATTATGCAAATCATTTACATAGCATTGTATCATCATTTAATTGCATTTGAAAATTGCATCAAAATTGCACATCAAATTAGGTCTCTTAGTTTTTTATTTTGTCATAATTTGCATTTGCATTCAACCTTAATTTCATAGAAAATTCAAATTATAACTCAGTGCTTTAGATCATAATCTAGAAACCACTAGAATCAACTCAGAAATATGTAAAAACATTTTTAAAAACCCTAACCTAGGACCCATTCACCCTTGGGAAAATGAGTCCCTGATCAGGGTCATTTCCTAAATTTTTGGGCATTAAAACATCTGTTTCTGCATTCTACTTTGTTGTTTTCAATTTTTTGTTTCAGTTTGCAAAATTTTTGTTAAGTGGAATTGATCATATTTAGCGTCATTTGATAAAGTTAGTGCATTGTGTGATTTAAAAATTGCATTTACAAGACATCATTTTCAGCTTTTTGCATAGTATAATCAAAAAATTATCATGTTTGAAATATGAAAATTGCATTTACATATTTACATTACATTTTACACTCTAGGTCATTGCATTGCATTTCACCTTCTTTCCATTTTGGGTATACATTGAGTTTGTGAAACTTGTATGAGCTTCACAACTTGGTGTCCTATTAGAAATATTGTTGTGAGATGTAGTCAAGACTCATGTCATCCCACGATACACCATTTGTTGTGGATATTGGATTCTCCAACTCTTTCACTAATAGTGTTGATAATCAACCCTTTATGGATCATAGTCTTCATACCTCATTTCCAATGACTTCCCTACCCACAAACAATGTTCATGATATTGAAACAATGATTGCTAATGCCCCACAAGAAAATATAAGAAGGCTAAATGAATAATTAAAATGTTTGCAAGGCTTTGTGAGAATTTAACCTATTGTTGCTAATTCCATTCCTCTCATAGGTAACATACGAAAGATGCATAAGCATGAAGAAGGAATATAATTTATATGCACCTTAGTCCATCTCATTAATAACAATTTTCCTCCTCCTCAACTAGCTTTTGATACATTTCCCACACAAAAGAGAAAAGAAAACACAAACTCTGATCATTTTTCTACTCCTAACACATCCTTTTTCTGAAAAGGAAAGGACTTGTAGTTAGAAGATGAGATTGATGACGAAACAATTGTCAAACCAAAGAAGAAGAAGTTGAAGTTGCACGCACATCAAAAATTTCAGCTACAAGAGATATATTATTTTCTTGAATCCTTTGATGACCTATTAAAGATATCCAATACTAAGAAGGCCTTTTACACTCTTCTACATTGGGAATTAATCAAGTTATCGCCTAAATGTGAAAATCTAACTGAAAATCAAATTAATCAAAATAGACCATAGTGTGCCTATCATAGATTCTTTAGACACCACACCAATAATTTTTTTATTTACAAATGTTATTGAAGAAATTTAGATCCCCTAGGGATCCATCTTGACTTAAAGCATGCACTTTGCTCCTTTCCAAGTAATAGTTGGAGGATCATAGCATGCTCACTATTACATGTCTAATATTCATTGAAAATCATTTTCTTTATTACAAGGAGCTCATTCTCATCAATCATCTCAACTCATCCTTTTCTTGCACTTAGTGGGGGCAAAGGGTTAGATATCCTTATCCTAGTTTGGCACTTGATGTTGTCCCCTTGGGCTAGTTGACCTCCTTCCATATATATTGATCAAGATTGGGATGTGGGCGACCGACTATAGGTTGACTCACATGTGCCTTACTAGTCTTTTGCTTTGTTTTCTTTTGCATGTTTCTTTGTTTGATTGCATGTGTGTAATTTGATCTCCCTGTACTATTCTATTCATGTGCATTCCTCTATTTGTATCTACATTCTTCTTTGTCATAAACATTTATCTTTTTGCTTATATTTTGGTTTTGTTTTAGGGATGATGCAAGGAATCGAGACATTTAGGTCTCTTCCACGTTGACCTAAAAGCTTTTTCTTTTTTTTCTCTCTATGTGTGATTCTTCATGTTCTACAAGTATTTGGGGAATGATGATATTTTTGAGCTCTATAACAACATTGTAGCAAATATATATTGACCCCGAATCCGTAGATCCCTTATGCGTTTTGGGGGAAACCCCTTCCTTCTTTCTTTTTCATAATGTAACTTCATTGCGGAACACATGACTTGGCATAGGGCTTTATGAATAAGCTCTCATTTCTTTTGCATTGGCTACTTTAAAGAAAATTTCTCCCAGCAATGGTGCTAGCAATTTCTTTAAAGTGGGGGCATACATTGGCATTATTTTTGACATTCACGTTTCATTTTGCGATTTTCTTTCTTCTTGCGATGCGTCCTTTTCTTGGTGTTGTCCTTGGGTTTGATGTCCTCCAAAAGCATGATATTTCTTAGCATATGACTTTCCTCTTAGTGGTAATGCTATGTGTTTCATTCCCTAAGTTGTGATTTTCTTATCCTAGACTTGTCCTCTCTTGGAGATATTAGGCACGATGTTCCCTAAGAAGAGACCTTACATGAACTAAGCAAGATCCCTTTGAACAAACCTTTACTCTAATTTTGTTTACTCTAATTTTGTTCATAAGTGTTTAGCATAATATAGCTTGCTAACCTTGTGAAGCTCAAACCCTCCTTTCAGAAGCTCAAACCCTCCTTTCAAGGCCACCAAGCGTAACATACTTTTCTTGCTAGTGGAGCCCAACCTTGTTCATAAGTTCTTAGCATAACACATCTTGTTAGGCCTTGTGAAGCCCAAAGTTTTTGTAGTGCCTTATTTAATTTTTCTGAGGGATAGCTTTGATATGTTATGGGATTCTAATAAGATCCTCTCATTTTCCACCCCGTTGGGGGCTCACCTAGTGGATGGCCTAAGGTTCCATTAGCTCGAGGTAAGCGTTTGCATCATTTGCATAGTGGACATCAAGTTCTGCTTGTGAACATCTTGGACAAACAATAGAGACGTGTTCCACATTGTGTTGGACAGTTAAGGCTTGATCCTCCCCCTTTCTCTTAGACAAATAGTTGAGATGTGTTCCACATCACATTGGATAGTTGAGGCTTGATCCACCCTCTTTGTTTTCTTCTAGTCATTGATGTTGTATAATTGAGAATATTTTTCATTGCTACATACATATGTCTTGAATGTCTACTTTAGTGTGAGTTTGACACAGGGTCATCAGTGTAGAAAAATGTATCCCTTTTACATTTTCACACCTAATTAGGAATTAATATTAAATTGAATTTAATGATGCCTTAATTTAATGTTGTAATATATATTTTACTTATTCACATTAATTTTAGGGCCCTATTAATTAAAATGGACCTAATTGTGCCTTATTTTTAATGTTATACAGTGTACCTCTTTACACGTTCACACTTAATTAGGGATCCCTAAATTAATTGGGGTTAATTTGCCTTAATTGGCCCCTTTAATTCAAATCCAAGCCTAATTAATTGCATTTTTTGAAGAGGAAACCTGATATTCCTTAATGCCTAAACATAACACTTCTCATTGAGCAATGTGTGTCCTAGGTGAGTGACCTAGGACCCATTCACCCATGGGTGAGTGGGTCCTCACTTAGACCTAGGTCCCTAATTTAAATTATATTTTTGGCAGTATTTTAACAATTTCAAATATATATTCACATGTCTGCTTGTTTTATTTGAATTTTGGGAAATTAATGTTGCATACCTATAAATATAAGTTCATTTCACTAAGTTTCATCGAAGCAATTTTATGAGAAAATTTGATCTAATAAATCTATATAGTTTTCAAGAGCACGAAAGTGTTGATTGAGTTAGAGGATGAAGATTCCCATGAATATGGTAATTTGGGGTTGCTTGATGGATTCCAAGAGTTTATGCAGAAATGTGTGCAAGATCAGCTTAGTCTAGGAGCTTGAATGGATTTTGAAGAGTTGTTGTTGCCAAGGTTGTGTAGGGTACACAATATGGCCCATTCTAAATTTGAATGATGCCTATGTCCAATGGTAGTAGATCATATCAAAGGGAAAATCACTCCAAAAGAGAATATGGCAAAACAGCAAGGTCAAGGCCAACTCGAGTACAAGCAGCCATCTAAGGGTACAGAGCTAGAGGTGCAATTAGGAAAAAATGTCTACTCCATCAGCTTCAAAGACAAGATTCCCTCCAAGTTTTGGACATTGTGCTTTGATGGATCCAAGTCTAAGCAAGGGGCGGGAGTAGGATTTGAGCTCATTAGCCCCACAGGTAAGACATATTTTTCTGCCCATAGATTACAATTCTATTGCACAAATAATGTAGCAGAATACAACACATTATTTCAAGGGTTACTAATGGCATTGAGAAAGAAAATTGAAATGTTGCAAATCTTTGGACACTCAGAATTAGTAGTCAAACAAGTCAGTAAATTGTACTCTTGTCATGATAGATGGGTAGTAAACTATAGGCACAGGGTATGGGATTTCATAGAAGGGATAGATGCATTCAATATTCATCTTATTCCTTGCAGCAAGAATCAAACTGTTGATGCATTAGCCCAAGCAGCTAGTATCCTCTGGCCCTTATCATTAACTAGCCTAAATAAATTCACCGTAAAGCTCACCTCTACCCCCATCAATGCCCGACAACATCACTCACTTTCAGGTTTTTAATGATAACAAGCACATTCTTGACTTCATCACCAGTTCAAATGTATTCGCCTCACAAATCATTGGTGAAGTAGAGCCAGAGGAGGTTGAACTTGATATTGAAGGAGTGATCAATTTAAAGACTAACACAATACCAAGAGGCATGGTTTAGCTAGAATGGATATTTGATTTAGATCATAGTAGGGACCAAGATCAGCAGATCAAGAAGGAATCAATAGATAATCAATGTGATGCTCACAACATGGGTACTACAGAAGAGGTTAAAAACGTGTTCATTGGCAAAGTGTGCACCCCAGAGGAAAGAAAAGGAATTGTGGATGCTTTGTGCACTTATCATTATGTGATTTCTTGGGGTTATGAGGACCTTAAAACCTATGATACTTTAATTATTATTCATACCATTCCTCTTAAGCCATATGTGAAACCCTTCTGGCAACATCAGTGCCTAATCAATGCACTATTGGAACCCATTATCTTCAAGGAAGTGTAGAAGCTACTTTCACCTAGAATTATCTTTCCTGTTGGATACTCCACATGGGTGGTGAATATGGTTTCGGTCAAGAAGAAAAATGGGGAAATCAGACTATGTGTGGATTTCCAGAAGTTAAATAGAGCTTCTAAAAAGGATAATTATTTGGTGCCCTCACTGGATGAGGTATTACAAAATGTAAATAGGTCTCAAATGATGTTGTTTCTAGATGGCTATTCTGGATATAATCAAGTGACTGTATAGTATGTGGATAGACACAAAAATGTGTTTACCACAAAGTGGGGGATGTTTTCCTATAGAAGGATGTCATTTGGATTAATTAATGCAGGTGTGACATTTCAGTGCACCATGGACATAGCCTTAAAGGATCCCATTGGCAATTGCATCATCATAGATATGGATGACCTCATTGTGTTCTCAAAAAAAAGAGGGGACCACGTCTCTGAATTGTGCAAAGTATTTCAAAAATGCAGAGACTTTGGCATCTCACTAAACTCAAAGAAGTGCATTTTTGGAGTAACTGAAGGCAAGCTGCTAGGACACATGATTTCAAAGAAGGGAATCTCCATAGATCGGGAGCGCATATAGGCCATATTGAAAATTAAGCCTCCAGGCAGCAAAAAATAAATGAAGTCCTTTTTCGAGAAAATCAACTTTGTCAAGAAGTTCATCATAGGCTTTGTTGAAATAGTTAAGCCATTGAATGCCATGCTCAAGCAAGATGCTAAAGTGGAATGGATGCAGGAAGCCAAACTTTCTTTTGAGGAAATTAAAAGGGCTATTGTAGATGCTCCAATGTTGATCAACCCAGACTATTTGAAGCCATTCTACATCTATTTTTTTGCTTTGAATCATTCATGCACTGGCATGTTAACACAGAAGGATGACGAAGGGAATGAACACCCCATCGCTTTGTGAGTGCCCCATTAAAGGATGTGGAACTACGTTATCATAATGTTGAAAAGTAGGTGTATTCCTTGATATGAGGAGTTAAGAAGTTTTGGCACTACAACCTAAGAAACAAAGTGTTTTCCATTGTTCTAGACCCAGTTGTAAAGACCCTGCTGATGCAGAATGAACTAGGAGAAAGAAGAGAAAAATGGGTCGCATTGCTACAAGAATATGACATGGAAATTTAGCCCATGAAATTGGTTTGAGGATAAGCCCTCACACGTACAATGGCAGAAACTGAACCCGAGCTCACAGTGCAACAATATCATCTGGAAGATGTTTCCCTAGATGAATGGTACGATGAAATTGTCTACTACCTGTTGAATAATAAGTGTCTATCACAGCTATAAGGAGTAGAAAAATGTGCTTTAAGATTGAAAAGCAATAGCTACATGCTACAAGGAGCTATACTGTACAAGAAAAACCATGAGGGAGTTTATCTTAGATGCCTGGGAAAGGAAGAGGCAGCCCAAGTGTTGAAAGAGTTTCATGATAAGTTTGGAACTAGTCATGGATTCAGCCCTTCAACAACCCATCAGATCCTGCGGGTCAAGTATTACTAGCTAACCCTATTCAAAGATTATCATAACCACATTAGATCCTATCACATCTGTCAAACTACTACCACTAGGGAAAGGTATGATGTTGTCCCGTTGCAGCTCGTCATTGAGGTAAGGCTCTTCGCTCAGTGGGGGCTTGATTTCATTGGCCCCATCAACCCACCATCCTCTACAAGCCATAGGTATATTCTGACCACTTTTGATTATTGCACTAGATGGACTAAAGCAATTGCTTGTAGGCAATGTACAACTGAATTAGTCACTAATTTTTTGGAAAGCTTTATTTTAAATCATTTTGGTTGTCTATTTTCCTTGGTTTGTGATAATGGTCCTGTGTTCACTTCCCTTAAATTTTCTAGTTGGGAATTTGATTATGGAATTGTGCTTAAATTTTCATCTAATTATTATCCCCAAGGGAACAACCTAGTCGAATCTACAAACAAGAAATTTGACCATCATCTGAAAGCTCCTCGATAAGAACCCAAAAAATTGGCATACTCAATTGTGTTTTGTTGATGTGTTTTTAATGCACTTCTCAACACAGGTAATGAATAGGTGCATCACCTCTCTTGAAATGCAATCTTCCACAATTAGATTGCAGAACACTATCCCAAGGTCTCTAATGTCAGGTCTTGGCAGTGCTTGGAATATCTCAATTGATTCATGTGATTTTTTGGAATCACAAGGCGGACTTACGGATGAGTTACGAAGCGTGGGAAGTTGGATTTGCAAATAGAGTTCCTAAGGTGTAGAAATTGTTGTTCAGTTTTTGTAGGTTCAAACATTAGTCTTGAGCTCCATTTTATCATTAGATTTGGCTTTACAATGTGCAATGAACCTTAGCATAGGTTACTTATTAAAAAAAAGGAAAAAGGGCAGGGAAGAGAGGAAGTTCCTAGATCTGAAACCATGAATGAACAATGATCATGGAGGTTGCTACAGTAGTCAAACTCCCTAAACTGGGTTTTTCTTGGCCAAGAGGATCCTACAGTTATACAAAACTAGTGCAATCTTCTAAGGACTGCATATTTTCAGATTGCACATGCACATCATGAACATGCAATTGAACTATGTTGCAGCATTGAAATAAAGAAGTCTAGGCTAACTTTACACAACAGTTTGTTATCAGCAAGTGCTAAAAGTATGGGTTGAAAGTTCATCATATACCATAACAACAAACACCATCATCACTTCCATTCAATAAACTAACTAAAACTAATAGGGAAGTAAAACCATCCACACATAATGAGCAAACTCAAAAGGAACACCCATAGATCATGCAATGTTGCTTTCTATTGCTGCAAAATGTATTTACACCAGCTCTCCAACCATTTACAAATAAAGGGGAGACCCCTATTTATAGTTTTCCAAAGCCCAAATGAATGGCTCAAATTTGATTACATTAGGGTTTCACCTACCCCCCATTATTCAACAATTTAAAATTCATCTTTGTCCTCATTCTTATTTTTTCTTGTTGTGGCCAGGTGCTATAGTTGTTTGTCATTTAGCAGATTTCCCTTTTCCCTATAGCTAAAAATACTTGAAGGCTATCATCGTCTCCTAGTTGCTTCACAACATTCCAATAATCAATCAAGTGCACTCACTTTTCAGATCTGCACTATTGCAGGACAACTTAGTTGCCTCCTGATTTGAAGGGGCAGCCCCTGACGGATCACGATTACTTGATAAGAGATAGAAAAACCCCTTCTATTTTGATTTTAGTAAATAGTCATATACAATTTTGGCATCCACCTCTCTCATGTTGTCACTTGTTTGCAACCCTCTGATTTCCTTGTATTGATTCTCCTCCGACAGGGTGTCGTTGGTCCACTGATCTTCTCCTAACAATCCATCTTTTGTTTATGCAACGTTGTCCTTTAGCGCTCAACATTTGTGAATCAAAACCATCCTTTCTACCAGATTCCACAAGCATTCTAGGACTAGCATCCCCTTGAATGGTGAAATGCATCAATAATCCACTTTGATAGTTTCATTCCACAACTGGAGCCCTGTACAAAAGGCAGATTGAATTAAGATTATGCAAATAAAGAAATAATGCTTATTTAAATGATTGCTTGGTTACAATTAAATGGCCCTATCCTTGCTAATCCGTTTAAGCAACCAACAATAAGCAATAATAATCATCCCTTCTTAATTTCACTTGATTATATTAATATCACGAAACACCCTCTTCGTATATTTCAAACGTTGGTTATGATAGACCAATGGTCTTCCCTTTTAGTTTTTCGCTTGTATTGTCGAGGGTATTTCTTCCCTTATGCTTGATTCCTTGGTTATAGCAGACCCTTTTGAAGTCTCACATCCCCCCCTTTTTCTCCTTATGATCTTAGCAGGATGATCTTACAACCATTTTCTTAATTAATTCACAAGAAGTTTTGGTTGCAATTCCCTCGCTACATTTTTACAAAGTTTGGAGGAAGCGTGGGGGCATCATTAATGATCACTCAGGCAGACCACAAGATCAATGATTAGAATCTCCTCATGTCGCTACCCTTTGAAAAATGTTGTTTAATTCAAGACATCTCCATGAGTAATTTATAGTGCTCTATTAAGAGGCGGGTTGCTGGTGAAGTCTCAGAAAGATGATACTATGACGACACTCAGAAAAGGAAGCGCAAGCGAAGGAAGGCAGGAGGATGGAACGGGAATGCTGCTTAGACAATGTCATCCATGAGTGCAGGCTCCACGTTGGAGAAGGACGTCCACCCCTTTCGCAGAGAAGCCAAGCTAAAGGTGATGGCACCACCCCGAGAATACACACATGAGAATTAATGTGGGCGGCCACCCCGCAATGTAGTGCAGGGGGAAATATGTGGATAGGCTTATTAAAAGATCCATTATTGCCAGTGTTCCCCTTTGCATCCGACCATTGTGTGAAGAGGAAAGATACACCATTCGATACTTCGTCAAGGCCTAAGATGTTTCACAAGTTTCTCGCTCAGAATAGATTGTTGCCCCAATTTGTGAGATGCCATTCTTATCAAAGAGATCGATGTGGTTGCAGAAGAGATCATTGGGGAAGTGATGCAAGTTTTTGAACGAGTTCCTGACTAGCATTTATTGACCAAACATTCATGTATTGAAATCAAGCAACAAAGTTCATGTTGGTAGAGCCTACTCGTGGGAAGCTCTCATGAAATGTCATCATCATGAATGGACGACAAGGAAAAGGTCGGACCCCACAAGCCAAAAATTTGTAAGCGCCAGGGATCGGGACGTTGTGGTGTGGTGGCCATTGAAGGAGTGGTGTGAAGTGAATGGAGGTCCGCATGAAGATCTCCGCTATGAGGACTATGTAAACATGAAGGCACCGCTCTGTGCCCATCTATTATCTTATCTAGGATATTCTATGTTCCCAGCATGTGATCATACTCAATTTAGGAGCAAACGATATAATTTTCTATGTACACACAAATTAGAGATCTCTAATGAGGCCATCCTAATAATATCATGCTTTAGTCATCCTTCCCTCCATACACACTTGAGATCTTTTAAAAACTAGAGACACGTGGAGAACTCTCCTTACATAGACCAGTGGTTGATTATTATTGTAACATGTTATAATTCGCTACAGGCCATGGACCCCATGGTGAAGAATGACACCGGGAGGGATCAAGTGGGTTGTTGGTGTTGAGGCAGGAAGTCAGCTAGTGAATGTCATTGCCAACAGCAGAAAGAAAAATAACATGGTTGGTGTCAAATTCTGAACGAGACATTATCGTCGAGCCAGGGAACTCAAGGATCCATGTTGTAAATGTCGAGGCAATGGTGGCACCTGAGAAGTGCAATCCTACGCAAGAAGTCCTGACGGGCCCGAAACAATACCACCCACAACTAACGGTATCGACCCCCATCACTTGAAACTATTTTGACGCTCCAGTGGTGATCTTGTGCAAAGGAGGTGAGCTTTTTTGAGGAGGCATCGCCCATATGTGACACCTCAAGGATGCGGATGGTGGTGCGTAGGGTTGTGTTTAAGGAAATCCATTGCCCAAATGGAAAAGGCATGGGTGGATCCCGTATACCGAAGTCCATCTGAGACCAACTCGCGAATGCATGAAATAGCGTTACCCAAGAAAGCACCTGCACCCCCGATTATGATACAAATACATGTATTGGCCCCTCCCCTCGGCCATTCCACCAAATGCACCATGGCTCTATTATGTTTCTTCGTATCGTGATCACTTGTTGTTTAATCCTACCATCGAGGTTGATTTGCTTGGAGATGTCATCTTCTCATTATCACGACTCAGACTGATTTTTTCTTGCACCACTCCACCAGTGATTAGGGAGACCTCCTACAGAACCCTCCATTTTCTCTGATGACTTCCTTTGGTTAGCATTCCCTTTTGGCTCATTATAAATGTTTGCAGCTCCATGAATCTTTCATTATTCATCAACGTTTATGATTTACTAGTTGAGATCCAACAACCATGTCAACCCATCGATGGCCTTCAGAAACCAAGTAGAACTTTCCTTCAAAGGAATAGTCGTGGGGATTGTGGGGCCCATAGGAGAAGAAGGTGTCGGAGATAATAAGGCGGGTGGCCATGTTGATGATGCCATTTGAAAATGGTGAAACATAGACAACATTCTGGGTGAGAAGTTCCGCGAAAGAAATTTCTTTCTGCCTTTGTTGACCAAATTAGCTCTCTACCCATGTAATGTTCGTTCATTCAAACTTCTTCATTGGTGGTAACTCTGCATCATTGATGTATAACAAATCTCGTGAGACCATCCTGAAATCATCATTCAATTATATTTGTAAGCTTTCTCCCCCACGTTGTCTCTATTGATAGTGCCTTTGTGAAAAGATGAAGCGGGGGGGCCAATTCTAATGACCTTATATGGAGCCTTTTGTACCCTTTATCATTTATCTTTTTTTAACTTCAGCCATGGCCAAAGGAAGGGTCCGTTCTTATGTGATTATTATAATTATGCCCTTTCAGCCCAAAAGCCCCTCCCTTCAATCTGGAATCACACCATAGATATAGAGCTTG
Source organism: Sequoia sempervirens (assembly GCA_007258455.2). Classification (NCBI taxonomy): domain Eukaryota; kingdom Viridiplantae; phylum Streptophyta; class Pinopsida; order Cupressales; family Cupressaceae; genus Sequoia; species Sequoia sempervirens. The sequence continues at coordinate 261,489,836 of VDFB02105785.1, forward strand.
TTTTGTGGGCTCAAAGAGTAGTAAAGTTGTTTTCAAGAGAAAGGACATGAGAGGGTGACGTATGAAGTTCGTTGAAGAAACAAACTAGCACAAATGGAGGCCCGTGGTAAGGGAAAGGCATTGGTGGGTCGTGGGCCTACATGATGGGGAAGTAATGGAGGTTTGCCACTGTGAACAGCACTGAGGTGACAGCTTCCCGCCTCCAACGGCCCACAAGGGTGGACCCACTGACGGGCGTGGACATGAGAGCTCGTTATAACTTTGTGGTTTCACTTCAAGGAAGCAGTGCATGCGGGTTTCACTCAGTGGGACAATGTGAAAGCTCAGTCGTTCTGGACGGTAGTCAAAGAAGGAAAATCGTATGGCAAGATCCCCAAATAACTTAAACATAGACATCTTTGAAATGATGGGGTCAATTGGTTTCGTGGCAATGGCAAAGACAGAAGGACCAACCATGGATCCCGCCATGTGAGTGGATGTCAAAGGTCGGCCACCGCAAAATGGCGAAACAAGAACGGAGTCCTACCCTAGGCGATCTGCAACCATGGGCCCATCAAACATGAAGGGCACAATGGAAAAAACAAGCACAGGGTCCGCACGTCAAGTGGACGTGAGGACATGGCTGTAGGAAAATGGTAGAACGCAGCAATGAACGGCAAAAGGAAACCTACAAATGCGAGTCCGCAGGGTCCAATGGACACCGGGCGAAAAGCGAACAGAAGACTCCAGGAGCCGACCTGCGAGGACAAATGACTTAGAAAAACTTAGGCTGGTGAACTTGGCCAATATGGAATTAATTGTTCTTAGGCTTAGGGCCAACTTGGGCATAGAAATGGAGGAACACAAAATGATATGAGGTCAAAATGACCATTAGGAGTGAAAAAGAGGGGGTCCCTGCCTTTGGCGGGGAGTATGCGAAACATGCACAACATGTTTTGCTCTGTGGGTAGATTGTACACGTCATAAGGTAGCCCTAGGAAATTCACCATTCTGCCTTGTTTATAGCCTAGATCATATTTTCTTGGTCCATCTCAAGATCCCTACACTTCAATTCATCAATACCTACTATGAGGAGGGAGAACGTAATGAGGCTCGCTTAGCTGAGTTGTTGCATTTGGAGGAAGTCCGTACCTAAGCAATAGAAAGAATTTCCAAACACCAGGGCATAGTGAAGAGATGGTTCGATCATAGAGCCAAAGTTAATGCCTTTAGGATTGTAGACTTGGTTCTATGTTGGGACAAGGCCCATGAGAAGAAAGGGGGACATGAAAAATTTGACAAGCTCTAGCTTGGCCCCTTTCAAATTTCAAAGATCTTAGGAGATAATGCATTTCGCCTCAAAACACTTACTAGAGAGGATGTCCCATTACCTGTCAACAGGAAGTAGCTTAAGCATTACTTCCTTGCTTGAGTTGTCTAAGCTCACCCTTTGTATATAGTTGTATATAGTTAGAGTAGGTTTTTCGCCCTCCATTTTGCTTTTGCTTCTCTTTCGCTCACTTTCCTGGATTTCATTTTGCTGAGGGTGTTGTCCAATCTTGATGTAGTGGTTGTGCTTGGCCTCGTTAGAAGGCACACTTGCTACACACTCCTTTCATTCCTTGGATAAGTCTTCATCAGTTACCATGAGTTTCTTTCCACTTCCGTAAAGTGGCTTTCCATACTTGAACTCCAACTTGACCTAGGGAAGAACCCTTATCTGAATCCCTTCACACTTATCTCAGATTACACATGATATACACTCTAAATACTCTCGATGAGCCATACGATAGCCATCATGAGGCTTCGGTAAGTGAAAAAATATTAAGTCTTCTCTAGTGACTACTGTGATCTCCAAACCCATTATGAGCTTCAATGCTCATGCATTTGAGAAAAAGAGTATCAAAAGAAAATATGAAATGAAAAGAAGAAGAAAAGAAAATATTGAAAAACAGGAAATTGTATGGGTTTGTGAGCAACTCTATCGGGGCTATGGATGCCTAAATGGCAATAGAGAAATGTTCAAGGGGATCACAATGACAACTCCATCGGGGCTATGGATGCTTGACTAGCAGCAGAGCAATTTCCAGGTTACTTTGTGGGTTAGATAATCTACGTAGCTTTCCTTGGTTGATTGACTGCTATCCTCTGTGGTCTATGAGGGAGGGGAATGAACTCACTGCACACACTTCTGAGATATTTCATGAGTTTTCTACACTGCCCCACTTCGTGAGCCTTAACTTAGGACATTTCAAAAACCCAGGAGGAAAATTTGTCATGTGGTTCCACTATGTGGAACTCTGCATGCGGGACGTCGTCTATCGAATACCGCTATTTAACGGCTGGACTTTGGGGGCTCTCCATCCCATGACACCCACACCCTCCATAACCGCATGAACAAAAGGGGGGTCTTTTTATGAAGAAAGATAACTAAAGGTGCTTTTACCGAGGATTTCACACGTGTTAAAGCACTTTACCCCAAGTTTTCTCATCGAATGTACCATGCAGAAACTTCCATGCAGGTAGCTATCTACAAGATTCTGTGATCACGGTATCGTTACAAGATTCTGTGATCACGGTATCGTTCTACTTCGGCTTTCTCCTGACAGCTCCACCTAGGGGAAACCCGCACCCCTAAACTTGCATTTGCACAAATGACCCAAACAAGCCTCAAATGTTTAACAATGATGAATGTCATGATCTTCTAAGGGTATACAAATGGATCTAACTATGAATTTGTAGGATTTAACTGACATTTTCCCTATTGATATATCAATGCACTTACTGCACTTTGTGTGTGCAAGATTTATGGAACCTGCTCATGGATTATTAGGGAATCCCGCAGGAAAAGCTGACAAGAGAAAGAACCCTACAAGAGCTCTGAGAGGAAAAGAATAAAAGGAACAAATCAAGTATCAGTTTCACGGGGTGGAGTGCACCTCTAAGCTTGCTTCCACCTAGGACAGTCTCAGATACAGACCTCGGGCATGTGAACATTGATGAATTCAAGTAGAGGGTGATGGTCAACCCTATTACAGAAGATGGCCAGAAGATAAAAGGAATTGGCCTTGCAAAGGCGGTCGGCTTCCCTCCTGCTTTGGTTGCTCTGGAGCTATTCATGGCCTATCAAGAATGTTATCATTCTAATAGGAAAATAATTGATAAGGATGGGAGGGTATTGGCAGACTTGTCTATCAATTCTATTAGCAGAACATTTGGCATCCCAATGTTCGACAAGATGGAGGAAACAAAAAAAGGATTTGCTATAAATGTGTGACAATAGGACCCTCTCGGATGCAAAAGAATGATCAACCAGCATTGATTAAAGGATAAGAGGGGCATCACCAACAAGGTGCCCAAGAAGTTATTTAGAAGTGATTTCTTTGAAGAATACCATGATCTGGTCACTCTCCTAAGCAGAGTGATGGGCCTGCTAACCGCTTCATTCTTCTAAGAGTGGATGTTCTACTTCATATAAGAAATCCTCTGGGGTGAAACCAAATTCCACTAGGCCAACATGATAAGAGACAACCTACATAACCAGCTCCTAATAGTGAAGAAGACCTCCCAGTTCTATATGACTTCATATCTAGTCTATCTCCTCGCAGAGAAATTCTCGTACAAAGGACTCTTTTGTGCAGGAACATTGGGGATGAGGAGGGGAGAACTCAAAGTTTATGACTTCTATCCCCAGTTGTAGTATAGGAACTTCAAAAGAGAATGTAGGAGAGTGAATAATGCCTTCATTAAGCATATAATCAAACTCTTGGGAGGATATTTTGAAAGAAGAGTAACCCACAATGCAAAGGCATTTATAAAGGGATTTGGATATTTGTTTATTCAGTTCCCAAAGTTCACCTACATCAGAGCAGAAGGGTTCTCAAGAAAACCCTACTAGTTATCACACTACCCTAATGACCAGATTATTCTACTGGAGGTTTCTTAGTAGTTGTAAATGGCCCATACATTGTTAAGTGTTAAGCACTGAGTTGGGGTTCCATATCCCGTGAACTTTAGACAAGGGATGTATTCTTGCCCCACTGCCCAGTGCGTGGAATACTCAGAGAACGAATTAGTAGAGTATCACTTGGACCTTCACACAGAAAGAGGAAGAGTGGACCCTCATGGCAAGTTGAAGAAATGGGTTGGGAGGAAATATTCCCACCGACCTCACATTAAAGACTTTTGGGCTAACTATAATGACAACAAAGAGGTGTGGATGCGGCACTACATGAGGATGACTGCTCAGTTTGTGAATTCCATCAATCTATTTCTCGTACCTAATCAAATTGTTGAGGATGATAACATTATGGATGATAGATACCATGCCTTGGCTAAGATGCCCCTACTAGTTATTGATTGGAATGAGGAAGAGGTCATTGACCTCGACATTCTCACCCGGCCCATTGAACACAAAACCAGGCAATGTGTGGATGTACAAATCTCCCAGCTAACAGAGTAGGATGCAAAATTGACATATGGGGAGCTCGAGGATGAGCTTGAAAGTGAAACTAAGAACGGTGTCATCGTAGGATCCTCTGGTGAAGCTCCAAAGTCCCCTTTGGTCACAAGATCTAAGAAAAGGAAGGATGCATCTGAGTGCAAGCCTAAACATAAGGTGTATTCTAGGAAGATACCAAAGGGTAGCCATCAAAAAGGACAAAGAGAATGGGGACATTTGTGCTTGAAATGCCAACCATTCAGGAGGAGGAGCCTCCACATGAAGAGGACCCATGGCATTTTGGCACAATACAATATCTCCAGAAGCCTTCGCATGGCAAAATTTCCATATGGTGAATGCATAAAATGTTGTGGGAAATCCAGCTGATGGCAGATTTTGTGAAGGAAAATAGGCTCGAGAAATCCGATTACGTGCAGATTCCACGAAGTGTGAAAAATCACAAAGAAGTCAAGCACATACAAGGAGATCAATTGGTTTATAAGATGATGGTGTCTTTGAATTCTTTATCATGGGACTATTGGTTAGTAGATTCCTTTAATCAATAAGTCTACAGGATATTCAAATCATCGAGGATCAACCCGATAACAATTTACAAAGAATTATAAGTAAAAGGATTATTCTACATGACTATCGGGACTGAATGAAGGACATAAAGATGAATATAATTAGTTAAATAGTATATGATCATGAGGTATAATGCAAAAAGGTGGATGCTTATTCTGCATAGGATGAAGTTCTTATATTAACAAGCCTTCTTGCACATGATAAACCGAAGCTACATTCTACTGTGGGCCTTGGCATGAAGACCTGCATTTCAAAATAAAGCACATAGTGCGTGATCCCTGCATAATCATAAGCAAATTGTGAGGAGATATACTACAACAAAGGGTTATATCGCTTGCAGAAATGGCACCTTAATGAAGGAATTTCTACTATGGTTATTTGATAAATGAGGAGTTAGGTGTTGAGATAAGATCACGGGTTTTGTTGAAATGGATGAAGTATTTGGTGAATATGTAGTGTCAATAGAGCAAATGATGCCTAGTACTCACAGGTTTATTTATACATAAAATGAGCTAAGAGATATATGATTGCTGGCATGATTACACATAATGCAATGATGTGCAGTGTGAGTTTGTTGATCTCTTAGAGGGAATGAACTTAAGGAATGGTGAAGGAATGAGAGTAGTAAAGAAATTAATGATTCACAGGTGATTGATTGTTATTATCGCTGTAATGATGCTATTGCCCGAGGAACTATGAAGTTGGTATCACTGTTCGAAGGAGAGAGTATCAATCAAAACTTAATGTGATTGATTTAAATTATTGATGTTCAGAAACTAAAGGGAATCGCAGCATGGGGTCATCATGGGAGAATCACATGAAGATATGATATCAAAAATTGATGTCGTGGGGTGCTAGTATTGGAATGTCCGTGAAAGCAATATTTTGATGATCCTAGTAAATATATTTGGTTTGAAATCCAGCTTGAAGGATCATGTAGTTATGGTGTTATAAATTTGTCTTAGGTACCAAGGGCGTACGAAGGATTTTGTTCATTAAATAGGAATGCCACAGGTGCAATGACGTTACAACTAAATTGAATGATAATGATACGGGATCTATAGAAAATAGATGGCAAGATGAGGGTTTTACTCTTGGATTTGTTAGGAAATTGAATAAGTGTTTTGTGCATAGGCGAATGAAACGAAGGATTTTGGTACCTAAATCATTCCTTGCTCTCTTAGGGTTTTGCACCTAAAAGGGGAAGGATGGACCAAAATGCACAATGTTTCACTCAAGATTAATGTAAGGATGAATGGGATATTGATGTGAAGTGTGTGTGGATGTGCTTGAATGCTTACAAATGCAAATAAGTGAATGTAAACTAATCTAATGCAAGTTGTTGGAAAAACATAATGTTGATTGCAAATAGAAACAAATGAAAACAAAAATTGATGAGACTGATCAAAGTTCACCTAGAGGTAGATTATTGTTGCTAGAAGGTTCTGGAATGTTCCAGAATTCACTGTTAATGGCCACTAGGACTGATTCACCATGCATGGCGAATTAGTCTTGCTTCTGATGAAAAGTTCTAGAAACAGGTTTCTAACTGTCGGGAGTTGAATTCTAACAAAATCACTTTTTAGGCCTACAGATGGGACTCATTCACCATGGGTGGTGAATTATTCCACCTACAGGAATCAGCAAATTCAAGAGTAGATTCTGTGAAGCTAGATCTGTACTTCTACTTCGTACAAGTGTTCACTTCTGAAATTGTCGGATTTGGGTCTGAAAGTGACTTTTTGTTGATATTTTGACTTGTTGAATGAAGAGAGGACTTTAGCAACCTTGCAACTTGATCTTCAATGATTTCCAAGCTTCCAAACGACCTAAATCTACAACCACATAAGAAGAGAAAGAGAAATGTTGATTGTTAAGGCATGGGGGTTTGCCTTGGTCAAACCCCATTTAGGTAATTAAGCCAAAATGATGAAAGAATAGAATGAAACATGCAATAATGGAATGGATTACCTTACCATGATGTTGATCTTGGATTTTTGCAACAATGGAGGAAGATTCATCCCTTGAATTTCTTTAGGAACTTCTTGATGTCTTACAATGATAAAACCCTAAGTTGCTTGACTTGAAATGAAAGATTGATGGATGAATGATGAAGAATGGGAGTAAATTAAGTTAATGAATGTAAAAATGAGTTAAGAGAGGTGCTTTTATAGGAAATTCACCTATTTTACCCATTAATACCTCATCAAAGGCCAACATGAAGCAAAATAAAACTCAAATTTCACTTTATTTCCTGCTCAAAGGTCAAAATGGGGCCAAATGGGACTCATTCGCCACCCATGGCGAATGGGTCCCACCTAGGACCTGAAAATGTGTGTCAGGAAATATGTTGTATTTAATGTTGTTTGTCAAGATAATACTCAAAAATACACTTAATTAAGCATATGAGAGCATAAAAGGGTCAAATAAAGCATAAGAAAGGGATAAATAGTGAAGATGTGCCTAGAAAAGCATGAAATAGATTGTTACAAGACTTTACAGCACTTCAAAATAGGACTTGATGAATCAAAAGGTGATTTTTAGGTGAGTTGTAATTAATAGAGTCTAGAAGAATGTAGAAATGTCTTACAACACTTCACAACACCTTCACAAGACGTCATTATTTGAATTTTATTTAGTTTTCATGGGTCCAAGACCTAGTGTGGATGCATAGAATGCCTCACAACACTAGATTAAGGTCTCATTAAATCCAATTAACCATGAATTATTCTCATGTCAAGAAAAGGGTACGCTTTTCTATGGCGCATTGAATAACTTTGTAGGTTTCTCCATGGCATTCTGATAGCACACGATCATCACAGGAGTTGGCAAGATCAGAGATAGTAAAGTATTAATATACCTTGTTCATTAACAAATCCCATTGTTGAGATATTAGAAGAGGTCTTATTTCAGCATAAGCAATGCTTTCCAGATCAAATATGATGCATTCTACAGAACATAGAAGTAAGCTAATTGCATGTTGGGGCAATCGCCATATCGACCTTGTCTCATGAAAAGAAAAAAAACATGGAAATGATGAACACCATGGGAAAGGCCATATATGTATTTGATACAAGGATCACACCAGAATTCAAATAAAATGTTGATTTGTGACTTATCGGTTGCGCTCTATGTTAAGAAAAACCAATCAAGGAGTATAAATGTCACTCTGTTAGATTAAAAATCATGCCTGACATATTGTTTTATCAAGTGAATGGACTTTGGTGCCTCTTGATTTTCTTTGTCATGCAGGGATAGTTGATTATAAGTATTTTAATTCAAAATGAGTTGATTTTATTCTATTCTAATTCAAGGCTCGAATCTAATTCAAAAGGAGTCTCTTTTTTGAAACATTTGAAGTTATAATCATTCTATTTGTTGTGCAAGGGAAGCATAGAGTGTTATGATAAAAAGCTAAGAGATGATGCTATCTTTTAATCTTTGATTCATATGAAATTTAATATAGGTCCCTTTTAAAGTACATGAATTCACTTATGATTATTTTATGTGTTTTGTAGGAGTGTTACAATCATGAGTAATTAGTCCAAGAGAACATATGGAATCGTGCCAAAGGGAGGAGTTTTCAAACTGATCAAATACACCTTCATATGGATATGTGCCAAATTAGATAGGCTAGAAGATTTAAAAATTACAAATCAGTTCCAATTCAAATATTGAATGTGGGGCCTACCTAAGAATCTGTGCCAAGGCTATTTCCAGCTGGAGAAGTTTTTTGGAGGACATGTGAAGTTGATCTCATTCTCCAATCAATATTTTTGTTCGCGGGATGTTGTTTTCTCATTGCACCAATTTGTAGCAAAATTTTCTCATTGGATGATGATGTATACAAAATTGTCAAACCCTAATGCAACCTCCTAAAGTTTATAGAAGTGCAATCTAAGCCATTGAATTGATTTAATCATGGCCATTGATTCAAAACTATAAAATATATAAAAGGCCTTTGCCTTCTCATTTGTAAGAGGGTTAGAACTTGAGTTAGAAATCTAAGATTGGCAAGTAGATTTTAGGAGTTAGTTGTAGGAGAGGAGAAAGAGTTGGAGACTGTTATGTAAATTCTAGAGAAGTTAATGCAAATGGGTTGTTGATTTGGAAAACTTTGTGTTCAGCTTCAACAATTATATGGTTTCTTGTTCTTGATTCTCAATGTTAGATGTTAGTTTTCAGTTATTTTGCAATGATGGTGAATTGTTAATGATGTTGATCGATCTCTGGTCCATACTTTTGGCAATTTGATAATTGTAGATTGTTGTGTAAAGTTATTTTGGACCCTATATGGTGCTAATTTCAACTATGAATGCTTGTTTATATTCATGGGTGTTCATGGTCTGAAAATATTTTAGTTTCCTTAGAAGATTGCACCATTTCTATGTAGTTGTAGGCTTGTCCTTGATCATGCAGAGATTGGTTTTATTGGGGATCTGTCAATTTGAAGCATTAGCCATTGTTGTGATTGATCTTAGGTGTTAGTTTAGAATCTCTCTAAACCCTTATCTCTTTTGATCTTTCTTTGAAATATGGGTTAGTCTTAAGATTGAAAGCATCATTATATTGCTATGTCAAATGATAAGTTACACTTCCAACATTGTTAATTTGTAAGGCCCCTTGTGATTACCAGCATTTTCACATTTATCACTGAGTTTTTTTGTTGCATTGTCAAGACCTAACATTAGAGACCTTGGGGTTATCCTCTGAGGTTTGCTAATAGATATTTACCTTTCAAGAGAGATAGGATATTATAGTATGTCTGAGTTGTTTCTAGACAAAAAATTCCATCAACAATAACCACTATTCAAAATTAGAGGGCAGTTATGGCAGGAAACAGCCACAATATTAACACCCCACTACATGCAAAGTAGGGTTTTTACCATAGTTAATGAAGGTGGTGGGTGAAAATTAGGGACTGATTTTGGAAGGAAATTGACTAGCACCCAAGAAAAGTAGAAAAGAGATCGAAGTTGTAGGAAAAATTTAAGAAAATCTTCAATCGAAAGGCTTGACCATAGAGGTAATTTGATAGTATTGATATCGCTATCTTATTTGTTTTGCATTTATTTTGTAGCTTGTGTTTATCACTGCATTTGTTGATAGAACTGAAATTATAGAGAGGCATACTATTTTTTTTTCCTTTGTGTTCGGCTTAGCCCGAAGGGAAGATTGGCAATCACCCTCTTGGGGATTCGTATGGCCTATGACCTACTCATGTTAATGAATCCATTTGGCTAGCCTCTATGCTAGTCCGAGGCACCGATACCCATGAAGTGATTGCTGAAACATTTTCTCAAAAGAGTAAGCCATCTCTTGGCTAATGTAAATCATATTTTGACTTTTTTGTGTACCATTTGGTGATAATTTTGTAAGGGTTCATCAACCAAACCTATGAAAAGAGGAATTAATCCTCTGTGATACCTTCATGATGTAGAGTAGGAGCTTATAATGTTCCAACAAACTCAAACAACCAAACTCAAGTGCTTTTTAACATCAAACAATGGACCTTCCTTCACAAATCACCATAATTGCTTATAGCCTTTCAAAAGAGTATTTTTGGTCATAACTTTTGACACAGTACTAATCTACCAAAAAGGTGACCATTTCAAATACCCATTTGGCTCTTCATACACATATCCAAAAATGAGATAGGGTTCCTTTGTACGAAAGGCCTTAAAAATTGATTGTCCTCCTTTTGACTAAGCCTAATTGGGAAATTATGCATGCTACAGTTGGGTTCAGGGCTTCAATGAATCTCAACTCCTATTCCAACACCTTCAACATATCACATGAGGCCTCAATAACCTTTGCCTATCATGTAGATCATTCTCTAGAGGCTTTACAACAAATTCCCTAAGTCTCTAGGGTTCCTAGGTCTTATACATAGAGATATCAGACCTTCAAGCCTCTCCACACATGCCAAACTCCATCTCCTACCTCTAAAACTTTGAAACATAAAAATGCACATCAAAACAATTCATTCCACTAGCTTTTCAGATATTTCTACCAGTGGAATGGAGTTTTCTACATTTTATTCACTCATTGGTTACCCTACCTAGGGTTTAGACTAGTTTGAAGGAAAATTAACACAACTCCCTTGAAACTCAATGAAATTACATGCAACCGGTGGTAATAGAAAGTAGATTCAAGGAAAAATCATCCACAATCAGTTTTAGATCATTACAGGATTGTATAGATCTGTACAACTCAGAAGAGCAGCAAAGAAATGTTAGAATTTGCAGAAAAACAAAAAAAAAATTGCTTTAACTTCAAAAACTCCAAAAACCAACCTTCTCTTTGACCATACAAGGATTATTTAAACATTTCCAATCATTTCCCATTAGTCCTCAGCCACTTTTCAAATTATGAACTAACACAAACATCATTATGTTCATTTTTGACAAAAATGCAAAAAGTTGCTAGACAACATTGTGCAACTTTGACAATTTTTGCATTTAGACACTAGATCATTCACCTAATGACTCAACCTAGACTCCAACACACATGAAAAGATCTAAGAAGACCTTATTACATGCAAACAACACAACAACAACAAAAAAAAAATCTACTTCTTGACCCTTAGAGGCATGTAACCCTATGGGTGCCCCTGCACCACTTCATTGTGTGTCGACAGTGTTATCCTTAAAGGCCTACGCTTCTCATTATTGGCCTAGCCAAAAATGGTAAGGGGAAGGTCATTCTTTTATATAGGAATGTGATAAACATATGTGGATAGAGAATAATCCTCGATCTGGAGAATCGATGGAATGCTAGAAAAGGGGTTTCATTGTTAAATTTTTAAGAATCGATCCTCATGATTGATAGTATATTTTATTTAATTTAGTGTCATTTATGAGTCTACATGAAGTATAGAGCAGCATGCATTAAGGCATACGCCAGTATTCCCATAAGGGTAAATTTGTATGAAAATTAGGGTTAGGAAAGGAGGTACCCGACCATAGTAAAGGGTCGAAATCTAGAACAATTTGGTTTATTTGTCGCAGCTCGAGTAGGCTAAAACACTGTTTGATCTTGAAACCTCTTTATTTTCTTAACTAAATATTGACAAGCATGTCGAACTTGGTTTCTTTTTTTATCAATTTGCACATAGCGATTCCAATGATGAAGGTGTTCAAGATCTAGATTATAGACATATTGTTATTAATGTTGAAACTATGTTATCTGATTTATTTATTTTTTGTCCATGATGGAAAAACACGTTCATTTTTAAACGGTGAATGATTACTTATAAGTGAACATGTAGCTTGTAAACAACTTAAGATCAACAAGATGAGTATACGACATTAATTGTCTTTTATTATATTTTGTTAGTTTGAAACAGAAATGTATTGTTGCAAATAGAAGTTACTCTTTAGTAAACAATTTTGTTTTGTTGAAAAGTTATTATTATGGATTTGAAATGACTTTGTTCTATAAACTATTTTCGTATGTAAACAGATTGTTTCATGACTATTTAGTATGAAATAGTACTAATTTTATTTAAAAATTGAATGTTCATATGAAAACAGCTTGTTTCATAACTGTTTAGTAGGAAATAGTACTAATTTTATTTAAGCATTGAATGTTCATATGTAAACAACTTGTTTAATGACTATTTAGTAGGAAACAGTTCACATTTTGTTAAAACAATGAATGTTCTTATAGAAATAGCAATGATAGAATATAACAATATGTGAGAAACTATTAGCATAGACTTTCTTAGGATATTATTCTGATGAGAAATTTCAAGGGAATACTATTTTGATATTGCAAATCTGAACTTTATTATTATTTCAGAACGTATGCACAACTCAAACATTAGTAGGCACATATATGTGTATGCACATGGACTTCATCTACGTACATACACATATTTGTGACATACCTTCTTTTGTTTTAGTACATTATTTTTCTTGAAAGGAAATTACTTACAATGATAAGTACAAACTAGTCATAAGGATTATATAACTGATTACTTTGGAATACTTTGTGAATTATCAATTCTGATTTTCTGTTTAGAGTATGAATCTGTGATTTTGTCTCTTCTTTGAAGACATTTAAGAATGAATATTTTGATACTTGATTAGAACAGTGATACCTTAGTTGACTAGAGCATCTATGGGTGGTTGTTGCTAGAGGGTAGATAGTTGTTATAGTAGAAAGTTACCTTCTATTACAAGTGCTGAAATAGAGTTCAAAGAGTATAGGTTTGCTTTACTAGAAACTATTGTTTATTTTTATTGCAACACACTTATTAAGCTTGTCCAAGCAATATTGTTCATTATGTATGTAAGAATGAACTCTGTGATTTCACTCTCTGCCATTCCTAGTATAGATCATGCATCTAATTTTCTAAATTGTAGATAGATTTTCATGTTGATGTATGGGCACACACTAGATTCCACCTTGCAAAAATTGTTCTCTTGCTAAACTTTCCATGCAGGGTTAGGAATTCTTCAAGTTGGAAAAATACCGGGGAAGCGTAAGCTTCGTGGTTAGGCAATAAAGCACTTCAACCATGTTCTCGTCCACCAGTGGAGGCGAGCGTCAAAGGAGAACCTTAGTTGTTCACCAGACTATCATAGTCCATAATGTAACTTTATGTAATTCATTCATGTACTTGATGAGAAATGTACTATATAATGACATTGTGGCCTTAGGTGCCAAGTAAAACTTGATATTGTAATTTGACTTTTGAAGTGAATATAAGAATCTTTGACTCATTTAAATGGACATGTGTAGCTATGATTGACTTTAGCCACTAGTTATATCTTTTTAATTATGAGTATATTATATGCCATTTACAATAATATTAATTAAGTAATAATTTAGGAATGGGTTATTACATAGCAAGTACACTAACATTTTATGGGGGGGCATATGGTCCCCCAATCATTGTTTGCATGAAAAATAGTCCCTTCTTAATGATCATAGTTTACATCTCCTAGGAAGTGTGACCTTGTCAACCAAAGGGTGACCTTAATCCATGTTATGTGTCTCCTTTGTGGTGATATTAGGATTGATGTCCTACAAGAGTGTGATCTTTCTTGGCATACGATTTTCTCTTTAGTGCCAATACTATGGCTAGTGCTCCCTAAGGTGATATTTTATATTCCTTGACTTGTCCTCTCTTGGTGGTGATATCATGTATGATGTTCCCTAAGGTGTGACCTTTCATGCATTAAGCAATTCCCCTTTGATGTTGTTAAAATTACTTTTAGAGGTGGCATTATTATAACACTCATTGAGGTCTTGGCCTTAGTTTTTCATTATTATTTTGCACCGCTTGAGGTGAGTTTGAAATTTTTTCTTCACTTTGTTCATGAGTATCGAACTTAAAGTTGCATTAGCATAGGGTATTGATCATTTTGTGGCACCTTATCAAATTTATCAGGGAGTATAACTTTTGGTATGGTTGATGATGAGTCTAGTTTATGGTCTCATTTTTGGGTAGAATTTGTGATCTAGTTGCTAAAGTTAGCATGGACTTTGACATTAAGTGTTGATACTTTTATGATATTTTCCTCAAACTATAGATATTGGGTTTAATCTTATTTCTAAAAATCTTTAATGATAATGGCATGTTAAATGGACTGTCTATATTAATTTTGCATGTGGTTAATGAATTTTCTTTAAGGTGGTTATAGATATGCAATTATTGTGCGTACTAACATTGCCATGCAGATTTAATTTGAGGATGCTAAATTGAGGAAGGCACCGCCAGCTGGGCATGCACCATAACATCCAGCAAGGGGATCTTTCAAAGGTCAAAGGAGGATGATGCCAGGAGATTCCTCATGCAAACCAAATGTAACCACCTTGTAGTGGTCATTATTGATGTTGAGAAAACATGTGTGTTACTCCAACACTAAATCTGCGGTTGGACATGCATGTCTGCCTAGATTCCACGCATCCATAACCGTCACCCCACTTTCTCTGTTTTCCCTAAATGGCATCCTCCTAGTTCGTGGAGTTGACTGCCTCATTTAGTTGATAGAATAAATAAAGATCTGATGCTACTTCTCTAGAGGTTGCACGATTTGATATTGTACTTGCATTAATGAGTTTTCAGTAATGCAGATATATTACTCTTTTGTACTCATGATTTACAGTGAATAAAATAAAGTTATAATTTCTCCTTAGTTTTAGAGGATACTTATCCAAGGGGGACCACTTGGTGAGTAATTCATCATTTAGTTTAGTATTAGTTTAGTATTACTTGTTTTTTAGTAATTAGTTAAAAATCTAGCACCGACTGTTCCTGCAGCCACTAGAATTTCATTCTATGAATATTCTTGCAACCAAAGCAGAAAGAGTAGTGCCCTATTTGTTGCTCAGATTTTCATTTTTGTCATGCATTTTAGCTTGGTGTAATTGTTGATTGATGGTTAGCATTCATGTTATTCCTTTCTAAGCAATTTACTTTCAGCATTGTGTCTTTCTTAGCTGTAGAATGAAAATGGCTACATGGATTCCTAGTGCACATACTGTGCTAACCCATTTCAAGTTCACATCCCTGGGCTGACAAGTTAAATGAACCTTCATGATTATTGAAATAGCTATTCAAGTTAGATGTCCAATCTCTGAATCATGGTTGTGAAGGCCTAGTTGTTGAATCATTGTAGGAGGCAGACATTTTTGGCATTGTTGTCAGGGATGGAGTCAAACTAGGGAGTTCTTTGGAGTCATTGGTAGTTTTTCTTGTTGTAGTGTTTCTGGAAGTTGTTCTTAGTATACCCTCTTTTAGGAAGTAATGACCCCCCTTATTCTTTACCAATTCTTTGTGTGAGCTGGCTAATAGTGAGTGATACCGCATGCATAGAGGAAGAAGAAGGGATGCTTATGGGAGATTCCTTCCTAAAAATCCTAATCCATTCTAGCTAGTTGAATATCAAAACCTGCCAAGAGAAGAAGAAGAAGAAGATCCACACCCCTTTGCTAATGCATTTTCTAATCTGACAAGCTCTGAAATCTCCTCTGAAGACCAAAATCAGCTTGAAAACACTTTTGCTTTGGAACTACATCAAGCAGGCATGGGTGATGAAAATAGGAATAAACCTAACCAACCAGCTTTTCCTTTCCCTATTGCCCATGAAAATAAAGTTGACAACATCAAAAACATCCCTGGTTCAGCACTCCCCAAGTTTTATGGACTTGTCATAGAAGATCATGATACCTTTTTGTTTGAGTTTAACATACTCTGCAGGAGTTATGATTATACCATCAATGCCCATAGGATTAAGCTATTTCCTACCACTCTGAAATAAGCTACATTAAGATGGTTCATGAGCCTAGGTAGAGATACTGTGGAAACTTGGGAAGAGATGAAGACAAAATTCCTTGAGAAATACAAGGAATATTGCAGGGGTAGTGACATGAGAGGAGGTGATATTTTCAGGATGCAACAAAAGGAAGATGAGATCTTGGAGGATTATATTGCAAGGTTTTTATTTTGCCTACAAAAATCTCCACACCATACACTCAATGAAGACTCACAAAAGTTGTTTTTCCTAAGAGGAATCAATGATAGCTACACCGATGCCTTGGACCTGATGGGAGGAGGAGATATCTCCCAAGTTCCTCGGGAAGATATCAAGAAAATATGTCAGAACTACTCTAGGGAAGCTTCAAAGAAAAGGAGAGCTTACCAATCTTCCATGGGTAAGTCAACTACCAGTGGAGTTTCAAGAATGGAGATTACTCATTTGTTGGCAGACTTCAAGCAAGACATTATAAAAAATCTAGCTACTCAACTAGATACACTTCAGGCCAAGAAGAAGCAAGAGGAGACAAAGGCAATGTTGGCAGAGTATTTCCCCCATTGCAGACAAAAGAAGGACTACAGATGCAAGATGGTAGCTAATATCGAAGGAAAACAAATTGCACCCGAGTTCAAGCCAATCCAGATTGAAGAAGACCAAGTCTACTATGTTGCACAAAGGAGGCCTTGGGCTCCAAGACAAGGTATGCCACCAAATCCACTCTCTTATGTTGGGCCATATTTCAATTCCTATTCATCTAGCAACCAATAGTAGCCCCCATATCCATCCAGCTATGAAGAATATCCACCATAGCCTTGGAATAACCCTCCAAATGCTTGGCCCAATCATCAAAACTATCCACCTCAGTGGCAACAATCTCAAGGGAATTGGCAGCAATTTCAAGGGCATTGGCAGCCACCTCCAGGAAATTGGCAACAAGCAAATCAATGGAGGGGAGGATAGCAATGGCCTACCCAGACAATTAGTTACATGCAACCACCTTCTCAGCCCCAGTAGCCTGCTATAATGCCTCCACCTACTAATTCAAGCTTAAATGTACCTAAACCTACTCATCTACTAGCTCATCCCACACCCAATCCAAATAACAAACCACAACAACAACCTGCATACTCTGTTGATTCAAATCAATTCCCTGCATATGTTGTGAGTGTAAGTGACATCCACTTGCATTCAATAACTACTCTACCAACCCCTTCCAAGCCCATTATCACTGAGCTTCTTGTGGAAGAGGAGGAAGAACCTCTGAATGATCTCATTCAGCCAAGTACACCTAAAAATATTGAACCAGTCCAAGTCAAGCAGACTGAACAAGAACCACCATTTCCTCAAAGATTGGAAGTTTCCAAGAAGAAGGAAGAAAAAGAGGATACAACTTTTGATATCTTGGATCAGTTGAAGCATATATGTGTCAGATCCCTCTATTTTAGGCCATAAAGGATGTTCCAATTTATGGCAAGGCAATCAAGGAAGCATGCCTCAAGAAGCCAGGTAGGAAGAAGAAAAACCCAACTATAGTTCATGTGGTGGGATAGCTAGCTGACATCATGCTTTGAAAAGTGACTATCCCCAAGTACAATGACTCAAGTAATCCTGTGGTAGCAATTGTTATAAATGGGATCCAAATTAAGAATGCTCTGATTGATTTAGGGGCAACAATAAATGTAATAACCAAGGACATCCTATAGCAACTAAACATTGCAAGCATGAGATCTACTCCTATTGTCCTGCAGCTTGCTGATAGTTCTACTGTTAAGCTTGATGGTATAATGGAGGATCTTGTGGTAGTTTTAGACTCCTGGGAGTACCCAACAGACTTCATGATTCTTTCTCCTAAACCTACACTAGGAAGGTATCCCATTATTCTTGGAAGACCATGGTTAGCAACTGCAAATGCATATATTGGATGTCAATCAAGTGACATGACTATTTCAAATGGGAAGAGAACTAAAAATTTTGTTCTTTATCCTCTTGCTCAGCCATCTCATGATGAGGATAATCCTGTATGGCCACATGTTGGTGAAGAGGCTGAGGAAGTTAATTTTGTGGCACAACTTATGATGTTAGGAAGAAGCTCTTTCATACAACTTCAAGATGAGGATGAAGTATTGGCTAACATCATTCAGAACCATTGTGAAGTGGAGGAAGCATCATCTTCTCATTTTTCTACTCCAATCAAGACACTTTTGTTTGCTCTTCCTGTAGCCACTATTCCTGCATACGTTCTTCCTGCAGCCACTCTTCCTGTAGATAGACTTCCTACAGCAACAGGTATGTCCTATACATTCCTGCCATATGAACTAAAGGTACCATGTGTTAATGAAGCAGCCATGATAGAGTTGACGACACAAGTACAGGTTTCAGAAGGAAAGTATATGAATGTTAACAGCAAACTGATTGAAGAACAACAATTGTTATTGGAAAACTTATTAAGGACCCATCAGCATGCATTTGCATAGGATTATCATGATATGAAGGGATTGGACCCTAAACTTTGTACACACAGAATTTATATCAAAGATGATTGTACCCCAATGAAGCAGCCACAAAGAAGAATTAACCCTACACTAAGAGAAATTGTAAAAAGGGAACTACAGAAATTGCTAGATGCAGGATTTATCTACCCCATTTCAAATAGTCAATGGGTGTCTCCATTAGTGATTGTGCCCAAGAAAGGAGGGAAATGGCGAGTTTTTGTTGATTACAGGGAACTTAATGCTGCCACCAAGAAGGACCATTTTCCCTTACCTTTCATCGATCAAGTTTTGGACACACTTGCGAGAAATCAATACTTTTCTTTTCTAGATGGATTAAGCGGCTACAACCAAATCCAAATAGCACCAGAAGACCAGGAGAAGACCACATTTACCTATCCATGGGGGACCTATTCCTACTCGGTACTCCCATTTGGCTTATGCAATGCACCTACAACCTTTCAAAGGGCAGTCATTAGCATATTTTCAGACATTTCTCATGACTGCATGGAAATTTATATGGATGACTTTACCACTTATGGTGTTGATTTTAATCAAGCATTGGAAAATCTCAAGAGAGTCCTATAGAGATGTGAAGACCAAAACTTGTCCTTAAATAGTGAAAAGTGCTTCATGATGATGCATGAAGGTGTAGTTCTTGGCCACTACATCTCCCACAAGGGAATTCAAGTAGATCCTGCCAAGATTGAGGTGATCACAAATCTTCCCACACTTGCAAAACAGAAGGATGTTAGGAGTTTCTTAGGCCATGTAGGATATTATAGGCATTTCATCAAGGATTTCAGCAAGGTAGCAACACCATTGTATACTCTTCTCACTAAAGATGTTGAATTCCAGTGGACTGAAGCTTGTGACAAGGCATTTTTTGACTTAAAGGTAGCTTTGACTCATGCTCCTATACTCAAAGGACCTAATTAGG
Source organism: Sequoia sempervirens (assembly GCA_007258455.2). Lineage (NCBI taxonomy): Eukaryota > Viridiplantae > Streptophyta > Pinopsida > Cupressales > Cupressaceae > Sequoia > Sequoia sempervirens. Next base: position 261,509,540 of record VDFB02105785.1, read on the forward strand.
AGCTTCCTTTTCACATCCATACTGATGCATCAAATTATACCATAGGAGCAGTCTTAGGATAGAAAGAAGGAGCTATTGAAAATGCCTTTTATTTTGTCAGCAAAAATTTGCAAGGAGTTGAATTCAATTATATAGTGACAAAAGGAAATGTTGGCAGTGATTTATACCCTGAACAAATTCAGACATTACATAATAGTTTACCAAATCTTTGTGCACACTGATCATGCAACCATTAGGTATCTCATGAATAAACTGTTGATCACAGGTAGACTGACAAGATGGTTATTGTTGATGTGGGAGTTTGATATAACCATTGTGGATAAGCTAGGGAAGGCTAACATTGTTGCAGATTTTCTTTCAAAGTTGACTACATATGACATTTTGCATGCATACCACAATGAACCATGTGGAGGACATTTTGCAACCAAGAGGACAACAATGAATATTTTGAACATGGGATATTATTGGCCAACACTCCACAAGGATGCAGGAAGGTATACAAGAAAATGTGATAGATGTCAAAGAATGGGTAGGCCAACCAAATCTGATGAGATGCCACTTTATCCTCGGGTAGTAATCACTCCCTTTGACAAGTGGAGATTGGATTTGTAGTACTCATTTACCCTTCATCAAATGGTAAGTCTTATATCTTGGTATGCACTGATTATCTAACAAAGTGGGTAGAAGTTAAGGCCATGAAGCATGCAAGAGATAACAAGGTTGCAGAATTTCTTTATGAGGAGATTTTCACAAGATATGGAGTTCCAAGAGAGATAGTGACTGATCAAGGGGCTCAATTCACATCAACCCTTATTGCAACACTAGTCAATGAGAACAACATAAGGCACAGAAAGTCTACTCCTTATCACCCCCAAGCTAATGGCCAAGTTGAGGTGACCAACTGAGAAATTGAACCTATTATAACTAAGACAGTAGCTATCCACAGAAAGGATTGGGAAAATAGATTACGAGAAGTTTTTTGGGCCTATAGAACTACCTGGAAAACAACTACAAGCTTCACTCCATTTGAGTTGTTGTATGGAAAGATAGCTATGATCCTCATTGAATTTGAGCACAAGACTATTAGGATTGTAGTAGATTTGGAGATGGATATCTTTGAGGCACAGAGAGAAAGAATCATGCAGCTAAATTCTTTGGATGAGATGAGAAGAGTGGCCCTGCATCACACAGAGGTAGTGCAGAATCAAAGAATCAAGTGGCATGACAAATTCATCAAGGACAAGAAATTCCAACCAGGAGATTGGGCCATGCTCTATGATTCAAGATATCAAGACAATGTAGGAAAATTACATACAAGGTGGCTAGGACCATATGAGGTTGTTGAAGTATTCCCTAATGGTGCTATACAGCTCATTACTATTGACCTAATCATATTTAAGTTGCTTTTCAATGGTCATCACCTCAAACTGTATCACAAGCCAACTTCCAAGGAGGAGTTCTTGCAACAATTCACTAAGCATGCAGCATTTGAGCTTCCTGTAGTCGAAAGAAGTGGACCTAGTGTCCCTCCTTTTGGCTAATTAAGGTACATACTTGTCATAATAAAGACTTCCACTTCCATGGGAGTTCATTTCTTCACCCATCCACGCATCCATTTCCACCTTTCTCTCTTCCATCACTTCACTCCACCTCATTCCACCTCATCTTCATTAATTGCTCAATTTATTTTCTAAAAAGGTGAACATTACTTTCTCCACGATCTTTGCAACAAATCCTCCACACATTTAGGTATGTGTGCATTAATTTATATATTTTAATTGTCTTTAAGTGCATTCATTTAATTGTTGTACGTTAGTATGGATGTTCACCATAGTATGCCAATATTCCCTACCCTATCAAATCATCATTCTGCATGTTTGGATGCATGCCCAAATTTAGGTTGGGCGGGAAGGAAAAAGATGTGAATATTTTTCCCATGTGTCAATCCATGTTGGTCTACATCAACAAAATTTAAATTGAGCCAATTTGAAATCTGAGTGAGAGGACGGGTCACATGTGTTAAGTGACACCAACTACTACCACCATTTCTCTTCATTATAGCTTTCCTTTATTACTCCTTCCTTTCCATTATTGACCCTATCATATCTCAAGTTGCATCGCAAACAAAAGGCAAGTTAGAAAAAGAGGAAAATTCAGTCGACATTGGCATTAGAAAGTTACCAAGTACTGCAGGAAGGTGAATTTGATTTTTAGACAGAAGTGCAGGAAGGAAACCATCGAGTGTTTGTTTGATTGCAGACAATGGGAGGTGGGTTAATTCAGAATGAACCCACAGTGCACGATGTATTACTGCAAGATGCACCTTGCCTGGATGAATTCAGAAACTGGGAGTGGATTGACTACTTTCTAAAGCTGGATGATTTCGATGAAGACATTGCACTAGAGTTCGCCCAGAAATTGTCTGAAGACAAGGCCACGATAAAAGGGTTGGAGGTCATAGCAACTGAAGAAAGAATTGTAGAATTTATAGGGTTACCTGTTGATGGTGAAAATTACCCTACTTCCAGAGATGTCAGATTGGCTAGGACCAAATTTATAGAGCCAAACGACCCTCCATTGAGCATAGATAAATAGGGTGCGAAGAGAATGTCTCTACCCAAGCCATGGAAGCAAATAGTTGTTTATGTCATAAAATAAATCACCTTTGAAGGTCACCAGTTGAATTTGCATTATGTGCACTTCAAGCTTTTGAATCATATGAGGCACGGAAGGAGGATGAATGTGTCAAACGTGTTATACAACCTTTTCTCAATCATGGCAGCTGAGACCCAAAAAGGTAGGAACAATTATGTTTCTCACCATTATCTAATTAAATTGCTAGTTGAGAAGTCTTTGCATGATGTATCTAGAATGACATGGGAAGAATTCATAAAAAATTGATCAAATTAGACCTAAGCACTTGCAACCTAGGATTTTACCTCAACCCCATAGATCTAGTAGGAGATTGAGCACGGTTGAATCCACTCTTGGTGCTTCCACCTCTGGCGCAGGCCCAAGTGTAAACCCTCCTACAGCAGAAGAAACTATAGAAATTAGCTCTTCTGGGACAGAGCACTTAGACAAAGAAAGTTTTTCCCTTGACTCTGTTGATGATGTTCCACTTGGAATTCTAATGAAAAATAGCGCACATAAGAGGGAAGTAGAAACTATAAAATGAAAGGCCAAAAGGCAGTTGGCAGAAAAAGAGGTGTCAAGCTCTAAGAAGAGAAAGGTTGACACTGTTCATCTTGCAGCCAAAAAAAAACATGAGAGCCCTCCTAGGAAAGTAAGACCAATCGAGCCAGCCTTTGGTATGCCTTCATAGGAAAGCCCTAATTTTAGAGAAATATCACAAGGGGACATAGAAGTTCCAATGGGGCAAGAGAATGTTGAGGAAGAGGATATATTTAAGGCAGCAACAAACATAACATTGGCTAATATTGCCAATATTGCAGAACAAGTCAAAAATCAGGAGTATGAGGAAAATCAGGACTTCCTATAGCAAGAGATCCTATAGCAAAGCCAGAACAGGAGCAGGAGTCCCTGCAGCAATAGCCCAAATTGGGAGAACAATCAGTACCCTTGCAGCCAGAATTGATGGGATAGCCTGAATCGTTGTAGTTAGCATTAGTGCCAGAGAAGATGCTGGTAGGAATACATAACCCACTTGATTTTTCAATGCACAAGGTTTCCATGCATTTATGGAAAGAGATGCAGAGAAGAGAAGAGGAATGGAAGGAGGAAAAATGCAGATTGAAGAGGGAAATTCAAAAGAGATATGAGGAAATTGAAGATAAAGATGCAGAAATTGCCACCTTGAAGAAGGTGGATGATATGGCAGCCTTGGTACCATAGATTTTGGAATGTAGGACTCCTCCAAGGATCTATGCTCTGCATTTGAAGGATAAATATCTCTTTTAGACTAGCAAGAATTGTCTCAGGTTTGAACCCTTCTATTGAGACCCTGTTGAATTTTTCAATGCTTATCAAATTGCTTCACCTGAAATGAAGAATTTGTTGTGTGAGTTTTATTTGCATAATTATGTTGTAAGTCAAGACCATGATTGGAATCTTTTGTTGTATGTTAGGGATGTCTAATTAAGGGCATTTATGTCTTGGGTGAAAAATGAGATTAGTTGGGGACAACAATATGGGGCTTATAAACAATTAGAGTCTAACATCCCTCTTCCCATTAAGGTTGAATCAAGGAATCCAAGGGATATTTTCAAGGAATTTCATAGAATGCTTTTTAGACCTAGCTATGGTAATAGGATTATGCCTTGGATAAAAGCAGTTTATAGTGAATATGAGGAAAAGGAAAAAACAAAAGAGGAAGCCATGAAGAGATACCTCTCACAAAGATGGAACAGCTTAACTGATGATCTCAAGCAGGCTGAACCTCATTCCATCTAGAACTATGTAGCAGTTCTTAAAAGGATTGATAGATATATTCACATTGGAAGGACAAAGGGGTGGTTCTAGCTTCCCCTGACTTTTTAGCCACCCATCCTAATGTGGCATGTACCAAACTTCAGGTTCTACCAATATGATATTGCTGCAGAGAAATAGAGATGGAGTAGATTGGACAGATTGGGAGGATTCTATTGGGATCTTGATTCATGCACAACACACTCTGATGTGGGATAGTTGTCAGTTTCAAATTTCAGAGCATTGACCAAGCAAAAGAACAACCCTTCCCCTACTGGAGGACCAACAAGACCTTAGGTTGGGGGGAGTGAGAAGCCTAGTTTATGATCTCATTTTTGGGTAGAATTTGTGATCTAGTTGTTGAAGTTATCATAGACTTTGACATTAAGTGTTGATACTTTTATGATATTTTCCTCAAACTATAGACATTGGGCTTAATCTTATTTCTACAAACCTTTAATGATAATGGCATGTTAAATGGATTGTATTTTTTAATTTTGCATGTGGTTAATTAATGTTCCTTAAGGTGGTTATAGATATGCAATTATTGTGCATACTAACATTGCCATGCAGATTTAATTTGAGGATGCTAAATTGAGGAAGGCACCACTAGCTGGGCATGCACCATAACGTCTAGCAAGGGAATTGTTCAAAGGTCAAAGGAGGATGATGGCAAGAGATTCCTCATGCAAACCAAATGTAACTACCTTGTAGTGGTCATTATTGATGTTGAGCAAACGTGTGCATTACTGTAGCACTAAATCTACAGTTGGACATGCATGTCTAACCAAATTCCATGCATGCATAACTGTTGCCCCACTTTCTCTGTTTTCCCTAAATGGCATCCTCCCAGTTTGTGGAGTTGACTGCCTCCTTTAGTTGATAGAATAAATAAAGATCTAATGCTCCTTCTCTAGAGGTTGTGTGATTTGATATTGTACTTGCATTAATGAGTTTCCAGTAATATAGATATATTACTCTTTTGTACTCATGATTTATAGTGAATAACATAAAGATCTGAGTTCGAGCATCTGAGTTCTCCTTAGTTTTAGAGGATACTTATCCAAAGGGTCCCACTTGGTGAGTAATCCATCCTTTAATTTAGTATTAGTTTAGTACTATTTGTTGTTTAGTAATTAGTTAAAAATTTGGCACCGACTGTTCCTACAACCACTAGAATTCCATTCTGTGATTATTCCTACAGCCAAAGCAGACAGAGTAGTGCCTTGTTTGTTGGTCATATTTTCATTTCTATCATGCATTTTAACTTGGTGTAATTGTTGATTGATGGTTAGCATTCATGTTATTCCTTTCTAAGCAATTTACTTTCAGCATTGTGTCTTTCTTAGCTATAGAATTAAAATGGCTACTTTGGGTTCCTAGTGCACATACTGTGCTAACCCATTTCAAGTTCACGTCCCTGGGCTGACAAGTTAAATGCACCTTCATGATGATTGAAATAGTTATTCAAGTTAGATGTCCAATCTCTAAATCATAGTTGTGAAGGCCTAGTTGTTGAATCATTGTAGGAGGCAGACAGTTGATATGAGTACACACTTATAAACCTAGCGCATTCTTCTCATTTTTCCACCTTGTTATGGGTATACACCTTGTAGACATAGTGTGTGTTTCTCATCCTTGTCTTGGGGGATCACCTAGTGAATATCTGACTTCACTAGCCCGTGTAAGTCATGTATTTTATGGACACATATAATAATACAACTTGCTAGTCCATCCCTTTTTTTCTTTGCATTAGTTTCAACATATATGTTTGTGTATCTTGTATTTTTGTTTCATGTGTCTGTTCCTTTGTGCTTATGTTGATTTTCCATGGGATCTTAGATCTTGGGGACTTGATCACCCTCCTTGATCTTTGTTCATCCTATCTTTCCAACTATTGTATAATTGGACCCCTCTTGACACATATTTTTCTACTTTAGTGTGAGTCTAAATGTAATTTCATACTCTCGCTAAAGTGTGGGCTAAATGTAGTGTATAAAATTATATACCTTTAAAATTTCACGTTATGTTTTGTCCCCCTAATTTATTGGACTTAATTAAGCTCATAATTTTCCAAATTATGCATTCCAAAACCTAATTTTTGCCATTTTTCAAAAGAGGACAACCATTCAATAAATATATCCAACCATTAAATTTTCCTCAACTTTGGATGACCTAGAAATTTGTGTCAGGACCCATTTTCCCATGGATGAATGGGTCCTCCTTCTTAGCCAGAACCGAAATTCAAATATGTTCACTAACTCATTTGACTACAAAATCTGACGAAAATGTCCAACAAAATATGTATAATTTGGTGTATCGTCGGGTGCTTGTAAAATTTGATGTGTAATTTTCAATTTTTTAAAAGTTTATCCCTGACGTTCATCAAAATTTTGACAAACCTGGGTTTCGTCGAAATGTCAACTATCAGTTTCGTTGAAATTTCAACAAACATGAAAAATAAGAAAAAAATCAAATTGTGGCCGACATAAAGAAAAGTGAGATAGTTTGTGGAGAACTAAGGACAATTTTCTTGGGAAAAATCAGAAAAAATTCAAGAAGATATCGCTAGGTTGAGGGTTGTCATTGTCTTTTTGTAGAATTCAGTTGTGAAGTTAGATTTGTAGTTCCAGGTTTGAAAATCATATTTTAAAGCAACATCTCATAAAATTTCATTTTTAGAGGTTTAGGGTTTTGAGAATTTCATGTCCAGATTTTGTTGTGTGGAATCACCATAAGATCACAACCAAGGAATAGATTCTCGTGACTATAATTATGTGATCCATAACTCTATTGGTCATGTGGCACAGTTGTACTATAACAAATACAGGATGCATTCATGTGTGACCCAATTTTAATGTGGCTATGTTGTGATAGAAATGGAGGCACTCATATAATGTAGTTAATTCAAGTTGTATAATGTAGGTGTCAATCATCATTGGGTGCATTCAGGTTGTCTCAAGTTTAACAGGTTGGGATGTAATTATAGCATGATCGAAGAGTGATTACCTCTTGCTGCAATAAAGAGCCTATAACTCTAGTTGATATGCAGAGTGGTTGTGTTATATCAATTATTGGTGTATAAATACCCAAGGTTGCTTGCACAAATCCAAGAAGACCTTTCTTGTTGTCTCCTTCCTGGAACCTGACTCCAATGGGTTCCTCTTGCACTTGGAAATTGACCAAACCCTGCTCCAACTCTTTCTCAAAGAGTTCCTACCCTGTGCTTTACCTTGGGTAATCAAACACCTCTTGAACTTGCAACTTCTCACTCAACACCTAGAAGGGTCTAGATGCTAACTTCATCACCAACCTCAAACTGCTTGCAACGGAATTAAAGGTACTGTCCTCATGCTTCTTGAATCCAAATTGATCCATTTTGGAGGTTCTTTGGTTTCCAATACACCCGATTCCAAGAAATTTCCTTGGTAAGGCCTAATCCCTACTAGCCCTTACCAGTCAGTTTTCTGCATTTTCCTCTCAAACTTGACAAACATACCAAAAAAAAGACACTTTCAAGTACCCTTTTCTGGCTTTTAAATCTTCCACAAGGTTTCGGGCCTCTGTCAGTACCGTACAGGTGATTCCTATGATCTTGGAGAGGAGACCTAATTGCCCTATCTTCTAGGGTTTCACTATTTCCTCCTTCAAAACTATTTTCAATTGATTGATTGAAGCTCCAATCCTTTTGCTACATGGAGAACTTGTCTAGGCCTCCCTCAGACCGTACTGTTTCTATACGGTGCTGATATCCCCTGCCTAAGTTCTTAGCTTTACTCTCTCAAACACCTAACCATGCATTCCTAGCTTGCCTAGGGTTTGAGATAACACATACTTGCTTGGCTTTTTAAAATTCCTACTTCTAAATATATACAACTGTGTGGCTCCCCTTTCATATTCTGCTAGTCTCAGGGAAAACCCATGGACAGAGTTTAGAGGGGAGCCATTTATTTGATTGACTGTACAAAACAGAGAAAATCAACCTCTACAATCTAATCTATGAACTCAAACACTATCTCTGCTCTATGCTACCTAATTACTAAATGAAATACACTCCACAAAATCCAATGAACTTAAACACAATGCTAAAACAGTAGAAATAACGCCTTGATATGACTGTCTCCACAAAACACACGGGGTTTTTCAGTAAACACAGAAATTCTGCCAAAATGTATTCTATTCTTTTCACACCAAAAACTTGTTACAATGATCTCTAACTGCTCTCTACGAGCCACACACACATATTTTCATGTCTTTTCCACATTCAAAGGCAATTGATCGAGCATTTTCCATGATTTCAAGGGATTCCCAATGCCAAGTAAGTTACATGCAACTTCCTAACTGCGGTCATGCAACTTTTACCAACATTTGTCACTTATCAATATGTTATGATCCTAAAGTTTAGGACCTCAATCCCTTACTCCGAACCATCAACTCCTTAACTATCCTTTGGCATCTTTTTAAACAATGATGATGTGGTTTTAATACACTAAATGCTTTGTAACTTAACATATGTTGTCCAAAGCTTAATAAAGCCAAAATTTAACAACATTAACCAACAATGATTAACTAGGATAAAATTAGTCCTAATGACTAACTCTCCACACACACAATACCTTCAAAGATCCAACACAACCTACTAACACCCTGATTTGGCTAAGATTAGGTACAAACCAAAATTGAAGAAAAACATGATGGAGTTAAGCCAAGGTGCCCCTGCACCAATTATGTAGTGCATTCAAGCACAACCCATGTTTAATGGGCTATTCTAGAGAGTGATCAATATTTTCTAAACCTTATGAATGTTACTTAAAAACATATAGCTTAAACTACAAACCAAGTTTGTTACATACTTGAATGCAATCTTGGGTTACCGCAAACTATAATAATGTGATCTGCTAATAACCATTATGGAAAGTATTAAAGCAAGAGCCATGTTATATAGGATACATTTCCCTGATCAGGTTTACATACCTTAATGATCAAACACAAGCTTCCCACACACTCTAGGATACAATCCAAAATCATACCACAACTTTGTCAAAACAACTAATTTTTTGACCCAAGATTTAAGGTTGTTTTTTAATACCAACAGAAGCATTGGTAAGAGCATGATTAGGGTAAAAACCCTAGGCCTCTGTAGAAACATAAACAATAACTCTAGCAGATTAGTGAGGTTGCAATACCAGAAAGATTGAGACATTGTAGCTAATAATAAAATCTTGCAATCTAAAGATTGTAGCCAATAACAAGCACACTATGTAGCTTAGTGACATTTGTAAATGCAATCTACGGTAAGAAGAATGACAGTCACTTGAGATGTGACAGCCAAAAAGAGCGGCAGTGACAAGATAATAAAGCTCAAACCTTGCATAGTAAAGTGGAGATTTTAACAGTGAGTTTTCTTACCCCCTTGTTGACCTTAAGGGTTTTTCAAATGCTTTTGGTAGTGTTAGACAAGGAAAATGCAATCAAGGGAATGACTGTCCAAATGAAGTAATAGTGGTAATCATAGATTCAATGTTTCTTCTTAGCCATTAATATATAATGGAGGTAGTGGATTGCATGTTTGAACAGTGTTTTGAGACTCGTCAAAGATGGGAGAATAGTGAATAATACCTTGTGGATTGTGAAGTAGTGTCAATAAGGTTGAAGGATCTTAAGATCTACAATTCCATGAAACAATGAGTCCCCTGTAGTAAGTAGGTAGTCTATAGGGCATAGTTTGATTTTATAGAAGGATGCTCATGAAAGGAATCTTCAAGTGATAGTGAGTGAGTTGTTTGAGATTGCAGCTGAGGGTGCAATACCCAGTCTTAAAGGAAGTTAGCAAAGTAGTAAATGTGCAAGAAAATCAAATTGTACACAACAAACAATTCACAATGTTATCTTGCATAATGCCTCGAGTTTGAAGACAAAAATCTCATTGTATCTTCATGAAAGTGGTGACCTTAATGGTCAATCACTGGCAACCATGATTTTAAAACATGCTATTGTTCTTATGGAGGCAACATTTTTAAGGCAGTGAGTGGTGGTTTGGAACAATGGTAGGTATGAAGGACTTGCTTTATATGCATACTATGCAGTCTAGCTTAAGACAACCGCTCTTAGAAAGAGATTGAAGGTGGATTATGGAACTCAAGGGTTACCATGAAAAGGATTAAAGAAAATCTTGAGATCTATTTAAAAGCCATGGTCATGAAGATATTAAAGATGTCACATGCAAAACCCTAGTAGCTGGAGTAATGAATACAGTGCCAAAGAGGATAGTGTGCTGGGGCAAATTTAGGAGATCTCCACATTATCTAATTACAGGGAAATACATCATTTATTTATTTTTTTAATTAAAAGAAATCATTCTAAACCCTATATAGGATACATTGATACTTCAAAAGCCTCTGAAGGAATTTGAGATTATGCAAATATATGTCAAGTAAATATCTAGATTACAAATAGTAGAAGGAACAATGTAAGATTTGTTGAGCAGAGCAGGAATGAGATAAGCAGCAATGAATCCTATGCCTCCTTTCACGCACATCTCCTCACCGTTCTCTATCATTCTTAACGGAAACACTTCTCCATTTTGGTGGTCTACGCTTGAAAATAATGTTTTGACAAAGGTTTTAGAGTATGTTTATTAAAATGAAAACTCCATTTTGGTGGGCTATGCCTGAAAATAAGATTTTGACAAAAGTTTTAGGGTATGTTTATTAAAGTTTTAGAGTATTTTGGCAGGCTATATTCTTGATTCCTTAAATGATTTATTCAAATGGATTGTGACTAAATAAATGACTAACTATTTAGTCATTTTTATTTGTGTGACTAAATATTTTTAAGCAAACGACCAAACTAGTAATTTATTTACTCATTTATAGCTGAGTTGCAAAATTTAGTAGAATTTAGTCATTTTTAGTTGTTGTGACTAAAATTTTTAGTCACATAGTCATTTATTTGCCAAATTCTACTAGTGTGTGCTTCCTTGTGTGATTAGGGCTCTCTCATGTTGAGGGCCCTAGGGATAAGCTCGTCATAAGAAGTGACACATTGCATCTTTAACTAAAAGGATAAATTCATATTGACATTAGCAATGATGATTCTGACTTGTTGCTCCTTAGGAAAGGGTCACTTGCTCTTACTAGCTCGCTACCTCCATCATTGTAGGAAGTTTACGATCAAGTTCAATATTCTAATTTTAGGAGTCTTAACAATTGGAAATCATAGTAAAATTAGAATTTAATAAGTTTTGGAATTAGCATTTTAAAGTGTTTTTTGGGGTCATTAACTTCAGACTATCTTCTCTTTTGTAGGGGTGGTTGCATGCCAAAAAAATTTGGTGTAAAATATCAGAATTATTAGATTTTGTTACTGTCTATGAATAAAAATTATTGGACTGTGAGTTTGATATTTTTTGAAGATCTAAATAGTCAAGCTTGGTAAGGAAAAACCATGTCAGATAATATTAGTCCAGAACAAAATGAAGAGACACTTGATAGATTGTGGGCTAGATTGAAAAGAAAGGGTGATGGAAATGTTATTGTCCTTGCAATAATTGCGCTTAAAGACGAGATGACTAATAATCACAATAGTTGAGAAACATTGTAGGCAGCATGGTCACGTTGAAGGGGGGCATGATTATCGTCCATTGGTAAGTTGTTCATTATATGTGTTTATATTGATTGAATTTGTAAATGTTTATATCATTTTAACATTTATATATATATAATCACTTGATCATGATCATGATTTATTTGTGTCTATCATTATTATAAAGGTGGGGCGCCCTAGGGCAGATGATATGGATTATCACGGCCCAGAGAACGTGGTTTTGCAAGCGGATGAACATGGAGCTATGAATATCGAAGTTGAAGTTAATGATCCTATGGAAAAAGATGATCATGCGCCAGAAAACATAGTTGAAGATGATGGTACAAATACATTGATCCATGACACATTTAGTGGTAGAGTTGATCATGATTATCGAGATGACTTTGATGATGTTCATGATTTACCTATACTTGAGAAGGCATACGAGCCCCTTTATGAAGGCTCCCAAACAACTCTCCTCTCTGTTGTATTGTTGTTGTTGAACTTGAAAGTTATGAATGGTTTATCAAACATAGCAATCTCACGAATGTTAAGGTATGTCATATGTCATCTTTTTTCATCTATTTTAATTGTTGTTAGTTCATCACTAGTAAATAAAGGATAAAATATGTACCATTAATATTCTTTATATTAACAAATTATTTTATGTTGTAGATTGATTGGTGAATTTTTGTTACCACCATCAAATATTTTACCTCGCTCATACCGAGATTTATTAGCCATTATGAAAGATATCGGAATGGAGTATCAAGCAATAGATGCATATCCCAATGATCATATTATATATCATAAACAACTGAAATTTGCAACAGAATACCCGGAATGTCATATCAGTAGATATCAAAAAGATCAACTAACAAAAAAGGTGTCTCGCAAGGTTCTTCGTTATATTTTCATTATTCCACATATGCACGATTATTTAGGTGCGAAAGCTTAGCACAATTTATGGATTACCATGCATAGAATAGAAGTGGAGATGCATTCTTCGAATGCCTGCAGATGGTTCTGCATTTAGGGACATGGAGGAAAAATGGCCACACTTTAAAGAAGAACCTCGTAATCTCAGGCTTTTATTGGGAGCGGACAGTGTCAATCCATTTGGAGAGCTGAGATCTATTTACTCGGTGTGGCCTGTTTTTGTTATCAACAATAACATTCCTCTATGGATGTCAATAAAGAGGGAGCACATAATGTTGTCAATGATTGTTCCAGGTATTTGTTTACATCAATTTTCTTTAACGTAGTAGCATCTCATTTATCTTATTTGTTGCATAATGACTTATATTTTTTCATTCAATAGTCATGTACATTAATTTATATATATTGCAGTAAAATGGTTATAATAATTATGTAATGTTTATGTTCATTCAACTAGGTAAGTACCAAGTTAAAGATATGAATGTATATATCAAGTCTCTTATCAACGAGTTACTAAATTTATGGAATGGTGTCACTATGTATGATGTCTCTAGACCAATAGGACAAAGACAATTTCAATTCCATGCAATGCTTGTATGGACAATTCATGATGCCCCAGGGCTAACACATTTTTGTGGTATGTTATAACGTTCGCCTGCACTTTAACAATATTTAATTTGATGAAGTAGATATCATGCATGTTTTTAAAATAATCTATTCATTATATATAATTATAAAAATTGACATATTTAATCCAATTATAAATGATCTCACAGGTCTTCAAACAAAGGAAAAATTTGCATGTCCAATTTGTGGTCCAAAGATGAAATCTCATCGTTCAACAAGTTTAGGAAAGCAGGTGTTTGATGAGTATAAGCACTTCCTCCATAGAAATCATAAATATCGAACTACTGAAAAACATCTTTTCAATGGGAAAGAGGAGACTACATCAAAACCACGAAGAATGACACCTTGTCTATGGAAGTTGGAATATAATAGAATTAATCGTCAAGGTTATACATCGGATCAAATTGTTTATCTATCATATATGATATGTTTTTAATTTATATTTTTATATTGTGTTGTGTTTTATTCATGTTGTAATTGACAATCATTGTCGTTATTAATTTATTTAACTTATATGCTTCATGAAGGTTATCAAGGCATTAATGTTCGGCTTCCACAGGAACTCAAAAGTTATCCCAGACAATTTAGTAGGTTGCCCTACTATGAGCAGCTACAAATTGTGCATTTATTTGATACAATGCATATCGGAAAGAATATAACAGAAATGTTATGGAAAATATTGGATGGAAGACATGACAAAGAAAAAATTGTCAAAATTTGTAGTGACATTCAGGAAACCAATCATGCAATGAAAATTTCCATTCAATTAAATAGCGATGGAGAACAAATTAATATAAGTGCCCTTCTTTGGTTATTAATAGAGCAGCAAAGCAATGCTATAAAAGAAGTCATACGAAAAATTTGATTTTCCACAGGATTTGTTGCAAACATAAACAATATAATAACAAAGAAAGGTGAATTTGGGTCACGGATGAAAACACATGATTGGCATACCTTCATTAAGGTAATTATTCTGGTATATTATATACACTTGTATAATGCATGTACTTTTCGATTATTATTGTGTTTACTACTTTTGGAAAAATAATGAAAAGATGTTTATAATTGTTTGCAATCACGTTCTACCTCTATCTCTCTGGACAACTTTGACATCAATGTCAAACAAGTTATATATGATCTTAAGAAGAAATACATAAGGGTAAAGTAGTGATATTCATTCAATTCATTGTATACATCTTATAATTGCCATTTTTTATGTTATGTAATATACTATATATTTTTGGTGAATCTAGGTTGTATATTTGCACCTTGAATCACTTGTAGATGGTTGTCATCTAAAAGAAATCCGCGAAGATAAATTATCGAAGGAAAAAATTCCTCGTCTAATGTGTGAAATGAAAAAGTGTCTACCTTGACGTTTTTCAATGCTGAGAACACTACCTCATACACCAAGTTGAGGAGATTGAATTGTGTGGACCTGTACACACAAGGTCAATGTGGATGGTTGAGAGGCACTTGAAATTTTTGAAGGTTTTGGTTAGAAAAAGAGCACATCCTGAGGGTTCTATGGTGGAGGGATATATGGTATACCATACCATGGTGTACATTAGTGAATATATTCTTAAGTTTGCAGCAAAGATCCATGTAGATCGCATTTGGGATCCCAACTTCATTAACAAATTTGAAGGGGAGTACCTAATGGGGAAAAGTAGATTGAGGAAAGTGAGAGGTAATTATAAGATGGTCATGGAGATTAATTTGAATACATTTTACATATGGTTTTTATGTATATTGTACTTATTTAATTTTTAATCTTCAATATACATCAATTATAAATTAAAGTCGTATATTGTGGTATTTAACTAATTATACGTCATTTGTGAATTTCAATTTTTTTTTATACAATTGGTCGAGAGTGGGATGCACTACATTTGTACATCTCAAACAATCTTGATTGGATGACGGTATGGATTGAATGATGTCAACAATCTGGTCACTCATTAACATGGGAAGGTGTGGCTTCATTGGTTAAAGAAGCTCATCATAATGGAGATTCCAATGTTACACAAAGGGAAATTGATTTAGCATATGGTTTAAGAGATAAATAGGTATGTATAAATATATTAATCACCCATATTATTTAATTATTTTCAATTATATTGATGTATATATATGTTGAGCTTGTTTTCTTTGCATACATTCAACCAAGAATAAATATGTTTATCAACTGACAATATTGCAATAATTTTTACATGTTTGACATATTGAAGGTGAAACACCACAAGGCTACGTGGTCCAATGGTCATAAATTTTGAATCAAAATGTTAAGATGGCATAGAAACTTGTGATTCTGGTATAGCTGCAATCTTGCCAGTTGACTAATGTTTCATCTAAATGACATACATCCGAGGTCTCGAGAAAATTGATACTATGGGATTTTGGATGATATACTTGGAGTGTGACTTTAAGTCCTTTGGTGTTGTTCATGTCCTATGGTATGGAATATGATTGAATGAAAATGATTTTGAAGAAGCTGTTATTGGGTATGATAATGGATTTACCATAGTTAATACAAGGTTGATCGTGAGTTGTAAATAGGCCTATGTTCTTCAAGCCAATGTGGCGGTATTTTTAGTCGAGAGGTTCCAGATAAACCGGGTTGGTCATTTTTTGTTAGACATGATTCAAGAGGAAGGTTGGTAAAGTATAATGTGGTGGAAGAAGAAGATATTGAAGAACTAAAAGATGATGTAGATGATGATCAGGATCAACAGTTAGTTGATGATGTCCCTGACGAAGATGTCAAGAGGAGGAACTAGATCATGATGATGTAGGAGTTAATGTTCATGAAGATGACATCTGTGTGGACGATGACATTATCGAAACTGATACTCGATGATGATGATGATGACATGACCAAAATCCTTACAATATTGTGAATCGCAGCGGATGAAATCTGACAAAAGTTAGATGAAGAAAGAAGATCAATGACATTGAAATGCATGATTTATGCAATTACATTATCTATTTGATATTAATTTCTTGATAGAATTATATTTGACTTATGTGGTTACATAATTAATTCATGATATTTTTAATTTTTATGCCATTACATAATTAATTTAACGATGTACTTTTAATGTTTAAAGGTCAAAAAATTAAAATATTTCAATAGTGATGTTAACAACAGCAGAAATTAGTGTGTTTTCATGAACATGTGATCATAAAAGATTAAAAAAAGTTAGTTGTAGAGGTGGTTGTTCACATTGGTTGTGATGCTTAAAGGCCTTTAAAAGGCATAAGTGATCATTGTAATGGTTGTTGATGGTTGAGGATTTAAAATACAAGCTCTTGACATTCAAAAATCTATGTTTTTCTTCAAAATTTCTGTATTTTTCCTGTTATGCAGAACTATATGGTCACATGCAGCCATATTTTGATGTGAAATCAATTCCAGGTCATGAAGATATGTGTTATCTTTGATTTGAATCTGATTTGAGGGCTTAAGGCATTGATTTGAGTTAGAAAACTTCATTTCTTTGCATACAGCCCGGTTACCCTATTTTTGAGGGTTTTGTAGTCCAAACATGATATAAAGGGGCTCTTACACTTTTTTTGATTACTGTAGCTTCTGTAAGAGGCCCCATGGATAATGTTGTAATTGTAGGATGCATGAATAGGGCGCAGGATGAGAAATAAAGAAGGTATAGTTGTTGTCCTCAAGAGTTTTGTGAAGAAAAGCATGTGAAATGAGAGGTACTTTATGGCCCGATACTTGTTTTCTCCTTCATTTTCTATAAGAAGGATTTCAAGGCCAGAAGTATGGGTTAGCAAGTTAGATATTTTTTGGTCGAATCTAGGTAGAGTTGTAAAGAAAATTGTAAAGTTTGATGGTTTTAAGGAAAATGCAATTTAGGTTTTGTCATTTTGTAGTAGGTTTTGAATTCATGGGGATTTGATGTTTTATGACAGTACTGGCATTTGAATTGAAATGATTAATTCAAACTCATGTCTCTCCATTGTACATGCATATCTAAATTTTGAATAAGATAATCAAGGGTTGTCTCATTCATCTCACTCGCCTGGTGTGTATGATTTCTCTTTTGGCTTTACTTCAAGGAATTAATTAAAATTCTTGAATGGGATTGTAGGTGGATATGTTTTGTATAAGGATTTGATAAGTAGTATTGTGTTAGAATACATGTTGATGAAATTGTAAAGCAATGTTCTCAATGATCTTATATGTTATGTGTTAAATCTGTCATAAACCCTTAGATTTTTATGAATTTGACTCCCTCAATGGATATATGGCACTGATGTAAGTTGTAATAATTTGTATGGTTCAATGACTATTTTACACTATGGAATGTGTTGTAGTTATCTCATGCTCCAAATAGTTGATATTTCTGATGAACAGCTAATTCTATTCAGTATTATGCTATTATGTTGATCTATTAAATGAGATTATCTATTGTTGTTAATGTTGTTTACGATAATGGTGTAGAGGTTGTAAACGCATTAAGGGATCACCCTCTCGGGTCTTGCAGAGCCCAAAGTGTAGGAGGTCTTTAAAATCCTCGTCAGTTGGTCTAGGTCCTTTGAGCTACCCTTGATTGGAATTGGAAATTAAATAGGTAAATTAGAAGACCAACCTGGTTACAGTAAAAACAACCAACAGGTAGAGGGGAAAGAGATAGAGGGATTCAGTGAGAGAGAGACA